>JAODAL010000311.1:7500-339885 GCA_025379985.1 Phyllomedusa bahiana | reverse complement strand
ATCCTTTACCAACTATTGAGAAAAGCTTGTGGAGGTATCAAAATGTTTAACCCAAGCCATACAGTTTAAGGGCAATGCTAGCAAACACTAATGAAATGTATGTAAACTTTTGACTTTGTAGAAAGTAATAAAAATCCCTTAAAAAATAATCTCTCTAATTATTGTGGCATTTTGCAATATAAATAATTTTGGTAATCCTAATTGACCTAAAACGGATAAGGTTCTGATTTCATGTCAGATAGTGAGAATAACATGTATATGTGTCTTTTAATATAGTGTATGTAAACTTCTGGTTTCAACTATGTATATATTTATATATTATATATTATATATATATAATATATTTTTGTATAATAATTATAATACATACACATACATACAGTGTCACAGAGCACAAAGTGTCGTCAGCAAGTTGTAATAGGGATACCGAGAGAGTCACGGAGAGGCAAAGAAGTAGTCATCCTTTGGATACATCACACACTGGTAACCGCTTCATTGTAAACAATGCCCTGCAGAACCGGATGATGGATGTCACACAACTCCAGGCACCTTTTAAGGGAGGTGATAGGCGACCAAGTGTCACGTCAGACCATTTGTAACCATTTACATCATTGTGATCTGCATGCTAGACGACTGGCATAGGTAACTCACCTGGCTGATGCCTCACACTCTCCTTGACATCTCCAGCATCGTTGGCGGCCAATGATTTCTGCTCAGAGTGAATCGACTTTCATCAGTGAACAGCACTGAGGACCATTGGTTTCTCATCCAGCACAGATGCTCCCTGGCCTATGCAAGACGATGATGCCTGTGTCTAGTAATGTGCTCAGGTACTCTTGCTGGTCATCTAGCACCCAAACAATGCTAATATAAGAAGTTCCGAATGGTCTGACGTGAACGTGCCTGGAGTTGTGAAACATTCATCATCTAGTTCTGCAGGGAATTGTTTACATTGAAGCGGTCATCACTGTCTGTCTTGTAGTCAAAGGATGTCTACTTCATTGCCTTTCTGTGATTTTTCCAGTCTCTCTGTAAGTGGCTCAGTGGCCACTTTCGTCTGAGAGCATCCAGCTGGAAGACTCTCAATTTACACGGTACTGTTGATCAAAATTAAACTGTTGTCTCGTTCTCATGATGTCATAATGTGAACAACAGGATGAGGAGGACTGTTTAAAATGCCAATTTAAATTGATCCTCTAAATTTATTTGGGGGATTCAGGGATTAAACTCCTGTTGTGAATTTGCCATTAAGCTCCTTGTTACAGATCAGCAAGTTGTGCAAAAAGTACTTGAAAAAACTGAACAGTTGGACATGTGCGTTTAAGGTAAGAGATGGTCTCATTAAGTGCATGTAAAAATATAAAGACATTTTTATTCATCCCTGAAATGACAGTCAAAAGCCAAATATCCTTTACTTTTTGTGAGTAGTATAAATTATATATTTTATATAATATATATATATATTATATATATATATATATAATATATATTATATTATTTAATTTTACAATATATATTAACATACACATACTTGGATAATCTTACAATCATGTGGTCTTCCTCAGTAGCCTGAACAAATTTTTCCCATGTATTAAAAAAAAAGTTTTAAAAAAAAAAGCCTTTGCGGTTTCTTTTAAACCGATCTGCCCCGCTTGTTGATTTTTCCCAAAGGGCATCGCTTATTTTTTTTTAAAAAAATTTTTTTTAAAATCAACAGAGCAAAAATTTATTTCATGTTCTTGGACCCCCAAATTTTTATCCATAAAAATAAGTGAAAAAAAACCTTTGAGAAAATTTTAACTTCCATTATGTTGAATTTTAGGCCTTACAGACCCCAAAGTTTGGGTTTTTAGGATAGAAAGTGAGGGTCCAAAAAAAAAAACACACCCCCTTTCCCCATTTAAATTTTTTTTTTACCCCACCCACCAAAAAACTCACAGTAATATATTTCATTGAACAGGGCATGAGATACAACTGCTCGTGTTTGTACTTACTTTGTCATGGCTTATAAGTTACTTCCTGACACCGTATCTGAGCTTGGGAAAGGCAGTGAAATTCAGCGGGTTAAAAATTCCCCATAATGTGACAGATTAAAAGGCATTTTTAAAAAAAACGTTTTTAAACCGGAGGTGACATAGCCCTGAGAAGGGGTACGCGCTTAGGGTTTCCCCGGTTTAATACCTCTTTTGAAGGGTTGTTTCAATCCTTTCTGTATCAGGTAGCAAAACAACATACATCTTCCCTCCTCCCTGCTTTCTCATCTCCCTCCAACCACCTTCACTTCCCCAGCTTACAGCTTTGCAGCTCGATTGCTTGATCAGTTTTGTTGCCTGAAGCGTTGTATAATTGACTTGGCTCAATCAGTGCAGCATCAGCTTGATCTGACACATCTACCAGAATGCCTTGCAGCTCACTTCTCACATTGTCGCAAGGTTTTCATGTGCCGCAGGACAAAACCTTGCTTTCTTGGGTATATAATGTTAAAAAAGGATCTCAGCAGACATTATTTATGTATTTCAGCTGCCAACCAACAACCCTGACTACACTTAACATGCAATTATGATGAGGCGCTGCCAAGAGTGCGCAGCTGATGATAATCTTGCTATTTAAATGCAAGTGCTGGATATTACCATTGTTTCCTGAGTTACATAAAACCTAATAGAAAAGTGGTAAAATTGAATAACTTCTTAATGTCTGCACTATGAAATCTACATGGGAGAAACTACCCTGTGTGTCAGGGCTAAGCTGTGCTCAGACTGCAGACAGGCTGCAAAAAGCTGATGTGGGTCCCTCCCTGATACACTTGCTGCTGACAGCTCTGTGAGTGACAGGGGCCCCAGCACTCCTGCAGGGGGCGAGTGCACCAGCGAATGGGAGGACCCGGTGGCCGCTCCAATCAGCTGCAGGGGTGATATCCAGGAATCCCATTTAAACTCCCTGAAAGCTGACTGCTGCGCTTGTGATATTCCTGGCTATCTTTTGTTTCTTGTTCTTTGTTTTGTTGTTTTGCTAACCAGTATACCTGACCTCGGCTTGTTCTCCTGACTCCGGCTTGTCTCCAGATTTTGTGCTTTGCTTCCGTTTGGCTCTTGACCTCGGGCTTTTTTTACGTTTATTCCTCTGGTTTGATTTGTGGCTTTGGCGTTCCTATTTGATATTGACCTGGACTGTTGACTATTCTTGCTTCTCACGGCCCCACCCCTTTTTGCAGCGCAGGGAACTGTCGCCCAGTTGCCGTCTCCCGCCTAGGGCAGCACGTCAAGTAGGCAGGGACAGTGGGCTGGGTTCCGTTAGGGCTCACTGCACCTCCCTTGACGTGAAATTATCACAGGCCGAAACCGTTACTGCTCAAACCTCACTATGGACCCCATGACAGCTCTGGTAGAGCAGATGCAGGGGCTAACCCAGCTAGTCCAGGATCTGGCGCTGAGGGTAGAACAACAGGAGGCTACCCCGAGTAAGAGGGTCCCTGCATTACCTTCCCTTTGTGGCATTTAGAGAGGGTTGTCACCTGTATTTTAGGCTCCGCCCACTTACCTCAGGGAAATGAGGAACAAAGGGTGGGATTGTTAGTCCTTACTGCAGGGTCCCCCCCAGGAGTAGACATTTTCGTTACCGCATGACTCACCTGCACTGTCTTCTGTGGACAGGTTCTTTGCCGCTTTAGGGGTACTCTTTAACCCCTTAAGGACCCAGCCTGTTTTGACCTTCCTGACACAGCCCTATTTTTGAAATCTGACATGTGTCAATTTATGTGAGAATAACTTTTTGCCCTTTTACCTATTTCATGTGATTCAGAGATTGTTTTTCTCTTTGACACATTGTGCTTTAAGTTAGTAAGAAAATTTTAATCCATACAATCCTTGTTTGTTTGTGAAAAATTTTAAAAATTTCATGAAAATTTTAAAAAAATTGCGATTTTGAAGTTGCAAAATTTCTGCGTGCAAGACAGATAATTATTCCCCCAAAAAATAGTTTATAACTAGCATCTACCTTATGTCCACTATAGGTTGGCATCATTTTTTAAATGTCTTTTTTTTTTTTTTACGACATTAGGGGGCTTAGAAATTTAGTAGTAATTTCTCCAATTTTCAAGAAAATTTGCAATATACATTTTTTTAGGGACCACTCCAGTTCTGACGTGGCTTTGAGGGGCCTGCATGTTAGATACCCCCATAAGTGATGCCATCTGAGAAACTAGACCCCTTAACTTTATTTACAACACTATTTAGGAAGTTTCATAACCCTTCAGATATTTCACAGAAATTAAAGCAAAGTGGAGGTGAAATTTCAATATTTATCCATTATTCACTGGAATACGGTAAATGTGACTAGGTAAATGCAACTTAATATCAATTCCCCCAGGTTTGCCGTTTTTAGAGATATCCCATTATGTGGCCTTAGTGCATTATTTGGCTCAACCATAAGCCCCAGAATGGGAAGGAGCACCTACTTTCTCTGGGGTCTCTTTTTCAATACGATTTTATTTGGGCGCCATTTCAGGTTTGGGGACACCCTAAGGTGCTAAAACTTAATAAACACTCCCTAAAATAAACCGCATATTGGAAACTAAACCCCTTAGAATTATATCCAGGGGTGCATTGAGTATATAGACCCCACAGGTGATTCACTAATTTTTTTTAGCATAAGGCTGTGAAAATAAAAAAAAAAATTTTTTTTTAAAATCTGAAATTTTAGTTTAAATGTTTTGTTACCAAGGAATTTTGGAAAAAGAAGAAAAAATTTTTTAAGCAATTTTTAAGTTGGAAAATAATGGGGTGTAAACTGCTGTTTGGGCGCATGGGAGGGCGTATAAGGGGGGGCGCTATTTGGGTTTTGGAAGCAGATTTTTGGTGGGGGCCCTGTCGCTTTGCAAAACCCCCAAAAAGCGAACAGGGAAACCTTTCCCGAAGTCCCCATTTTTGGTTTTTTAAACCCCCAGGGGTTCATCTAGGGGGGGCTGTGCATTTTGGATCACAGGTGTTCCCTTTGTTTTTTTTTAGCATTGGGGAATGAAAATGGGGGGAAAAAGCAGTTCGGGGTCTTGTTTTTTGAGTTTCAATTTTTCAGCATTCGCCGGCGTGTAAATATGTGATAACTTTTTCTTGGGGGTCGGTACAATACAATGAATAAGATTTTATTATAGTTTTTCTGTTTATTAAATTTTTTTTACAGTAGAAATATGTCCTATAAAAAAATTGGTTTTTATGTTGTCCTATTCTGACAGCCATAACTTTTTTTTTTGCTGTGTGCAGAGCTGTGTATGGGTTTTGTTTTTTGCGGGATGAGTTGAAGTTTTTAATTGGTACCATTATGGGGTGCATTGATGCTATGTTCAGCAAATTCTTGGTAGTGTTTTTATTTTTTTTTTATTTTTTTAGCGGTCATTGTTTGGTATATATGACTGGTAGCTTTACTCAGAAGGTCAATACGATTACATTGAAAATTACACTGATACCAAAAATTTGTTATTTTTTTTATGTTTTACTGCTTTATACATAAAAACACTTTTATTCAACCAGGAAAATACGTTTTTGCATTGCCATAGTCTGAGAACCATAACTTTTACATTTTTCTGTGCTTGGAGCTGTGTAGGGACTTTTTTTTGCGAGATGAGTTGACGTTTTTATTAGTATCATTTTGGCGGGACAAGGCCTTTTTGATCGCTTTTAAAACCATTTTTTGGAGGCCCAGGGTGAAGGAAAATACTGCAATCCTAGTAGGTTTTTTTTTATTTTTAACAGGGCTCCCCCGTGCAGTATCCGTGATAAGTTAGCTTTACTCTTTGGGTCGCTACGATTATGGCGATACCCTATTTATATAGTTTTTTTATGGTTGAAGCACTTTTAAAAAAAAAGTGTTTTTAGGTGTAAAACAATATTTTATGCATCGCTATCTTCTGAGGCTATTCATTTTTTATTTTCCGTATACAGAGCTGTATAAGGACTTTTTTTTTTGGGGGGATGGAAAATGAGTTTTTTTTGGTACATACTTTGGAGTTTATAGGAGTTTTTGATCGCTTTTTTTTTCCATTTTATGTGCTGCGGGATGAACAATAATCTTAATTTGTGATTGTTTTTTTTTTTTTTTTTTACGCGTTCACCGTACGGGTTAATTAACATGAAAGATTTAAAGGGCAGGTTGTTACGCGCGCGGTGATACCAAATATGGGTACTTTATTTATTTTTTATCTTTTTGGGGGCGATTGGCTTTGTAAAGGGGAAAAGGGCGGTTGTCGTATTTTTATTTTATTTTTCGTGTTTTGTTTTTCTTGTTTTTACTTTTTTTACTTTTTTCACTTTTCCATTTTTATTTTACTTTTCCCATAGGGGATTTGAATGAGGATCTTTAGATCTCTCATTCAATAGGGGTTTAGTGCATAGCTTGTTGCTATGACTGGTTCCTATGACAACTGTCAGTCAAGTTGCCGGGCCATGCCACAAGGCACGGCCGGGCTCGTGACGTCACAGACAACCGGAAGGCATTCTCTGCCTTCCCTGCTGTCTGTCAGAGGGCAGGAGCTGCACGGATCGCCGATCCGTGCGCTGCTTGCCGCCGAAAAGAGACGCGGGAAGTGGGGATTCCTCCTGCTTCTCCCTTAGTTATTGCGACCGATCGTCGCGATAAATTTAAGGGTTAATCGCCACCCCCCCCCCCCCGGTGGGACCCGGGGTGGGGGCCGACGCTGCGGGATGTCAGCTGTAATATACAGCTGGGCACCCCGCGCCCGATCGCGCGAACTCTGCTTTAGAGTCGCGCGATCCTCAGGACGTATCCATACGTCCAGGTGCGTTAACCCCCAAACGACCTGGACGTAGGATACGTCTAAGGGCGTTTTTTTAAGGGTTAATGACCCCGAAAGGGAAAGCTGTGGTGAGGGCTCAGCTGACCACCTTGGAGGCAGGGTGAGAGACTGTGGAGGAGGTTTTGCTCCGAATTTCATCGTTTTAGGGAGAGACGTCAGGAAAAGGTTCCCCCCCCGGGGGGGTCCCCACCTTTGGGCACCCTAAACCCATTGTTTCTGACGTAAACCCAGAGGAGCCCATGCAAGTAGGGGTTTTTTTCTGTCCTGCGGCTAGTGACCGTGGATTATCGTCGCACCCGGGGGTTTGTGCTTCTACTGGGGAAAAAGGGACACAGAATTGGGAATCCCCAAACGGAAGACCAGGTGGGAAAAAACCCAAACCCCGGGTCAGCAGGAGGATAACCTGGGCGAGCAGGTTTTCCTATTGTAAATTAATAGTTGTGCTACAATTTAAGATTTCATACTTTTCTTGTCCGGTTCGGGAGTCTTGTGGTTCTGGATACTTAATTTTTGATGCTCTTTCGAAAAGTCGGGTTTCCCCTTGTAGACCGCTATCTGACTCGCTGGGGTAGTGGCTATTGCCCTCCACCCACTAGCTGGGGCCCAACCAAATTGCCCCCCGAGCTGGGATGGGGTCGGACCCCTAAATTGAAAAGTGTATTTTATTGTATGGAGGGGCTCCCCCCTGTTGTGGTTGGGGCTGCCCTGCTTCGAAACCCATAATCCATGTTTGACGGGGAATAGGGAAATTTGTCAGGTGGGGACAAGGGTGTGTTTTGACAGAGTCTCCTTACCATGCGGGCAATACTTTTGTGCAGGCAAATGTTCACTGGAAGGGGGGTGCCAGCTTTGAACCCTATGGGATCTTGGGAAAGGTCGATCCCGGGGGAAGGTTCCCAGAACTCTCCCCCTGGGAACATGCCCTCCACCTGTCCCTAACGCCATATGTGGTTCGGGGTGGTTTAACCCGGGGGTTATGGGCTGAAATTTCCCCCTCTTCCCTTGTTACATAATGGTCCTCGTGCACTTCGTAAGGGGTTTTAAACTCGCCTGTGCCCCGCCCCTAGGACCTTCTCCGTCGCTAGAGGGGGGGGGTTAAACCCAACCGGGAAGGGCATGGCCCCCCCTAAAGGGGGGGGCTGTCCGGGGCTAAGCTGTGCTAGATGCGACAGGCTGCAACAGTGATGGCACTCCCTCCCTGATACACTGCTGCTAAAACCCCTTGTGATGCGGGGGCCCGCCACTCCTCGGGGGCGAGTCACCCCAATGGGGGACCGGGGCGCCCCCAATCGCTGCGGGGGCGGTACCCAGGAAACCCTTTAAACCCCCTGAAAGCTGACTCTGCCCGGGTTATTCCTGGCTACCTTTTGTTTCTTGTTTTTGGGTTTTTTTGTTTTGTAAAGTATACCTGACCTCGGCTTGTTTCCTGACCCGGCTTTTCCCCAATTTTTGGCTTTGCCCCTTTTGGGGCTCTTGACCCGGCTTGTTTCGTTTATTTTTTGGTCTGTTTGTCTTTTGGGGTTCCTATTTGATATTGACCGGGGGTTTTTTACTTTTCTTGCTTTCCCCGGCCCCCGCACTTTAGCGGCAGGGGCTGTGCCCGTTTCCGCTGCCGCCCAGGGCAGCCGTCAAATAGGAGGGACGTGGGCTGGGTTCCAGTTAGGGCTCCCGCACCCCCCTTGACGGCATTTGGGGTTTAGGACCTAAAGGGTGAAACAGGTGCTCTAAGGAAACCCTACACGTTTTTTTAAAATTTTTTTCTTGCTTTTTAAAAAAGAAAAAAAAAAAGAAAATATTCTTGATACATTATCATCGCCCCTTAAAAATTTTTAAAATAATGGAATTTCGCTAATGATAATTTTTATACCCCAACATAATTTCGTTATGTGACCTACAATAAACTATTTGCTGTAGTTTTAAACAAGCTGTAAAAATGCCCTAAAAGCCTCTACAGCTTGCTTCCTCTGTTTATTAAATTAGCTGTCAAAATGCTCTGCAAACCTCAAATGGGGAATTTGAGATACCTTGGATTTTCCACAAACTCCAATTATTGGAAGAAAAAGCTGACCAAAGTTTGTTTATGCTTTTATGGTTTTGCACAACTTCTAAAAAAGTTGAAAAATAAAAAAGCTGGTCAATTTCCCCTAACCAGGTTTTAGGGGTATCCTACGCCATCAATGCCTAATAAAGAGAACCCCCAGCTACGTATGGCCCGGCTGGTTTGTGTAAAAACCCAAACACTTTTTTCTTTTGTACAGGCCTTCCGGGCTGCAACTGGGAGGAAAAAAACATAACCAAAAATCCAAAATAAATTTTCTCCTATGCTTTGCAACAAATTCAAAAATGAAAGAGGGGCCCCCATGTAGAACCTTTTTAGGTTAAACTCACTTTTTTGCTATAGGTTATTTGGGCAAAAAAAGTGTGTTTTGAAACCTAAACAGTTTCATACACATGGCCCGAGGTTCTTAGTTACATTTTGATAAAAGTGTATAAGCTCGCTTGCTACTTCACAGCAACTTTTTCTGGATAGGTCCGTACACTAATAGCAATGACAACGAGAGTGCCCCAGTGCCCCCCTTTGGGACCCGGTAAAGAAAGGGCCCAGGGAAATTTGCAAAACTTTAAACAAAAAGTAATTAAAACCTCATCTTAATTCTTGTAAGGGCTTTTCACACGGGGTTTCCTCCGGTTACAAGTGTTTTGGGGTCCGTCTTGGGTTCCCCCTCTGGAATGGAGCGGGTTCAATAGGATCGCCGCTGCGTGTTTCAAAAGCGCGTCAGCTCCTCTTGAAAAGGAACTGACAGCAAATTTTCTTTTCAAGGGGGGGCTGAGCTGCGCTAAATTTAAACCGCACTGCGTTCTCTCATCACGCGAGCTTGTAATCCACTGCAATTGTTTTGATCGTTTGGGGACTGAAAAGCGGATCCAGACTTTCCCTAAAGCGTTGTAACAGGAGTGTATATCCCTTGGGAAAAAGCCCTTTTTATTTTTCTTAGTACGTTGCTTGTATAACCCAGGGGGGTATGACCATGTTTTTTTTTTACTTTTTTTAAAAGTTTATTTAAAAATTCTCATTACCAACAAAAATTGACTCATTTCTTCATAATTCATTGCTATATTGGGTTTTGGAGACAAATTAATGAATTAAACTGAGCAATATTTGTAAATATGGCAGATTTTGACCACCGTTGAGCCTAAAATATCACCATACTCTTTTTGGTAAGGCCCCAGTAATAAAAAAAAAAATCATTAGAATCC
Source organism: Phyllomedusa bahiana (assembly GCA_025379985.1). Lineage (NCBI taxonomy): Eukaryota > Metazoa > Chordata > Amphibia > Anura > Hylidae > Phyllomedusa > Phyllomedusa bahiana. The sequence goes on along the minus strand of JAODAL010000311.1, from coordinate 329,822 downwards.
CTAATAACCTGCATGGGCAAAAATAACAAAAATTCTAAATAATTGTATTTAGTTAAATGAAAATGGGCCTGTGTGCGCCAACAAGTGATAGTGTTTGGACTAGGCGAATGAAGGTGCATGATAAACATGGATCTCAATCCACAATCAAGCACAATTTTGTATAGAAAGAAGACCATTATATACTGATACTCTAAACATAGGGCCTCGTGTATGAACCTGTTTAGGTCTAAACCTCACTCTTTTGCCCATAGGTTAGACCTAAACAGTTTCATACATGTGGCCCATAGTCTGTATTCTTGAATTTTTCTAATTCATCTGTTGTCACTCAGTCCCTAATCAAATCATTATCTCTTTTTGCTTCTCCAAAGCATTTTTACCATAAATTGACTACATCCTGAATGCGTTTGTTCTGAGGAGGATGCAAGTTAAATGCTCACCACTATTCCGGGATCAACTTAAAGTAACAAGGGTAGAGCTAAGGGTTAATCCATCCATTCAGCTATATAATCTTCTAGTGAAACAGGCAGGAATGTTTTATACTGGGATTTAAGATTTAAGTTTTTTTTTCTTTGTTGTCATAACAGATGACAGAGGCCTTAAAAGCCTCCCCTTACACTCTGATGTGACACATCACAGGCTGTTAATCCTGCCCTGGGGTCAGGCTAAATTCATCTTTCATGTTCATTTTTATAGGGAAATGGCAGCTGCGGGAGTAGCCTGAGCTCCTTAGGGAAATGTAAAACAGTCTTTAATCATAGAGGATTGTTAAGGAAAACAATCTGTTGTGAGTAAAAGTTGATGAATCAGTTTGAATTCTAATACGCTAATATGTGTTTGTTAGGCACAAGTCTGGAAATGCAAATCTTTTATAAGTGACCAGAGAGTACTAAGACAAAGGGGCCATTTCCTCTGGGATTTACCTATTTATGTAGAGTAGAAGCAGCATGAATAGAGTTACATAGTTACATAGACACATGTCCATCAAGTTCAAGCAAGGGATGTGGCAAGATCTAGATAAAGGGAAGAGCTATGGGTAAACGTAAAAATACACCAACCCAAAAGACATGGACCAGTCTGCCCTTAAATGGAAACAATTCCCTACAGATCCCAACAGGCGACCAGACTGGATAAACATTCAAACAAGAATTCGATACATTTACATAGTGAGTTGTGCCTCATGTTAAGATGACAAGTAAATGATCTTTCCTTGAGTCTCATAAATATCCGGTTATTACAGGCAGTCCCCGACTTACACTGTTCCGACTTACATCTGTCCCCTAGTTACAAACGGAAACTTATCAGGCATGATGGCACTTGTAGTTCCATATTCCACAGCAGATAGTAGCTGTAGAACGACAAGTTCCAGCATGCCACAGCAGCACATGAGGTGAAAATTAAGTGAAATCTTCTTAACAGGGCACAGACAGCAAAACAAATGTAAAAATCCTTCCCTGCAATATCCATTTTGTGCTGGAGTTACATATAATAAACATACCTGTTCCGACTTACATACAAATTCAACTTAAGAACAAACCTACAGCCCCTATCCCGTTCGTAACCCGGGGACTGCCTGTATATATGTGCCATATATTTTACAAAATTCCAAGATTTTTTAAAGGGATTATCTCACTACAAGGAATGCATTTTATGTTAAAGATCTTGCAAAAAGAAGTCAATTTGCAATATATGTCCATTAACAGTTTCCTACCTATTCCTAGATATCTCCTCTTGTATGGGCTGCCTCAGCTCCTCAGGTCGCTATAGCTACAGACCTGTTTAATTTCTCATGATAGGCTGTCAGCACTGGTTGCTATAGCTACAGACCTGGCTTCTACTGCAGCCTAGTAGAAGCCAGTAAACACACCCCTGAATTCAAAATGAAACCAACAGGACGAATCAATGTAGTGAGATAACCCCTTTAAGAATTCTTACTGGTCCAGTACAATTCCCTTCTCATTTAATCATATGAGGAACACTATAACTAAACAATCCCTGCTATAAAGGTGACATTTCTTGTTGTTGTTTTCTTCTAGGAAACCTTAAAGAGGATCTATGACATATTTTGACATCTATTTTAGTAAATCCTTGTGTTACTTATAGAATAACAATTCCGGAATATCTTCCTGTGTTGTGCTTTTCTTCAGATTTTCCTTTTAGTTATGTATTACTGAATCAGTCAGATGGGTGTTACCATTCTAGTTTTGAGAGGGGTGTGTCCCTACACAAACTGACTCTGTCAGCACTTGTTGGACAATGTCAGACTGTGCACGGACACCCCCCCAATAGGTGACACACATCTGACAAATTGGTAATATATTTCTAGGAAGAAGAACAAGGGAACCAGAAAACATAAAGACTTAAGGAAAGATGCTTCAAAAGAGTTATTTAACAGAGAACACAGGTATTTACCAAAACAGACATGTCAGAAGTTATCACAGGTCCTTTCTAAGGGCCAACTCACACTTTTTCTGCATCTTTAAACTCTTGTAAAAACTAAGAATACCAGGAATTTTAAGCATTTTTCACCACTATTTTTTACAAGCATTTTTCACACATTCATTAGGGCAGTTGTATCAATAGTGTCTAACTGTAAGGCTATGTCTACACGGCGCTTTTAGGATTTTAGAAATGCCAAAAATACGATCATTCAGGCAGCCCCATAGAGGACAATAGAAAAAACGACTTGCAGTCTCCACAGCTCGTTTTTTCTATGATAGTCTTTCGGGGCCGGTGTATTATATAACATGTTGTTGCTTTTAGTTTTTTTCGGCATCTTCCAATACAATTCAATTGTATGGGTGACGGCAAAAAAAACGAGACGCAACCAAGGTTTTTGTGCAAAACGTGACAAAAAACGCGGTCCTGCATCAGAAGAAAACGGTCGCTTTCGGACGCTTTTTTCTGATGCAGTGTAGACCTAGCCTAGGACAGTTTTAAGTTAGATTAGACAGTCCTACAGTCTGCCACATTTATCATAGTGGTGTATGTGAAAACTTTCTAGTCTAATCTTACACCATTTTAAAGTTGCCTTACTTTATGCCACAAACTGTGCCCACGGTGCACGGTAAGCCGCACCCTTTTCCCCACTAAGTCACTCCCTTTTGTTGAGGCCACATCCAGTTTGTTAGCCGTGGTGCAGAAGCAGGGCCGAGGCTCCGTTTCATCCCAGGCAGGAAAGGAGCGCAAAGAGGTATAAAGTGAGTTGAATTTTACATTGGGAGGGAAGGAGTGAGGGCGCCACATGCCTTATTTGCCTAAGGCACCAGAATACCTTGTCCCAGTCCTATGCAGAAGAGTTGTCCAGAACACATCATAAATGTGGTGTAAAGTATGCACATCATTATTTTTGGTGCAAATTGTGCCAGAATTCTGGCGCAGCAACTTTCATACATCTGGGCCATTGTATTCAATTTGCAGCATTTCTTTTTTTTTTTTTTTTAAAAGCCAATAGTGACCCAAAAAATACACAAAACTGTACAAACCAAAATCTTTGTATATGGTCCCCTTTTTTCACTATAGATTTTAATGTGACTTCTTACAACAGCATTTGGGACACACATGAAAAAAAAAAACCTCACATAAAATAGTGCGAGAAACATGGTGTTTTCAGCAAAATGCTGAAAATGTTAAGCCGCTTTAACCAGGTTCTAGGGACCCTTAATTGGGAAACACTGGTCTATATGATATGGTTATTGGTAGTTCTGGTTTTCAGTAAATGTGGACATGCTGCATCATGACATTAAATAAATACCTCTATGTGCTGCCCAAACATGTCTGCCAGGACCTTATGCTTTGTGTAGACTCTCATAGGTTCAGTGCTTAATAGCTAGAGATAGCAATGGCTAATCCGCCCTGGTTACCCATGCACCTGCTACACTAAACAAAGGAAGCATTTTGTTTGCATAATTTAGGGTGCTCAAATGGTAGTGTTTGACTTGATCCTTTAAACAGCGTGATTAAAGGGATTTTGGTGCAAAAAGATAGCAGATATCTAATGTTTCCAATTCTATGGGATTTTAAACTTTAATGCCTCACTATCTAGCAGATAGTATCCATCAAAGCTTTCAACTCATCATTGAGCTATTTTGTTTGGGGGGATTTCTCAGTGCACATTGGATTATCTCGAAATAGACAGCTGTTAAAATGAGATGAATGAACTGCAATATTTCTGTGCAAACCAAAGACGTAAAGATAATGCTCCAGTGTAAACTTTACACACCGCAGACCTTCATTTTAAAGACAAAAATAAATATGAGACACTTCTTGAGATGCTTATGTTTCGGCTAACATGCCAATGTTATTATGCAGCATTCCACAAAGAAAATGATAAGTTGGGAGGCTAAAAGTGACATGTTAAAATAAACTGCAGGGCTGCATTATATAAGCCAAGTGCCTGCTTTAATCTCTTTGACACGAGCAATCAACCATTCAAATCAATAGAACTTACAATTTATTTATGACGGTAAAAGTGCAAACAAAGCAGATGAAAGAGTCAAATACGCTGCAGAGCGACATGCACGCATCCTAGACATAGCCTACGGCTTTGTACTACATTTGTATTGAATTTTAGGGTAGGAATACACAATACAGCCATAACTCACCCATGAAGCGTGGTGGTACCCTTCACCAGGGATTTTCAATTAGCTTAGTCCCATGGATTTGCAGGTAAACACTCCCAAAACCGCGTGGCAATTAACGATCAATGTTTATTAGTGTTTACTGCACTCTTTGTTAGGCTGCGTCCCCACGGCAAAGGACAAATATCGGTCGGTTTATCCAACCAGTATTTGTCCGGTTTGTGTGCAGTGCACACAGCCACGGGGGGAGACGGCTTTTTTCCGCGGTGAGCGGAGAATAGCCCTCCCCCTTCACATTGGCTTGCACAGATTCCGTCCAAAAACAGTGGGGACTGCTGCACGGGTTTTCCATAATAATAATAATAACAATAATATAATAATCTTTATTTATATAGCGCCAACATATTTCGCAGCACTTTACAATGTAGAGGGTATAATTACAGACAAAAGACAGACATTACACAGTGAAAGCTACTTACAGGTGAGACACATAGGAGCCCGTTGTACTAATTTTCGGCCGGTTTTTTTCAGGCGGTCTACAAAACCGCCTGAAAAACCGTCCGAAAACCCGTGCCGTGGGGATATGCCCTTAGTGTTCATCCGCAAAACCATGTGGCCATGGGCATAACTATAGCTGTAGCAGACATTGCGACTGCTATGGGGCCCAGGGGTTGAGAGGGGCCCAATCAGATACAAGAACATTGTCCCTTTTTGTTTGGAACAAGTAGTTTGTGGTTTTCTACTATATAACACTACTATCTGAGTTCCCTGTTATATAGTGGTATAATTTATTGCTTTAATTATTGGTACCTATGTTGTTGTTTTAATTTATTGTCCTCGGGAGATTGGACCCCACTTCCTTTTTGCTATGGGGCCCTATGAATGCTAGTTACACCCCTGCATATGGCCACTCACAAAGCTTATTGAAAATTCCAAATGTAGACGGGCACATCATAGCCACACCGTGACCAAATCAGGAATGCATTATGCCTGCCCTTATTAAAAAGGCAATCTACCATAAAAGCAATGTTCTGTGAACCACCATATGGTGTGTCTCCTCATCACTTTTTCTTGTTTTTGATAAGAATTTTTTGTAAGGTAATATGCATACATCCTGATAATGAGTCAAAAATTAAATGCCAAGGCTTTTAATACAAATTTTTACAACATTAGTAAAGATAATATGAATGACGAAATACATGTAGGCCCAGGCTACATATGATTGTGTGGCAGCCAGAAATCACATGGCTTTCATGCCAAAAAGGAGTGAATAGAGTCCAAAGGTGGACAAAAAATTGTAGACTATACCAGGCTAATCACTCCATAAACCTTCATGACTTTTTTTAGTGGTACAGCAATAAAACTTTAATAGACATAATTAGAAAACAACCCCAAAAGTCACAAGCAGAAAAGCTTAACATAATTTTCTCACCACAATGATTAGCTTTTAACTTGTAAGGAAAGGTAAATTAAACCAATTACCAACTACATTGTTGTTTTGATTTTGCTTTGTTCTGGAGATAAAGAAGATTTTTATCTACTTCTAGTGTACACAAGTTTCTCTTGGTTACAGACCACCTCTCTCTGCTTTCTTTCTTATCTTATTGCTCCAAGCTGATATTGTCTGGCCATGATGAATCATTCCCTGCTGAGTATTATCCACAGCACAGAAGCTTGTTTACCTAAATTAATGACAGGCTTTTATCCATAGAACTATGTAGCCTTGTTCACTTCAGATTATAAATCTCAAAGAAGTCATGTCACTGTATCAGAAAAAGCTAGGAATAGAAGAGCTAATATGTCAATCACTACTATCGAACCACCCACAACCTGACCAGGAAGTGTGAGTCTAAAGCTGGCTGTGGATCTGTGAAACAACATGGTGAGACAACCCCTTTAAGTCCTGGGATTTGTTCAACCCTGACCAAATACCTTATATACTCGAGTATAAGCCGAGTTTTTCAGCACAAAAATGGTGCTGAAAAATCCCTCCTCGGCTTATACTCGAGTCACTGTCGGCACTCGGGAGCTGCGATGGCCCGGGCGCCGGTAGAGACACTTCAGTTATACGTGACTCCTCAGGGAGCACATATAACTGAATGCCGAGTCAGCTGACAGCGTCCGGGCACTGCTGTGGCCCGGGCGCTGTCAGCGATCTCTTCCCCTGTATGCGACTCCTCCAGAGCGCATACAGGTGAAGGGATATCACTGCGGAGCAGAGAGCAAGGGCTTCCTGCTCCGCAGTGGACTCCGGACAGCCGTAAGCAGACTTGCGGCCGTCCGGATTTTCCATCACAGGCGTGTGTCATCACGCTGCAAGCGCAGCCTGATGACATCACCATTCCTGTGCCCCAAGGCGGAGGAGAGCCCCCGGGAGAGGTAAGGTAAGTGAGGTAAGTGTTTGTATTTGTTTTTTTTTTAAACCCTGCCTAAACCCTGCCTATACCCTGCCTATAGAGACATATACCTGCCTATACCCTGGCTATAACCTGCCTATGGAGAACATATGTCTGCCTATAACCTGCCTATGAGGGACATATACCTGCCTATAACCTGCCTATGGGGGATATATACCTACCTATACAGGACATATACCTGCCTATGGGGGACATATACCTGCATATAACCTGCCTATGTAGGACCTATACCTGTCTATGGAGGACATATACCTGCCTCTACATACCTATGGGGGATATTAAACTGCCTATATCTACCTATGGGGGACATTAAACTGCCTATGTAATTTTATTGGTATCCATTTTTATTTTGTAAATTTACCAGTAGCTGCATTTTCCACCCTAGGCTTATACTCGAGTCAATAAGTTTTCCCGTTTTTTTTTGTGGCAAAAGTAGGTGCCTCGGCTTATACTCGAGTATATACGGTAACTCAATTATGAGACTTAGGCTATGTTCACACGGCTTAACTGCGGGACGTAATTACGTACCGCAATTACGCCGTGTGGACGTGAGCGGAGGAGTGAGCGGGGGGCCGGAACTTCGCCGGCCCATAGACTTGCATTACCAGCGGTGCGTATACACCGCTGGTAATTCACATGTCAATTATCTCCCCGCCCGGCGGATTCGCCGAGCAGAGAGAGGAGATGTAATCCATAGTTCTCTATGAGAACTGTGGATTACTGTAATGACTGGGACGTTTTCAGCCCGTAATTTGCGCACTTCGGCGCGTAATTACGGACCGAAATACGGCCCATTTTAAGCCGTGTGAACATGGCCTTAATGAGATTGCAACAAAAGATGTGTCAAAATCTGCAAATTAAAGTATTTTTTTCATGAAGAAAAACACATGGAATATGATCACATTCTGCTGCGTGATATGGCTTAAATTATATATATATATATATATATATATATAGTTATTTATATATTTATGTTATATATATATATATATATATATATATATATATATATATATATATATATTATAGAGATAGATAGATAGATAGATAGATAGATAGATAATAGATAGATAGATAATACACACACAGCAAAGTTGAATTTGGAAAAAATCCCGGGTAAAATAAAAAAAACTAAATAAAAGCTAAGGTTCATTTTAAATTACACAACCAAATAGTACCTACTGACACTGAATCACTTGTCATCATTTTCTAGTGCCCGTTTCCAAGCTGACAAGGCTCTTGACAAGGCTTTTAAGTTCTTCAGTTGATCTCTGACTACAATTGTCCTGAGAACAGTTTCCAAACGGTACACTTTTTACGTTACAGAAACACAGATCCCTGTATCTCACTCCAGATTAGAAGAGCAATTTACATTGCCCATGAATAAGGCACAGCTATCTTTCTTTCTTTATAAGTTTCAATAGTAATCACAAATTTAGCATGTGTGTAATGTATTTCTGGTCATATAAATGAATACAGTTGCAGAGAATATTATATATGGCCATAGAAAGCCAATATGCTACAGCATCATAATCACAAATTTAGCACGTGTGTAATGTATTTCTGGTCATATAAATGAATACAGTTGCAGAGAATATTATATCGTTTTCCTATGGCCATCTTAATATTAATATTAAGAAGACCATAGAAAAACTATGAATTTGAATATGAAATGCCAGCACAGCTATAAATAATTATAATAATGATATTAATGATAATCATAAACATCTTATCAATAAGTGACAAGTTTGAAATTCCCTGCTATGACTTTTCCTTGAAGTGGTAAAATAAATGCATGTCTATACCATGTATAATTTATACACCTTCACACATGTGAACAACCTACTGCAAAAGTTTGACATTTCAAAAGGTTCCCCCATCCTTCAATTTACTTTGCCATGTATCTTATCTTATTCAAACAATCTAATTGCCACCCAATCTTTCAACGGCACATCATCTTAGCACCTAGCTGACAGGATCGGCATTCACCTGAGGGCCTCATTAGACTATGGCAGTTCAGCAGGACAAAAATACCTCAACAATACCTGCTCAACACCCAAGCTGCTGACTGACAAGCAAATAATTGGGCTAAACAAACCCAAAAGCACAGTGCAGCTGCCAGAAACCAGTGTGTGCTGCAAGTCTTCCACAATAAAAGTCAGAGTAGTGACTGGTTCACGTCACTGTAAATCTTTGAACAGTGGAAAGTGGTGACACATAGCAATGACAAGCCTTAAAAATGGCATGCTAGTTACTTCAGGGATTGAAGTCTCTTATTCACAGCTGCTTTAGGAAAGTGAGAAAATTATAAAGTAACTCAGCGAAAGCAAAGCAAATGTTCTTAAGAACAGATGAATCTTTTGTCGGATCTTTTAATTTAGGATTTCAAGGTGTTGCTTGGACATTTTTAACAAGAAACCTATTAACTATATAAAAAAAAAAAAATTGTTTTTAAAAAACATTAAAATATTTAGCTTCAAATTTATTTTGTCCTCTGGTATATGTTTCTCTAAGTTCCAAACAGCATCGTGTGACCTTATTACCCAATCATAGGCGTGTTCTGTCCTTGGTGCCATAATGTCACTCATACATTCCTATGGACTCATACTGTATCTCCATTAACCTCCAATATTACATGGCGGTACATGGAGGTTTTTGCTCACAGGTTCATGTCAAATTCATGAGGAAAACAAGGCTTTCTAACAGTGGCTGTGTTATGGAGGTATTCATGAGTAGAGGTATTATGTTAAGGGGAGAATATAGAGGTGCACCTCACAGTAGCATACAGATCATTTTTGGCTCAGTGTGTTGCTGTACAGGGTCAGTGCCATGTGCACATATACTAAAACAATTTATATCATCATTCACGGATTAAAGTTAATTTTACTGTCCAGTTGATGCAAGACCATAAATGACTATGAGATGTTGGTGCATTACCTTCTAACTCCTATAGGTGGAGAACTGTTTCTTACAATCAATATATAGTATTTTACCATATTTATTTAGCACATTATATTTTACACTGCTGTACAGAGATTCACATTGGTCCTTGCCCTCAGCGGGTCTCACAAACTAAATTTCAGATTAACCTATCTGTTTTTGGAGTGTGTGGGAAACCGAAGTACTCAAGGGAAACTCACACAACTATGGGGAGAACAAACAAACTCCTTGCATATGCTATCCTTGGTGGCCAACCCAGGACCCCAGCATTGCAACGTAATAGTGCCAATCATCGAGCCACCAAAAATGTATGTTTATGGCACAAAGACTTTTACTAAAAAATAAAGGAACGTAAATACATGGAAGAAGGGTAATTGATAGTTGTGCATGTTCTATAATGGTAAATACCATGCATTATTGCCAGAGTCCAAAGCATTATTCACAGATGTATAGAAATGAGTGTAATTAACAGAGCATTGTTCCGCTGTCACTGTTAATGCGTATGTGTACTGTATGTCTAATACTCTACTTGCAGCAAAGTCCAATTGTTTTTAACCTGTGAACCATGACAAATGCCTAGCAAGCTGTATTCATGCCCTATACTATTGTTGTTGCATGTTACCATGTCTCAAGCATCATTTAATGCTGTAACCAAGATGCCAAATATTCAGATATTCTCCCCCTTGTTAACGGCCAGCCTAAGCTCAATAGGCAAGTCAGTCTTGAATGTTCCTCTGGAGCTAGTTTCCAAGGAGACCGTGCCCTCAGAGAATAAGTAACCTGAGCTGTACCAGCCACCTATTCTCTTTTGACAAGATGTTGACTGTTAGAGAATGCCATATCCCCTGGGATTAATAGCTTACTTAGAGTTGAAAATAGAGGGCCAAACAAGTCCTCCATAACTGGCATCCACTTCAACATAAAACAAGAATGACAATTAATGGATTTACAAAGCTTATGGAAATTGTGTCTGGAGCTGCCCGCTTGTCTCCAAGTTGAAAGAAATGGCCATGTTTGTTTTAAATCTTAGAATTCTGTGCCAATATTTCACTAAACCATGAAACAAATACTCTTCTTCACACTCAACGATTGCAAGCAGCACCAACTGAGCCCTCAACATAAAGACAATGCTCCTATCAGGGGATAAAGCTATAAGACGAGAGGTAAGCTGATTGAGTCACTGATTTCTGCCATTGGCATAAAAGAGTTTGATCCAAAATTTCCCAAAACAATTGTGTATAGCAATTATTACATCTAAAGTATCAAGGTTAGTGACGAACAATGGAAATGTGCCCAACTGCTCAAGATATTTATCAAAGGCTTCCAAAAATGTTACAGCTAGTATCCATAACAGTTACATTGCATTATCATGATCTGAGAATGTCAGTGGAAGCTATTTCACGATAAAAAACATAAGGGCCACCAATAAAAATGTATTCCACTACTGAAGGCGTTTACCAAGAGCTTCCGAAAATGTAATGGTTAGTAACAATAACATTTACACTTTGTTATAATGATTTGAGAATATTAGTGGAAGATAATACACCATGACATAATTAACAACCACTAATGGAAGTTTACTTTATTAGTCAAGACATTTTGTTAATGGCTTCCAAATATTTTGTAGCTAGTATCCATAGTTCAAAAGGGGTAACATTCCTTATTAGAAAGACACCACATAGGTGTATAAAGACTTATAGTATCACACAAAAGTGAGGACACCCCTCACATTTTTGTAAATATTGTATTATATCTTTTCATGGGACAATACTGAAGATATGACACTTTGATACAATATAAAGTAGTCAGTGTACAACTTGTATAACAGTGTAAATTTGGTATGTTCTTAAAATAACTCAACACACAGCCATCAATGTCTAACCCGCTAGCAACAAAAGTGAGTACACCACTAAGTTAAAAAAATGGACAAACTGTGCCCAAATATGCCCAAAGTGTCAATATTTTGGGTCGCCACCGTTATTTTCCAGCACTGCCTTAACTCTCTTGGACATGGAGTTCAATAGAGTTTCACAGGTTTCCACTGGAATCCTCTTACACTCCTCCATGATGACATCACAAAGTTAGTGAATGTTAGACACCTTGCGCTCCTCCACCTTCCGTTTGAGGAGGCCCCACCGATGCTCAATAGGGTTTAGGTCTGGAGACATGATGGGTCAGTCCAGCACCTTTACCCTTTACCCTGAAAATATATAATACAATATTTACAAAATATTTACTGTTTATGCCAGGATCGCTTTACTGAAATCTAAATATATTCAAATAAGTTCAAGGAGAAATAGCTAGGACTCTGGACCACCTATTGATTGCAGCGTTCACATCCGAATCACTGAGCCTCGCAATATGACTGGGAGTAAAGAATTTATTTAAATTTCAGTGGAGCAGCCATGGTGTGTTAGTCTTCACACACTAAATGGTGCCTCTGCTTCACCTAAGGCCTCTCACCCAGCCAAACAGTTGATGAGGAGCAAACAGCCAAGAAACAGTTGTCTGCAGATATGCACAAAGTTTGGCTTTACTCCCAGTCATAGTGCAAGGCTCAGTGAGTTGGATATGACTTGGGAAATACTGCGATCAACAGCTGGTGTGGAATCCTAGTTCTTTTCCTTTGAGCTTATTTGAATATAGCTAGCAGCTATAAAATTATCACTCCTTAATAATTTCAGTGTACCATGACATAATTAGTAGCCATCAATGGAAGTTTATTCTACTGGTCAAATAATTTATCATTGGCATTAAATATTCCATGGTTTGTAGTCCTAACATTTACATGGCACAATAGTGATTCAAGAATTTCAAAGGAAGATAACGCACCATGACATTGTAGTATTGTTGCATGTGGGCCCATTCAGAATATATGCATTAACATTAAAGGGGTTGTCTCGCTACAATGATTGGGTTTTAATTTAAAGATCTTTAAAAAACAAGCAGCTTTGAATATTATGTTCATAAATGTTCTACTGATTTTGGAACACTGTGTAGTATTACTACATAGTCTCAAATCTCTATAGTACATGTGACTTATCTTACTGGCGTCAGGTCTGAATACTCTCCTTTAAGACGGTCTACAGAGAGCCTCCCGCACAGAATGCTTGGAGTGGAGGGAGGAGGAGGAGGGGGGAGGGAGACCTGGTGTCTGTGTCCGAGCTGCTGTTAACCCTGGTTCCGTTCCTCCTCTCTCTACCAGAAATTGACAGCTGACCTGTCGTTACTTAATCATGAATGTTTTGGAACTGTGACTATACTAATATAACATCGGGGATTGATCTTTATTTCCCGTATTAGGCACATCTGGTATATACACTGCCCTTGTTGTTGCTGGAGATGTGGAGCTGTAAGCAAGCAGGGGATTAGGAACACAGCATCCTTGCTTATTAGCACACCACTCACACCAAATCACCTTCCTGAACAGACCTAGGCAGGACACAGGGGAACTCTGAGAGCACCTCCCCCCCCCCTGTATAGAAGTACGTAGCTGCGTGTGCTGATGGGAGGGGAGGGGACGAACAGACAGACAAGAAGCCGCCTCAGTTCAACTTCAGGCATGCGTGAAAGCTCGTAAGAGACAACTCCTTTAAGGGCCAATATATGAACCTGTTTAGTCTAAAACTCCTATTGCCAATTACTATGGCAAAAGTGAGTTTTAGACCCAAACAGGTTCATACATGCGGCCCGAAGCATGTTGGTTGATCCTGATATGTATGATGAATCATAAAGTAAAAACGTGAGTAAATCAATGACTGAAGGTCAAAGGGTGTGCGATATCACAATGTGGCAGATAACCAAGAATAGTATTTTCAATAGACTCTTGAAGAAATCCAAATATGTGCACTTCCTGCAATCAGTCAATTAATATATGCACTTAAGACTATTCTCCTTCCAAAGCAGCACTTGAGGACAATTCGTTTACTCTCCAGCTTGCTATCTTTTAAGCAAAAGTTTGCACTAGGCATTTAAACAGCTCACTCAGGACTTTATTCAACACACCTTATACAAACAGATATTGTGTAGCACTCACTCACCATGTGCGTGTGAGAGTGCATGTATTCCCAGACCCAGTGATAAATGCATTCACCAACAAGATAATCAGTTAGAAAAACTTTAGTGCTACATTACTTCATTAAAAAATTAATAATGAAAACGACCCTCGAGGAACCTAACCCTGAAACGTGACTGCCAACATATAAAACATTACATTGACTATTGTAAAATTGTACAGCCATGCTATATATTTTTTTAAACTGTATTAAAAATGTCAAAGCCTTTTCTCAAATCACTTAAGGCCAATGGTTTTATTTTAATTTGGCTTCTCCAATTTAATAGCCCTATGCGTTTTTGAATTCCAAGGTTAAGTCAAGTCATATAATGTACTCAAGCTTTAGTATTTCATTCCAAATAAATGTACACTGATTGAAATTCAGCTGACAATTTATTAGTTGTATAAAGACTTTAGCAAAGGTTGTGAACATTCTCGCCTGCTGAACTACAGGGCAAAAGGATACTTTCTACAAAAGGGGTTAGAGTATCTGGCATGTGAATCTAACACCTTGTCATGTCACCATCCCTATCTGACCTAACCCTGTCCCATTATGCTTGGACCCTGCTCTTGAAAGGACAATGTTGTACTTATCAAATGGCAAATACAATTACCCTTCATTAAGCTGACGACCTAAGTAGCAAAATATATTTGTCTAGGATAGTGCAGAAAAAAAAGAAAGAGGGCAGAAGTCTTGTGTAAACAGCTGAACAATACAGCTTTATCTTATCTCAAGAACGTATTGCTGCTTGTCTGTAACTGTGTGCTTTACTGCCAAAATAAAATAAATTGAATCAGCTCACACATGATAGCATGTTCTTTCCTAAGTCATACTAATTGCTTGGCTAATTGATGTTTGTTGAACTTTCTCCATTTCATTGAGTGATTAGGTACAAAGCTAACAGTTGACATCTGTAGGCGCTTAACTGGCGTCTGTAATTACTGTTAATGTTAAATAATTGTTAGTTAATTGGAATGGTAACTGGCTGAATGGAATCCAGATTGTGAAGCAACAAAAAGCAAACCTATTCAAATAAACATACATCTTCCACAAAAACATTTTACTATAGATCTGAAAAACTGCCATCAACCATCATACTGAGGAGCAGTCTCCAGGGATCCATATTAACATAGTTACATAGTAGGAGTAAAAAAGAAGACATACCCTATAGGTTTACCCTATTTTACTTTTAGCAGTTTTGTTGATCCAGAAAAAGACTACTTAAACCCCCTATTTTTAGGTAGTTGCCAGTTATGGTTGGTGATCACTCATGTCATGGTAGTAGCTCTTACAACATGATATGAAATAAAGATTAAACCCAAGACCTTGGTGAACTACCACCATTAACTATATAGTATTATCAAACCATATTATACGTATTATCCTATGCTGGGGACAAGCAATGATTTCCTATGTATTATTTTCAATTTGTTGCTTGAAAGCTCATCTGACTATTAATACAACCTGATATTCTTCAAATACAGATAATACGTCAATCACAGAGGTCATATTCTAATAAGGCGACCATTTGCCTTCCAATAACAGACCCTTCAGAAGTTCTTTAGAACTCTACAAGGACATTTATTTAAAACCACCAAGTAGAACCATCCAGCATATAATGTTGATTTAGAAATTGTTACCCTAAGTAGGTAAACTTTACCCATAGCTACCATACAATTGTGTCTCCAAACCACGTCATTTTAGCCACAATAGTTCAATCTTTTACTGTCTATGTAACAATATTAATATCTAAATGCCAAAAGAAGAAGTTTAGAACAGTTTAAAATATATCCGAAAAATCTAGAAAATAATTTTATATGACGGTCAGTGTTTTTGAACTGATCATGTCTCAATCTTGCTAAACAATACGAAGCAGAAGTAGTATCAAGGGCAAAACATCATAATTCAGTATTTAAATGAGCACCTTTATTTTCTCTTTTAGCTTCACAGACCTTTTCATTCTATTCCACCACTTTCAACAAAAACTTTTTATGATATAAAAAAAATTATGTGACACAAAGGTTTTGAAAATTTAGAACATAAAGTAATAGAAGTTATCTCCCGTTGATGTAGTTCATATGATTGTGAGACACTTCAGAACCCTGGATACACAAAAAATGATGGCTACTCACAGCTAGCTTTGCTTCACATAGAGCAAATATTTTGATTACTTTCCTAGCCCTGTATGTTGACAAACCACCCAAAACCCTGGGTGCAAGTCTCCCCTATAGCTATCCTCCTGCTTCCACTACACATTTTTAAGCATGATTCCAGAATTTATTTTCAACAAACAAACAAGAAAATGAGTACACCTATATGATAAGAGCCAAAAATCCAAGTGTCCAAGCTTAATTTCACATTTATCAAATTAAGGCATGGTTTTCATGGATAACAATCATCATCATTAATAGCTAATACATTGACATTTACTACAATGATTCTTTTCTAATTATCCCTACACAATTCCTAGTATTAAAGACCTCACCGTTGTAGATGTTTTCACCGTATGTTGTAAACAAGAAGAAGTTAAGAAATGCTGATACAGCAATTATCTAGTCTATAGATTCTCTGGGATTAAAGAGTGTTAAAGTGCTAATCTGGGAAATCTCATTAATCATACATAATGTATTGTTCTAATTGGATATCGATGTCTAAATCCCATTTACAAACCCTGTACAATCAGACTGCTGTGTGAATTGGGACTTTTAAGAATACAGATATGGTTCAGAGAGGAGAAAATTGACCTTCCTTTCAGTGTTTTCTTTGCTCTTGGCAAGTAACACTACATAATGTGTAAAGGAGCCCTGACTTTTAAACACAGGCGAACCTGCTTTGTTTAAGAATTGAAACATGATGTTCATCAAACTGACAGCTTCTTGACAGCCTTGTCAACCACCGATCCACCCAATCGCTAAACATACTGCAGCCAAAACCTTACTAGACTCACATCCACACCAGAGGTCCTGCACCTGTTTTTTTAGCTCGTATTGACTTTTTCCAAGAACAGACAATCTTCTTTCAAATTGTGTTATACTTAATGTTTAGAGAACTAATCCCCCCAAAAACAACAAAAGGCTTCCCCTTAGGCTTTTCTACTCCAACCCTGAAAATAAATACCAGCCAGCCTAGTTTTTTCAGCACCTGGGTTATGTATTGAGCCCTAGCTTGATTCACAGTACCAGCATGAATTAGCATATGGCAAGAAGGGGGGACTCGTGAAGCGAAAAGAATGGCTCCATTTTGATGGAAATACAGGCCAAAAGAATAATCTAGCATCCTCTAAAAAGCCTATTTGTGCCTGGATTCCTAAGTAAAGCTTAGAAGAGCTGATGTTGATTTTAGAATACACAAAGAGGCTTTAATCCTTTCAAGGGAACTAAATCACAACAGAAGAGAGCCTCACAAGAAAGTCTTGCTGTCAAGGATGCTTATTCAAAACCAAATAGATGCCACAAATCAAACCCTGTAAGTAAACACAAACAGAAATATGGGAAATGTGGTGGAGAGAAGAAAAGAGAACAGAGGGGACAGAAACAAGGGATCCTCTTCATTAATCATGCCTCGTTCTTGGTGAGATGGGCTCTTCACCCCAGAAACAAACCATCAGGTAGGAATGTTGATTGACTGGGCCACCTCCTCATCCACTGGCCTTGTTCTCATTTACCAGTAACACTGTAAACATTCTAACACCTTTATTGCTGAGGATCTCATTTTCTTACATTCATCTATTAGTTTACATAGTGGAAAAAGACAGTTTTATAGTGGTGTTGACCCTGATACTCTGAAGGCAGCCGACCAGTTTTCAGCAGCAAAGAGTCACAACAGTATTGCACTGCCCCAAATGATTATAACATCATCTATAGTGGAATCTATATAGAAATCTATGAAAATAACATCTAATTTTCTATATACACAATCATAAACTTCAATTTCCCTAACCATGCCTATTTGTGTTTGCTTTGTTGGCCACACAAGCACAACCACAACATTATTCCAAATACCTGGAATTTACCACTGCAACAAATCGTGTAAAGACAATTTCTTAAAATCCTGGAACTGATCTACTCCCAACTTGTAAAGATTCTAGTCTTAACTTCCTCAATTAAAAATAATATCAGTTTAATAGGAACACCTTATACTTAACAACCCTTAAGGTCAATTCTTCCTCCATGACCCTGCTCTGACAAGGTGATTACAATGCAATACAATTCCTCATACAAACAGGGCTACATTTTCATGTTTTACAATGACTCACTGAAAATCTATCAAATAGGAAATACTGTATTTTTGCAATTAACATTTAATGCAAATCAGGCCATATTTCTTAAAGTAATTCTGGCCAATTAAGATACTTAAGGATAGAAAATATATAACAAAACTTACCATTATTTGGGACAGTGCTAAAGAATTTCTCAGAACTGGCATCTGAGACCTAAAATACAAAAAAACTAAAATTAGTCATTTTTTTTATGAATTGCAACCTTTGTAATCATAAAAATAATTTTAGATTTTTATTCATTAACATTGCTCATCATCCCTAATGCAAGCAATGCAATAACTTACAAGTAAAAATATAACATTTTCTCCAAAAACTATATATTTGGTAGAACAATACCGGAATGAAAAAGAGGAAGTTGCAATAGCAAACACAATTCCACTAGATGGTGCTATTTAGCTACATATTTTATAAAGCATTTTTTTTTCACATAGGCCAAATAATGTTGTTTCCAGCCTCATGCACTTTCTTGATGTGCCGTATTACCAAATGTGATACAGCTCAAGTAGTGCAGTGGTGTTGTGGTTTCATAGACACATTATTTTTAATCACTCTGTCTCTCCCGGCTCAGCACATTCCTCATACACATTGGGATATTTCTTAACCTTCAGTGGTTATGCCACTTGCCAGTTATTATTGTGTATGAGTGTGATCTCATAAATACATTTATAGTCACGAAATCCAGTTCTGGATACATACTGCAAGCTGAAATAGATAGATAGATAGATAGATAGATAGATAGATAGATAGATAGATAGATAGATAGATAGATAGATAGATAGAAGATTTTTACAATAGTATTTTCTAAATACCTACAGCGGTTTTGTACCCTAAAGTTGCAGAGGCATCTATGTATGTTTTTAGATAAACAGTAACTTTTCAAGAGGGAGCAGGTTATAAAAGTACCGAATACATTTCCCATTAAAGAAGTCTATTATATGACATCCATTCACCTGTTACTTATCGGGATAGTGTTCCCATAATTCCTTGTGTTTATAGTTTGGATACATGTACATAATTGCTGATTTATGTATAGTCATAAAACAGAGGCAGAAAAAATGTAGATCTTAAAATTACATAAAATATTGAAATAAGACACTTTTACAAGTGCAAATGATGGCGGACACCATCAGCAGTATTGACTTGCTCTGATCTCCTGAAGGTCAAAGGTCAATGACCTGACCACAAACAGAGCAGAATAAAACTGCCAACGAGGTGATGAAAATACTATGTGTGGTGCTGTTGACCAGGATGAACAGAGGCAAAAGAGAAGAATAAGAATAGAATCATTTTTGCATATGGATCCTACAAGAAATTGTATTTTGTCTTTTCCTAAAACACAGATATTATTGAAATTAATCATACAGTTTCCAGACAACGTAAACTAGTGTAATTGGAATATTAGGAATTACATTTATTCAGACCTTTAATCCATTCCTGTAAATCAGCAAGATGACTATACAAAATATGTATGCGTACTGAAATTTTAAGATTTTTACTAAGTAGCTTCCATGGGGCCGAGCAAATATTTGAGTTTGTAAATTTCTGGACATAGATTTCTTGCCAAGATTAGCACAATTATATGTTGTCCTACATTCACATTAAATACAAGTGAAGTATTCATAATATAAAAGACAGGACAGATAATGCGGTTACTTTATACTAAATGACCACATTATGGAAATACAGAAACTGAATTCTACATTCTGCACTCACATAGCTAAGATTCCTATAGTGCTTTAAATTGTTGAAGTAATAGAAAATAATATGAAAGAAGGAACGATAGATAGATAGATAGATAGATAGATAGATAGATAGATAGATAGATAGGATACATAAATGTAATATGTTTATCTGGATATTAATTCAAAGCAAAATAAATTTCAAACATATTTATTTAACTTTTAAAATATTTCATGGCAAAAAGAAAAATGAAGGCACATGACATAAATTAGCGGATTTCACTTCATAAATTGTGAAATGACTACATTATTTTATTAATGTTTTATTGTATTTGTTATTGTGATTTAGGAGATAAATGCCACAGGGTCAACGTCCATGGATAGGCACTTACAGTCTTAAAAATCAAGCCTATAGAATGCATAAACATTACTTTCTGCCATCCCCATTACAGTCAACTAAAAATATTCATCCTATACAAGATCCATGGTGAGGTTTTACATCTAAGTGATATAATAAATATGTATATATATAATTGGACATTCATGTTGTATACAAAACAATTTTTTTACATCAGTCGGTTATGTGCAATAGTTCATCATACATCCACAATCTGAATCTTTTTTGCACTTCATTTTTTTAAATTTACTGTGTACTAGCTGACATTAGAAAAAAAAAAAAAAACATATTCAGGATATTCTAATTTTTTCATTTATGGTGGGCTCTCACCTCTCAATGTGCAGCCCATGCAAATCACAGTGGTGGACGTGGTTGTGACTATTCTTCCGCTGTCAGTTGATATTAATGACTACATTGACAATCTCAAATTCATATAGCCAAAATGAGACTCCTTAACACAATCAGGGAATAGGGTAACCTCATTTTATTCACTATTGTTCTCAAAGAACTTTTCATCAAGATCATAATAAGGAGTTTTTCGGCAGAGAAAAGGCGATCGGTTTACTGTAACAAAAACTGAATGAAAGGCGCTTTCCACACGTTATCCTTTATAAATCGCAGTGTTAAAACAAATCAACACAGACAGGGGCAGCTTGTATATTCATATATAATCATAGTATTCCATCTCCTCATTGTTGGCAGATACACAATTAATAGCGAACAGTGACCTTTTTATAATCAAAACAACACACACACACGCACTGATATATATATATATATATATATATATATATATATATATATATATATATATATTATATATAGATATATATATAGATATATATATATATATTAGATATATGTCTACATTGTCTATTGTTGTGTATTTCCATGAATTTACGCAGTAGTCAGGGCACCCGTCTTCGAAATGAGTGTCCAGTGAAATGTCAATCACTGTGTTACCTATGGTGTATTAAGATTACCGCTATTAATTTTCTTTGTTAAGCAACGGTCTACAAAGTGTTGCTACTTTTAAGACAAGGATAACACACGTAACCATAAAGAAGGTCTGCTTTTGTCATATAAATGTACATACCCGTGTGTGTGGTGTGTATATATTTACATACATATACGTATATATTTATATGAGTGTGTGTGTATATATATAATATATATATATATATATATATATATATATATATATATATATATATATATTATATATAATGTATATATATATAAAATAATATATATATATATATATATATATTATATATATAAAACAAACATACATATATATAAAAATGTATGTACACATAGACACATATACATATATATATATATATGTGTGTGTGTGTGTCTATGTGCATATATTCATTTTTATATATGTATCTTTGTGAGATATATATATATATATATATATATATATATATATATATATATATATATATACTCACACACACACATATAAAGATATTCTCCGAGAAGCTCAGTCTCCCACAGCATTTCCACAGGAGAGCTGAGGAGAGGAGAGCTTGTGGTGGATATAAATAGCTGGCTGAGGGCAGAGGAGTGGGAGATGTTAAGGAGGGCAGTCAGGGATACAGAGGGCAGCTGCCTGGCTGCTTAGCTCCATTCTGCCTTCCCTGCCCAGTTGGGACCTAGATTAAAGCAGTCTTTCCAGCACATTGTCTTCCGGGAAGCCGGCTACAATGGAATACACAAAAGGACAAGACAGGGAAGCCCAGAAATGATACAAAAATGATATAAAGAAGTCACTAGTAAACAATAAACACTGGAGACTCCTCTACAGCCGCTCAGAATAGCAGCAACACGTAGAGCAGGTACTTGGTACCATTGTTGCATGCCCTGTATATGGAGCAATACATCCACACATAGGGTAACTACCTGCCCTTCCTTCTCTCCCCAGTAATAGATGAGGGTGTGAATGGCTGTCACATGCCCCCGGCCAGGTAGGAGGTAAACAATAACAAGAAGCCACCATGACAATGACAAGCAGGCTGTAGAAGTGGATGGAGAGGACACTGGCATAGAGGATACGGTACCTGGGTAGAGGCTCCTCCACAGACTTCAGATTCGCTCTCCACGTAAACAATGCACTATTTCCCTACCCTGGCAGTAATAATCCATGTGGGCAGGATCCCTCGCAGCCATTGAAGATACATCCAGGGCAGCGGCAGGATGCTGTGAGGGTACGGACAGGTAGCACTGCCGGGGAGCTCCAGAGGCCGCACGTCCAAGGGTTAATGCTACCCAGAAGAATCACAGCAGCTGCAGCAGCAGCAGGACAAAGGAAGCAGCCATGTGCCCGCCAGCTCCTGATCCCCCTTCAGCAGACAGACAGCAGTAGCAGCAGCAGCAGCTTCCCCTCCCTCCCTCCTCTGCCTGCTGCTCCTCCTCCGCCTCACACTGCTGATCCCTCACCCTGCAGCTCCTCACAATCCCGGGACACCCCCTGTGAGCAGCTCCTCCAGCGCCGGCCTCACTGCTCTAAGTGAGGGCATCAAGTGAATTCCATTGGAACAGATCCTTCCAGGGCACAAATCCCATCAGGGTGATGCTGGTGTCCTGCAGAGAGAGCTTATCCCTGTATTCTGAGGTGCAATCCTCCAAGGCTGGCCAGGCAGGAGTCCTCTTCTTCTGGTAGTCCTCACACAGAGCTCCTTGCTCAGCTGCAGCAGTCACACTAGGTTCTTTCTATGTGTGTGTCTCTCTGTATTTCCAGGCTGAATACAAGTGCTTATTCATGGACTGCATTCCAGAGCTGGGGACATCCCACAGGCTGGGCCTGCCCCTCCTCTGACTTCCTCCATCAACCTGACAATCATTGAGCCACCTTCTCTATGCTGCTTTCACATCTCCTCACCCTGCTTCATGATCCCCTTCAGCCGCTGCAGTCATCCCACACCTAAATGCTTATTATAGTATTAGGACATGGGCCCCTCTTACCTGCCCCTCACCTTGTAATTAATTCATTCATCAGCTTCACAGTCAATCAGGCTGATTTGTACCAGCAAGAGTCAATGGAGAGGAGAATTCATAACTAGGCTCTCATTGCCATATAATGGCCAGGTTTAGGATTCAGTGTATCAGGCTGAAAAGAATTCATAACAAGGGGCTTATATGTCATTTAATGCAATGACCAGATTCACAGGGAATACTGATATCTTTTAGATGTAAGAGCTAATGAAGAGCAGATTTCATACATAGGTGTTCACCTGTGTATAAAGGCATTGAGCGGGTTCAGGATTCACAGCGAATCAGACTGACTTGTACCAGCAAGAATCAATGAAGAGAAGAATTCAGAAATAGGTGTTCACCTGTATGTTTAGGCATTGACTAAGTTCAGGATTCACAGTGAAGCAGGCACATTTTTAATAGCAAGAGTCAATGGAGAAGAGAATTCATGAAAATGGGCTCATCTGTGTATAAAGACAATGACCAAATTCAGGCTTCAGTATATCAGGCTGATGTGCACCAGCAAGTGTTAATACAGAGCAGAATTCAAAAATAGCTTATCTCTATATAAAGGCATTGACCAGGTTCAAGATTCACAGTGTACCAGGATGATTTGTATCAGCGAGAGTCAATGGAGAGACAAATTCATTAAAGGGTGCTCATTTCTATTGAAGACATTGGCCAGGTCTAGGATTTAGTGTTTCAGGCTGATATGTACCAGCAAGAGTCGATGAAGAGGAGAATTCATAGATAGGCGTTCATCTATATATTAAGATATGGACCAGATTCTGGATTCAATGTATCAGGCTGATCTGTGCCAGCAAGAGTCAATGGAGAGGAGAATTCATAGATAGGTGTTTATCTATATATTAAGATATGGACCAGATTCTGGATTCAATGCATCAGACTGATTTGTACCAGCAAGAGTCAATGAAAAGGAGAATTCATAGATAGGTGTATATCTGTATATAAAGACAATGAACAGTTTCAGGATTCAGTGCATCAGGCTGATTTGTACCAGCAAGAGTACATGGAGAGGAGAATTCATCAAAAGGTGCTGATCGGTACATAAAGGCATTGACCAGAATCAAGATTCACACTGTACCAGGATGATTCACCTCCTGGAAAATGAAGGAAGATAATGATTTCACTTTAATGATTTCGCCATCACCACTCCCTTGTTAGCCGGTGATAGAATTCAAAATGTAGAACCCAGGGGATTTGGGAAGCAGTTGTTCAGGGTGCTGATTGCATAAGGATGCCAATTTAACCCTTTGATTTTCAGGGCACACGCTGAGTAGCAAACCCATCACCAGGTTGAATATTTCAGGTTGTCATGAAGGAGAAATGAAATATCTGAACGCCAGTATAAGATGGAAATCGAGGCACAAGGTTCACAGGGAATAGGGTTAACTCAGAGGCAAGCCATTTCAATCGATCAGCTCTCTCTTCCTTTTGGTAATGACGGTGTTAAAATTCCATAGATGGCATTCATGTCCTCATTTAAATGTTATTTTAACTATTTCCTTTTCAGCACAAAATAAGCTTAAAGCGACCTCTCTTAACTGCATTCAAGATTTACAGAGGATCAGTCAAGGATCCGTGGAGAAAAGGATTGGTAAAATGGTGAAACATCCATCAATTGACACAATATACTAGAATGGATTCTCCAGCTTCTTTCCGTCACCCTTATGTACATTATCATACTTTTATAATGAATAGATATGTCATCTGCAAAGCTGCTATAATGGTAATATATTATTACAATGTAACAATATACATGCTGTGCCTAGGACCTTCCTGCACGATGGAGCATATGCAGTATATATATAATGCATGGTTGTATGGGATCTGATCTACATATGTGAAAATATTTCAATAAAACCATTCCAGTGTGTAATACAGCAGATTATTGATGTGAGCCCAGCATTGGGCATGAAAGTAATTGTTAGAAGAATGAACTGCCTGCCACATTAGTTTACAATGTAGTCTGCTTTATGTAATATATTCATTCAGACAGCATTAAAAGGAGGGAGGGTTTTTTATGTACAGTGCACTGTGCTCTACTGCAGTGGTATAAGGGGAGCAGAAAGCATCCTTCAAGGGATTTTACAGTCTCAGGTAGTGATGACATATTTTGTTATACCATTGCTAATAGATTGGTGGGGAGTCCTTATGGTGAAAGGGGCTAAAAGGCGAATATAGGAATCCTGCACTACAACATAGCCTTATTCAAGTGAAGGGAGCCGAGTTGCAATACCTGGACATGAGTGGTGGTGTGCAGAGAAAAATTCTGGATAATGGACAGTTAGCAACAAAATACCATCACCCCTCCATTTCCAGCACTTGGATCCTTGTTAATCAGAATTAAATCCTACTGATGTGACATTAATTACTAAGTTTGAAAAACTATGTATATTCATATGTACACTCACCGGCCACTTTATTAGGTACACCTGTCCAACTGCTCGTTAACACTTAATTTCTAATCAGCCAATCACATGGCGGCAACTCAGTGCATTTAGGCATGTAGACATGGTCAAGACAATCTCCTGCAGTTCAAACCGAGCATCAGTATGGGGAAGAAATGTGATTTGAGTGCCTTTGAACGTGGCATGGTTGTGGGTGCCAGAAGGGCTGGTCTGAGTATTTCAGAAACTGCTGATCTCCTGGGATTTTCACGCACAACCATCTCTAGGGCTTACAGAGAATGGTCCGAAAAAGAAAAAACATCCAGTGAGCGGCAGTCCTGTGGGCGGAAATGCCTTGTTGATGCCAGAGGTCAAAGGAGAATGGGCAGACTGGTTCGAGCTGATAGAAAGGCAACAGTGACTCAAATAGCCACCCGTTACAACCAAGGTAGGCAGAAGAGCATCTCTGAACGCACAGTACGGCGAACTTTGAGGCAGATGGGCTATAGCAGCAGAAGACCACACCGGGTGCCACTCCTTTCAGCTAAGAACAGGAAACTGAGGCTCCAATTTGCCCAAGCTCATCGAAATTGGACAGTAGAAGATTGGAAAAACGTTGCCTGGTCTGATGAGTCTCGATTTCTGCTGCGACATTCGGATGGTAGGGTCAGAATTTGGCGTCAACAACATGAAAGCATGGATCCATCCTGCCTTGTATCAACGGTTCAGGCTGGTGGTGGTGGTGTCATGGTGTGGGGAATATTTTCTTGGCACTCTTTGGGCCCCTTGGTACCAATTGAGCATCGTTGCAACACCTTGTGGAATCTATGCCACGAAGAATTGAGGCAGTTCTGAAGGCAAAAGGGGGTCCAACCCATTACTAGCATGGTGTACCTAATAAAGTGGCCGGTGAGTGTACATGTCCTGCAGCCTCAAAAATAATGGGCCTTAAATAGGACCTGTGACATCTCCTGATACGTTTTTTATAGTAAATGCTTGTGTTTACTGTGACATAAGGGCTTGTTCCCACGGCACAGGTTTTCAGTCGGTTTCACAGACGGTTTTTGGATTTGAAAGCCATCTATAAACCGACTGTCAACCTTTTACATTGACTTTAATGGAAAATCCATGCTCGTTTTTTTACACCGTCGGCGGTCCGAAGAACTTAGAACATGGTCATTCTTCCACCCGGTTTTCGGGTGGAACATTAACATGTCAGTGCGAAGGGCAAGGACTTGGTCCGCAAACCACGGACAAAAGTCGTCCCCCTGTGTGCCAAAAAAAGATACAAAATACCGGTCGGTATTTCCTGACCGGTATTTGGTCTCTGCCGTGTAAACGACCCTAAGGCCATGTCCCCCCGGCACCGGTTTGCGGGTTTTGCGGTTTTGCAAACCGTCTGAAAAAAACGGCCGCAAATTTTATATATGGGGCTCTATGGAAAACCCATGCAGCAGTCCACACCGCCAGCCGCCCCAAAAAACATTCTACTTGTTCATTCTTCTGTCCAGTTTTCGGATGGAATATGAACAAGTGAATGTGAATGGGGAGGGCTTTTCTCTGCTAATCGTGGAGAAAAGCCATCCCCCCCCGCGGCCGTGTGCACAGCACAAAAACCAGACTGGGTAAACTGACCGGTATTTTTCCCTGCACACACTTATTCTGTCAGCATTGAGTAGACAATGTCAAAACAGCAGGGACATACCCCCAAATAACACATCTGACAGATTGGTAGTGAATTTCTAGGAGGAATAAGAGAGCCATGCAACATAGAGATTTGAGGAAGATGCTCCAGAACTGTTATTCCATGGGAAACATAGCATTTACTAAAACAAACATGTCAGGGATGACCACAGGTTCTCTTTCTATGTTTTTTTTTTTTTCTTTCATTAGAAATTGCTTCTTGGTACACAGTAAATTTGCTTACCTGCAGCTATATACGTGATTTCTCACTGCTGCCATTGAGTCATGTGACCTGCACTCTGAGTTGCTGAAACATGCAGCATCATTGTGTGAGATGGAAGTGAGTCTTTCTATGCATTCCTATGGGAGGTTCGAAGTCAGGCTTATAGGAGTGCATACAGAGATAAACTGCCTGTCAGCATCAAAAGTACAGTGTCTTTCAGTTAATCAGAGTTCAGGTCATGTGACCTAACAGAGACTGTTGCAACAGCCAGAAATCCTGTATGCAGCTGCAGTTAAGCAGTTTCTGACACTACAGTATAATTCAAAGAGATTTTGAATAAACTAAGGAAGAAAAAAAAATTGGAATGGTCTTTAAAATATTAAAGTACAAAGTGGCCTTGTGATTCACAGCACCCGATAAAAGTCCATATTTCATTAATCCTAGTTTTGAAAATGAGAGCAGAACTTTTACTGATCGCTGTGGATGCCACAGATTTGATTCACGACTGTGGTATATGATAACACGTGAAATAGATATGCTATGTACTATGTGGTTCTATGGGTATGTTCACACGGCTTATTTTGGGACGCATTTCACCACGTATTGAGAGCGTACTGCTGGGCTCCCCACGTCGCGGGAGTAAGCGTCGATCAGCGCGACTCCCGAAAATGAGGCGTAATTGCGAGGCGTACTGTACGCCCCACAACTAAGCCGTGTGAACATACCCTATGAGTGGATAATCCCAGGACATAGCCTCTGGTACAACATGCTGCGGCTTTTTCATGTGGTTGTCACATAAAAATATGATTATTGAAATGTATTAATGTATTCCAGATATATATATGTAAAATAAATTGTGAATGAAAACTGGCAAAATGTCAACAAAACCTCAGATCGCTGCATTTGGTGTTGTCTTGGGTTTCTGCTATTACATGTGCAATTTTCAAGTGCAAAATCTAAATGTTATTTTTACAAATCTCATACATATCCAGATGGTGCCTGGGAATTGCAATCTTCAGCCAAAACTAAATTTCCACTTTTTGCCCAGAGATGATCTTTATTCAGACTATATATTTTAGAAATGGCTATTGTATTTGCAGAGGAGTTTAAATTAATGCACCAATATGTTCCCCTTCACAACGATAAGCTTATTGTCCCAATGTAGCTAAGTTAAAAATAAAGAAATTCTGCAAATAGTCTTTATAAAAAAATCTAGTATTTCGTGTCTGCAGTTCCTATTCAAACCTATGTGCTTGGTAGTAGATAACAAGCAAACCTGGTATAGTCTGACATTGCACTCTTACTCCATTAAAGGTGTTGTCTCGCTACAAGGATTGCTTTTTATGTTAAAGATCTTGCAAAACCAAGTAATTTCGCAATATGTGTCATTTAACAAATCTGACTTTCCCTAGATATCACCCCCTATGTTATGGGCTGCATCAGTCCTCAGGTCGCTATAGCTACAGACTTGTTCAATCTAATACTGTAGTGATGTCACAGCTGCTGTTGCCATAGCTAGCCAAGCCAGTAAACACTTGCCCTTAATTGAAATTAAACCAAAAAACAGGACTTGATGGGCTGCATCAGCTCCTCAGGTCGCTATAGCTACAGACCTGTTCAATCTATCCTGAGAGGATGCCAGCGCTGGTTGCCATAGCTAGCCAAGCCAGTAAACCTGTCCCTTAATTCAAAATTAAACCAAGAAAACAGGACTGAGGTAAGATGAATCAATGTAGTGAGACAACCCCTTTAAATCTGCCCTTCTCTTGCTATTCTATCAGTTGTACAACAAGGAAGAGATAGAGGGCATAGATAATGATTGCCGGATCAGAAGGTCAACACACAGGTCAGCATAGGAGCTACAGAGACAAAATGCTGAGGCACTTTTAAAAAAGGACCTGTGACATCTCCTGATATGTTTGGTCAATTTCAGTGTTCCTCTTTAAATAACAAATCTGGAACATCCTTCCTTACATCTCTGTCTTGCGTGGTTTCCTTGTTAAACCTTCTAAAATGTATTACTGAATCTGTCAGCTGGGTGTTGCCAATTGGCGGTTTGTCACTGCACAATCTAACATTGTCCAATCAGTACTAACAGAGTCACACTCCATCGAAAACTGGAATGTGTACTTCCATTTGACAGATTTAGTAATACACTTCTGGAGGAATAACAGAGAAACAGCACAACACAGAGATATAAGAGAAGATGCTCCAGAATTATTTCCCAAGAAACACAGGAATTTACTAAAATTGTAACCACTGATGAAGACTTTGCAAAGTGGCCTAATTTTATATTTTAGATGCATTGGAGAAATAAAAAATAAAAAAATGAAAATATGGACATAACCGTTAACATCAGAAGCCAATTAACCATATCAAGGACAGGGTTTCTTTAACATTTACATTAAAGGGTTTTTTCACTTAGGCAAAATCCTTTCTGAGGCCATTTCGTAGCTTGCTAGGAGCTGGTCTCACAGAACTGGAAACAGCAGTGTCTGAGCAGCTCTCCGCCATTCATGTCTCTGGACGTTCCAAATATGCGCTCGCTTGACTATATTCTGAACTGCCATAGAAATTAAAGGAGAGAACCGCTGCCATCTACCTGCTTTTTGTAGGCAGTTCGCAGCACGCTATCAGTAGGCCTCAGAAAGGACTTTGCCAAATGGCAAAACTCGTTTTAATGTGCAAGCTTGTTTCATATCCCTAAATAAGTTTGAATCAAAGTTAGGGGGCACAGAACCCTAATACTACATTACAGGTATAACATGAATAAAGTGCATATCTTGAAATACAAAGTTGTCACCTTTACCAGGTACAAGAACTGCAAACTATGGTTCTGACTAAAGCTATATATTGAAAATCTGATCTATCCATCTGTCTTTACATACAGCAGGTGAAATAAGTATTGAACACATCAGCAATTTTCTAAGTAAATTTGGTGCTGAATGTGCTATTGATATGAAAATTCTCACCAGATGTCGGTAACAACCCATCCAAGCCACACAGGCAGAGAAATCAAACCATAGATGTCCATAAATTAAGTTATGTGTAATACTGAGAAATGACGCCGAGAAAAAGTATTGCACACACTTACTGAAATGTATTTAATACTTCATACAAAAGCCTTTGTTGGTGATGACAGCTTCAAGATGCCTCCTGTATAGACAAACTAGTCGTCTGCGTTGCTCAGGTGGGATTTGGCCCAATTCTTCCACACAAACACGTTTTAAATCCTGAAGGTTCCATGGGCTCCTATGAACTCTGAGCTTTAGTTCTTTCCATAGATTTTCTATTGGATTCAGGTCAGGAGATTGGCTGGGCCATTCTAGCAGATTTATGTTCATTCTCTGAAACCAGATGAGAGTTTCCTTGGCTGTGTGTTTGGAATCATTGTCTTGCTGAAATATCCACCTTCTTTTCATCTTCATCATCAGGGTAGATGGCAGCAGATTTTATCAAGAATGACTTGGTACATTTGTCCATTCATCCTTCCTTGAATAATGTGATGTTTGTCACTGCCATATGCTGAAAAACAACCCCACACCATGATGTTCCCTCCTCCAAACTCTACTATTGTTATGGTATTTTTGGGGTGATATCAGTGCCTTTTGGCCTCCAAACATGGTGTGTATTATGGAATCCAAAGAATTCAATTTTGGGCTCATCTGACCAGACTTTATTCTCCTAGTATTTCACAGGCTTGTCTAAATGTTATTAAGCAAACTTTAAACACGT
This sequence comes from Phyllomedusa bahiana, assembly GCA_025379985.1. Classification (NCBI taxonomy): domain Eukaryota; kingdom Metazoa; phylum Chordata; class Amphibia; order Anura; family Hylidae; genus Phyllomedusa; species Phyllomedusa bahiana. Next base: position 298,447 of record JAODAL010000311.1, on the reverse strand, counting down.
TTAAGGGAACCATGAATGTCAAGATGTACTGTGACATACTGAAGCAGAGTATGATCCCCTCCCTTTGGAAACTGGGACACCGGGCAAAATGCCAACATGGTAACAACCCCAAACATACCTCCAAAATGACCACTGTCTTGCTAAAGAAAATGAGGCTAAAGGTGTTGGACTGGCCAAGCATGTCTCCAGACCTAAACCCTATTGAGCAGGGCCTTCACTCCCTCTGTGCCAGTCATAAGTCAGTCACTGTTTATCATTATGTAACTGTGTTTGGTTTTATAAGTAAATTTTTAACCTCCTCTTTAGTTTGTTGAAAAATGAAAAACCCAGCGCCCTGGAATCAAAAATTGGCGTTGAAAAATACAATAATTAAAATAATTCATCTGGTTGGTGCCACTTTAAATGTTTGATAGGTGAGGGCAACTAAATTTCAGCTGATTATAAAGCTGTAATGAATTTACATGTAAGTCAATCTTCAGTGTTGTCATGAAATATATTACAATATCTACAAAATGGGGTGAATTTTGCGGGTATGATTTTTGTGGGGTAAAATTAATATTTACTATATTTGATTAGTATATTTATTAATATATTATATTTTATTATTATATAATATCTGGATTATTATCAACTGTCCAATGTCTTAACACTTAATTTATAAACCAATACATATGGGGAAACTAGTGCATTTGGATGAAATGTCAATACAATCCTGTGATTCAAACGACATCATTGGGGAAAATGTATTTGAGCTTTGAAGTCATGGTTGTTGTCAGATAGGTGGTCTGAGTTATTATTAGGAAACTGCCTGATCTCATGGGATTTTCTGACAATCCATCTCTTGGGTATTACTAGAGCATTTGTCAATTAAAAGAAGAAATAAATTCATCCTATGCCGTCCTGTCGGCGGAAATGCTTTTGATCCAGAGGTAAGAGAATAGACTGTTCTCTGATAGAAGTGAACATGTGATCTCATATGCCACTTAAAGAACATATGTTACAGAGTATCATGATATCTAGCCCAAGAGACTTTTTATATCTTTTTATGCTTCGGCTAGAACCCATTGGATCCAGTTTTTACTCGACAAGTGTAAAAGTAGGTAACAAGTCATCACATTTGCAGCTGCAAAGATACAGAAGTGGTGCAATAGTCCCAGGGCCATTATCAGTGGCTACCAGGGTGCCACAGTATCAACTTATATGATAAAGCTCTCGGCTGACACCAGGAAAAAAAATGATAATTCTCTTCCCCATGAAATCCCTCCACCTTTTTTCACAAGGATGCTTTTTACACTCATTAAATGAAACCTTATCTCAGAAAGACTGCAATCCTCAGCAAATGACAAGTGCACCTAATCTCATTTCCTGACAAGCGATTCTGACAGCACCTTGCTTTTGATTTCTAAGACACGTAGCTAGACATATATTAATCTGTCAATCATCGCCCATAGCAAGCATGGGGGAGGGGGGTACGAAAAGGGGGGCCATTAGAATGTCTGGGGATAAAAAAAAGATGAGAGAGAGAAATGACTAAGGATTCCGAGCTAAAGAGTAACCAGTGGGTGGGTGCTCATTATTGTTGTGGGATTATGAGCTTTTGTACAACATGAGGATGATTGAAAGGAAGTGCAAGGAAATTTATTGTTTTTTTATTGTAATGTGATTCGGGTTGCTATTGTTTAAAATGAAAACAGCTCATTGTGTAAACCCTTTCCGGCTGTCCATGGTTGACCATTATTTTCATTTTATAGCTCCCATGAAATAATTTAAAAAAAAACATGCTCAATGGCCGTGGCTGGGGTCCTGTGGTGACATGGCTGTCCTGTGCATGGTTCATTTATGGCAGGATGGCTGAAATAAATATAACATTATGAGGAATATTCAAATTCCATGGCTGGAGCATGTAAAATACATTTACAAATTCTGTGAGTGCAGCTAAAACAATTTCAATTGGAAATATGTCATAGTTGATTTTAGACATAGGAATGCTTTGGCAGAAAGCAATAATATATTTTAACATGTTCAAGTTCAAATCCCTTGCTTCTCTTTACACAAAAAATGTCTTCCATTAGGGGGAGCTTCTATATTTAATGAAGATACATTTATTATTAGATTAAGTGGCATCTTTATAAACCCCTAAGGGTATGTACACATGGTGTATTGGGGAGCGTCCTGTACATGCCGCAATACGGCGGGTGTTTTGGAAGCACCTGCTGATCAGCGCATACTACCCAAACATGGGGGTGGGTGGAGGCGGCCCCATTCACATGCATTGCCAGCGCCAATAACAATTGACATGTCACTTATCTCCCTGGGCGTACAATACGATCATATTGTACGCACGGGGAGACGACACGTAATCCATGGCTCTTTATGAGAGCTATGAAGTACCTTAATTGCGGTGCGTATAAAGTGCAATACGCGACAAAACGTGCGCGCATGTACGTGGGAACATAAGCTGTGTGAACATACCCTAAGACTCTAAGGGCATGTCCCCACAGCAAGGGTTTTCGGACGTTTTTTCAGCCGGAAAATGAGTACAATTGTGCTCTATAGAAAACCCGTGCAGCAGTCCCCACTGCACAGGTTTTCCGCCCGGCGGTTTTTCCGCCCGCGGGCCGCACAAACGCCATTGACCATGTTCATTCTTCCGCCCGGTTTCCGGATAGAATATTAACACCACAATGGGCGGGGGGTGGGCTATTCTCTGCTCATCGTGGATAAAAGCCGCCCCCCCCCCCCCCCAGCAGGCGTGGGGACGGCCGAAAAACCGGAAAAATACCGGCCGGGTAAACCGACCGTTATTTGTCCACTGCCGTGTGAACGCGCCCTAAGGGTGGCTTCATGAAAACAGAACTGTATCATTTACAGAGGTTGTCCGGTACTTAATAAAACTTATAGACAGCTTCTGAGGCATCAATTACCCTTTAAACCTTTCTTATTCTTCTGAATGGGGACGTCACCGGCACAGCCACTGTTTGGCTGCAGTGGTCATGTGCCACTCATTTACATCACTGTTCAGCAGTGAACAGCTCTGAACTGTGATGTAAGCAGAGGCATATAACCACTGTAGTCAATCAACAGCTACAGCAGTGATGTCCCTGTTCAAAAGATATAAATAGTTATACCACACAAAATAGTTTATAACTATCATCTACAACTTGTCTGCTGTATGTTTTCATCCTTTTTTTAATGTCTTTTTATTTTATTTTTTTACAACATTAAAGACATTAAAAATTTAGTGGTAGTTTTCACATATTCAAGAAAATTTGCAACATAGATTTTTTTTAGGGACCAGTCCACTTCTGACGTGGCTTTGAGGGGCCTTAATGTTACAATCCCCCAAAAATTACTCCATCTAATAAAATACACACCGTAAAGTTTTAAAAACAGAATTTATTAACCCTTTAGGTGTTACACAGTAATGAAAGGGAATGTCGGCAAGTGGTTAAAGTATGATATTATCACAGCAGGTAATTTGCTAAAATGAGTGAGACACTCAAATGGCTACTAACCTTTCAACAAACTTTGCATAGTTCAGTAGTACGAGCAAATATAAGAATCTTGGTAATATATCTAATCAGAGAAAGATACTTCTTCACGTATTCAGGTCTTTTTATTCTCCTCCAACCCTCCTAAGCTTATAATTTACAGAGGTCCCTCATGTTACAATGGCCTCAGGATACAATATTTTCAATATACAATGGCCTTTTTGGGACAGTATGTGAGACCTGTATGAAGGAAGGCGCTTCGAAGTGAATTGTCGAGTTTTGTTTTCAGTGTATAATGCGCCTGAATGTATGAAAGTGTTTTTTGTGCGATTATAAAGTCTAAAGTTCGATGCACCTCGCCTATGTGTTAGGTGCATTACGAAACTTAGGTGCATAAGGAATGTGCCAAACATGTATTAAGGTTATTGACAGGCTAAAAATAAGAGAAGTCATTAGAATAGCATGTCAGTGATTAGAAGCTATGGTAGTGATCTTGCTTGTTGGACCACATGTTCCTGCAATACCTGTGGTGTGCTGGTTCTTGTTGTATGTACAACCTCAATTCCAAAAAAGTTGGGACACTAAACAAATTGTGAATAAAAACTGAATGCAATGATGTGGAGGTGCCAACATCTAATATTTTATTCAGAATAGAACATAGATGACAGATCAAAAGTTTAAACTGAGAGAATGTATCATTTTAAATGGCGTCAACAAATCACAAAAAAGTTGGGACCATGCCGTTTTTACCACTGTGTGGCATCCCCCCTTCTTCTTACAACAGTCAACAGACGTCTGGGGACAGAGGAGACCAGTTTCTCAAGTTTAGAAATAGGAATGCTCTCCCATTCATGTCTAATACAGGCCTCTAACTGTTCAATCGTCTTGGGCCTTCTTTGTCGCACCTTCCTCTTTATGATGCGCCAAATGTTCTCTATAGGTGAAAGATCTGGACTGCAGGCTGGCCATTTCAGTACCCGGATCCTTCTCCTACGTAGCCATGATGTTGTGATTGCTGCAGAATGTGGTCTGGCATTATCTTGTTGAAAAATGCAGGGTCTTCCCTGAAAGAGATGACGTCTAGATGGGAGCATATGTTGTTCTAGAACCTGAACATAGCTCTCTGCATTAATGGTGCCTTTCCAGACATGCAAGCTGCCCATGCCACAAGCACTCATGCAACCCCATACCATCAGTGATGCAGGGTTCTGAACGGAGCGTTGATAACAACTTGGGTTGTCCTTGTCCTCTCTGGTCCGGATGACATGGCGTCCCACTGTTCCATAAAGAACTTCAAATCGTGACTCATCTGACCACAGAACAGTTTTCCATTTTGCCACACTCCATTTTAAATTACCCCTGGCCCAGTGCAAACGGCTGAGCTTGTGGAGCTTGCTTAGAAATGGCTTCCTCTTTGCACTGTAGAGTTTCAGCTGACAACGGCGGATGGCCCGGTGGATTGTGTTCACTGACGATGCTTTCTGGAAGGATTCCTGAGCCCATTCTGTTATTTCCTTGACAGTGGCATTCCTGTTTGAGGTGCAGTGACGTTTAAGGGCCCGGAGATCACGAGCATCCAGTAGAGTTTTACGGCCTTGACCCTTACGCACAGCGATTGTTCCAGATTCTCTGAATCTTTTGATGATGTTATGTATGGTTGATGATGATAACTTTAAAGTCTTTGCTATTTTACGCTGGGTAACACCATCCTGGTATTGCTGCACTATCTTTCTGCGCAACAATGGTGGAATTGGTGATCCTCTTACCATCTTGGCTTCAGAGAGACACTGACACTCTGAGTAGCTCTTTTTATACCCAATCATGTTGTCAATTCACCTAATTAGTGTTGATTGGTCTTCCAGCTGTTCGTTGTATGCTCAATGTCATTTTTCCAGACACTTATTGCTACTTGTCCCAACTTTTTGGGCATTTGTAGAAATTTTGAATCAACATATTTTTCCTTAAAAATGTTACATTTACTCAGATTAAACTTTTTGATCTGTCATCTATGTTCTATTCTGAATAAAATATTAGATGTTGGCACCTCCACATCATTGCATTCAGTTTTTATTCTTAATCTGTTTAGTGTCCCAACTTTTTTGGAATTGAGGTTATAGAATAAATGGTGAGGGCAGCAAAAATAAATTTCAAATTTAATGTAATAAAAATTAACGATTGTAAAATCTGAACAACAATATCAGTGGGTTATTTAATGTAAAACTAGTTTTAGATTCTATTAAATTTAAATGCATTTTATAATAGATATTTTCGGGATATTATATATTTTTATATTATAACATTTTTTATTAAATTTAAATAATTAAATTTTATATAGTTTGATAATTATAATAAATTACTTTTCATTATTGTACTGGTGTAAGTTGAGAAATATTGGAAATTTTTTTGCCCTACCAGCAAAGTTAGCTCCACTTCTCCTCCTCAGGCTCAGGCTGACCACATGGAAATAGGTCTGCCTGTCCAAGCAGTAATGTGCCTAGTTTTGCCGAACCACATTCATGTATGTGTCTAATATTACAAATGTAGTGCGACACCCCCCCCCCCCCACCCCCAGAACGACCAGACATCTTAGGCACATAAGAAAGTGTTGAGTTTTACAAACAATCACTAAGCTTTGTTATTGTGTCATTTTTTCCATCATGGCCGTTAATATAACAGGTGTTGGGTGCAAGGCTAAACGTCCCTTCTTGGTCTGTCAGTGTTTTTTTTTTTAAATATTACTTTTATTTTAATTTACATATTAGAAATCCAGCCTGGACTGGAGGTACCCAGCTCACTCACAAAGTCAATCTAACATGACATCCATGTCATCCGGAGATCTGTGGAGTTTTCTTGCAGGATACTTCTTTAACATGTATTGGCTCCTAGCAAATTATGACAATTGCCTTTTGCAAAATGTTCTGCATCAAACTGGGATTCCATTGTCCCATCCAAGCATATGTACCAACTCTGCAGAATGTTAGCATGTTAATTTTTAATTTCATCTCAATCTTTGTTCACATCTTTGAACACACAGAACATATCATCAATATGATTTCTGAAAGGTATAACTTTAGGGATGGGATCAGAACCTTCAAAATGGACAAAAGATGGATTAGGCTGGGAGTAACACTGAGCTCACTAAAGAGGCCACTTTTGCTTACCCTTACTATTATTATTCATATTTAGCATTTGTACAGCAAACTAATTGCATAAATTATTAATATTCACAATCAGTGATATCCTAAGCCATGTAGTCAATAAAAATATTTTTTCTTTTCCTAAGTGTAACAGGTACAATGTATTACCTGCTGTCCCATAAGTTTTTGTGGGTGTTTCCCAAAATCATTCCTATATGGAATCACTAGAAATATGCACAACTTCCAGCAAAATGAACTTACAATGCGATACATCAACATAATGTGAGTTTTATAGAAGTTTACTGGTTAGATACCATGTTTGTCTTTTAATAGTTTCTGTACAGATAATGAGCAAAAAGTACTATAATAAAGGCAGATTTTCCTATGTTTCTTCAGCTCTCATTTTCTCTGCCTCATCTTTCAAGGTAGACTCAGGAGACAAACGTTCCTCTCAGGCTATGCATGCTTTTATTCCTCCCCTCTGAATTCTCAGCTCAGGCTTTCTGGATCAAATGAGCCAGCTGTAAGAGACATATTAAAAATATGTCTGAACCAGAGGGTATATTCCATAGAGTATTCAGTGTGGCATGCCGGGGGACAAGCCCACCAACTGCGTTTTCATTTTTTCAATGACAAGTGTTCAGAGGTCATAGGCTGGTGACAAGATTTAAAAGTCTGTTGGAAAGCTGGGACTTTTATTTCCTAATAAATTACTTTAAAAAGAGAGATAGTATACCCGTTGTGAACCATTCTCATAGACCATTTTACATAGACAGCCAAAGTCATGACCTGGGGCAGCTCAAAGTGTCCATCAAGAGACAATCCTTTTGTAGACAAGTAACTAAAGCATCTGTCTGTCCATCTATATGTCTGGATAGTGTAATAAATGTGAGTATTCACTACAGTCATATTTAATAAACCCACTGTAAGAAGTCCTGTTTTGCAAAGAGCCACAAAATGCCAGCTACACTGAGTGAAATAAGTATTGCACACGTCACCAATTTTCTAAGTAAATATATTTCTAAAAGTGCTATTGACATGAAATTCACAAGATGTCGATAACAACCCATTCAATCTATACATGCAAAGAAATCAAACTATGGATGTCCATAAATTAAGTTATGTGTAATTATGAGAAATGACCCGGGAAAAAACATTGAACATCTGAAAAAAGAAGGTGCAAAAAGCCATGTTCAACTGATGCCCTATAAAAAGGAATCTTATTATCAAGGTGCCAAACAAGCAACATCTCATGATGGGTAAAACCTGTGAGCTGTCTCAAGATTATCACAATCTTATTGTTGCAAAACATAATGATGACATTGGTTACAGAAGAATTTCTAAATTACTAGAGGTTCAAGTGAGTACTGTTTGAGCCATAATCTGAAAGTTGAAAGAACATCATTTCAGCATAAACTGGCCATGACCAGGTGCTCCTCACAAGATTTCAGACAGAGGAGTGAAAAGGATTATCAGGAGATTTTTCAAGGAGCCAAGGACCACCTGTAAAGCACTACAGAAAGAACTATAATCAACAGGTACAATTGTTTCAAAGAAAATAATAACTAATGCACTCAAACTACATAGCCTCCAACACAGATTTGAACCTAACCTTAGTGTTTTCCATTTCCATACATTAATATGACATTGCTTGATTTCAGGACCCAGTATGTATGATATTCTAAGATGTGTTAACACTACTGTATGTAGCATAATATGTTCATTGAGTTAAAGGGAAATGGTCATCTTGTTCATGCTAACCAAACCATGGGCAGCATGAAATATCTGCAAGTTTCCATGTGTCAGTAAGGCAAGCGTTATGCTAAAACGCTATGGCGTTTCAGAGTGAAACTTTACTTAAACCTGATCCATCTACGGGGAGAAGTAGATGGAGGAGAGAAGTCCAATGTTTGGCTTCTCCCTGCTCAACTTTACGGACAGATGTCTGAATATGGACAAACAGGGAAGAGACCTGTAAGTTTAGTTAGCAAGTAGATTTGAAGCCGCACATTGGACTCATCTCCACCGGCCACGCTGCTTCTCTCTGTACCTGGCTCAATGTTATGGTGTGTTTTACTCTGCAATGCCGTAGTGTTTCAGAGTAAAACATACTTTATTGAAACACGGAAATATGCAGATATTTCATGCTGCCCGTGGTTCAGACAGCATGAACGAGCTGACAGTTTGCTTTAAGTAGTTTAAAATGGCATGTTTTATCTGTGGTGCGCATCTGGTACAACATTTTCATATGTTTTAATAATGCTATTTAAAAAGAATTTATTACTAATTCAGTCTTAAATTGGGGCATGTATAAACATTGCACTGCTCCCCAGATAGTGAGTAGAACATTTGGTTCACATGAGTCTACCTAGTACTATTCAAGTCCCTTGTTAAGTTTTTCGACTGGCTATATTCAACAGCTTGACTAGCTCAGAAATTCTGTTTTCATATATCAATGGCTGCAAAGAGGCTCAAGAACCTGGCATGCTTGTGCCTTACATAGACAACTCTTTATTTTCGAAGGGGAATCAAGTTTTTCTTCTTTTCACCTGTGGTGGTACTGCAAGAGAATTAACCACTTTCTATGAAGCCTGCGGTATTTTTTCCATCTCAACTACAGACACCATAGTGGAAACCCGACAGGCCTATTGTAGTTAATAGGGTCCTTCGGGCATCGCTGGTGTCTGCAGTAAATGGATCCCGTTGGGTCAGTTTTTCATCTCTGCGACGGAGGTTCCAAACGGAAACTCCGCCGCAGTTATGAACCTAGTTAGAATTCAAATTGGTCTGTCCTTAAGGGTATGTTCACATGGTGTATTGCGGTGCATATAGTACGCGCTGCAATACGGCGGGTGTTTTGGAGCGACGCGCTGTTCAGCGAGTTGTTCCAAAGCACGTGGGGGCGTTCATTGTTAGCGGTGCGTATTTGCCGCTAACAACTGACATGTCACTTATCTCCCGGCACGTACAATACGATCGTAATGCACAGCTCTCTTTGAGAGCTATGGATTACCGTAATCGCAGCATGCATTTTGCCACTTATAATGCGTAATACGCGGCTAAATACGCGGCAAAATGCGCGCCAAAATAAGCCATGTGAACATACCCTTAGACACTCCCATTAACAACAGTAGCAATTAACAGCAGCAATTATATATGGAGTTTTTCTCAGATTAAAATTCTGTAATCTGTCATTTAACACATTTACAGTATACAAGGGCCACATTTATACTTTTGAATCATGATTTTAATTTAACTATGATAATATCAAGTGATTAAACAATATACCTTCCTTGATTAGTATGTTCCATCAGTGGTTGTGAGTCCAAACCATAAATGGAGATTAAACAGAGAAAAAGAATAATGGAAAGAGGTTTATGTGTTTTTATAAACGGATGCCAAATACTGACCAAAAGATGCTGGTGTGAAAGTGATCAAACACATTAAGACAACCTTTTTTAAGATCTTCTGTCACCTCCCCAATCAGCTGTAAATGCTGGAGGAAGCTCTTTGTGATAAGGCCTAGTAGCTTTAATTTATTCCTCTGTATAAAATATTTAGAGGGGTATTCCCATCTAGGCATTTAGGCTTTCAGGCTTGCTCTGTTTCTGTGCAGCACTAAAAATAAAGGGGATTGACTTCTTTGCGTGACAGGCAATGCAGGCAAGCAGCACTTCAATGACATCATCAGACTGCTTGCCTGAAAGTGCACGACTCAGAGGAGCAATTGTCACAAGAAGAGGAGGAGGCCAAGCTGGTAACTAGCATACAGCAGACAAGCAGTCCAGGGCTTCTGTGCCTGCCCTGAAGCGTTTAGAGCAGGTACTCTTAGTTACAACGTTGTGAACTACTTTAGGACTTCCAGCAGCTCCATACTAAAAAGGTGTATCTCTGTGCTGTGGTCAGGAAAGGAGCAAATACACATGTGCAACAAAATGTGCTCCTGAGTCCTGACTAGGCTGAAACCACGGTGTAAGCATGGCCACCACTGCTAGTATGCTGAGGTGGATGGGAACCTAGACTGTATTCTACAAACACTCTGAATACTGCATAGATTAAAATAAACATTTTAGAAAAAAGATTTCTGTAGTGACATATTTTAGGCTTCTTATCCTTTCCAGACCTATTTAGTGCGATAGGAGTATCCCTTTAAAGGGAACCTGTCACATAGGTTCTGCCCCCCTTGCTGATGACAGAATAAGATAGTAATAGACATGCTGTTTCCAGCGCTGTGTCCCTTTTCTCTAAGATACTCTAGATTCAGAGAATTTCATGCTTAAGTCTGGTAGTTTTCAGCCTGCACTGACAGAGATGAAATGAGCAGAAATTAGCCCAACCCACCTGACGTTTATTTACAGGTTTCTACCTATTCAAGGTAATAGGTTGAATCAGCAGTGGGTGGGTGGGCTAGTTGTGAGGCGAGTGGGTGGGGCTAGCACCTGCTCATGAATAAGCTGGACTCCTCTCTGGCAGAGCAGGCTAAAAAAAACTGCCAGATTTGAGCATGAAATGCTCTCTTACAGAACAAGGGACACAGCTTTGGAAACAGCATGTCTGTCACTAGCTTGTACTGTCCTCAGCAAAGGGGGCATAATCTATGCGACAGGTTCCCTTTAAAGCTTGAAAAAGAAATGTAAATCATTAGCAATGACATAACAATTCGACAGCATATAAATGAGCAAAGCAATGTTATTACTTATCTTTTTGTTTTATACATGTATATACCAATTATTGTAATGGCATAATGGATATTTATGTTAAAAGCCAGAAAGTCTTTCAAAATTAATAAGGGACAGAGTTGTAATCTGTTTCCTACAATCACCCATATGCTATAAATACAAGACCACACAAAGTCCCTATACAGGGGATAAACCTCACCCAACAGGACGCTATCTTTTGTTTAGAGTATGTCCATATTATTAACAATGGAAGATCGGAATTTCAATAACGTACAGCACTGTGCTTGGGGGAAAGAGCAGTTGATATATCAGGGATAAGGGTGTACTAACATGTCAAACATAATATAGAGCTGCTCAGATTTACTGTACCTAAATCCACAATCCGCTGGCTCTACTCAGTAAGATGAATCCTACAGAATGGAAGTTGCCTTGATTTTCTTTTTCAGAACAGTGAATACACTCATGCCTTCACCCACACAGGATGTATGAAATACTAAATACAAACAAGTAAGTTATCGTGATGAATGAAAACAATTCTGTGGAAACTGACTGCGGAATCCCACTGCTCCAGTCGAAGAGTCTTGTAGCCCCTTTATATCGCACAGCTGGTCTGTGAGTTAAAAATGTTTTCTGCCTTAGGCCTCTGATTTGTAATTCCTTGCCTTGAATTGTGCATCCAAATAAACATCTTTAATCATTTCGTGCGGTGCAGTAGAGCTTTATGCCACGCGGAAAAACGTACAACCAAATAAACTGGTGAAACAATATCAATTCAAATTCAAATGCCCAGAATAATTGTACTATCTGCTCAGCAAACTGTGCAAGAGCCATGGAAAAAGAGATAACGCTTCTTTTCTGAAAAGTTGGAACTGTGATGATTAGAAATGTATTTACAGAATGAAAAATGTTTTAAAATAAGCAAAAAGTCTAGGCTTTACTTCCAAATTACTAGATTTCCAGAAATTAGATCTAGGGCAGCCATAACACCCTTTGAGTACATGTCACAACTAATGCAATGATCTAATCATCTAAGGGTTTCTTCCGGGGCTTTTAACTGGAAATCTATTCTTTGACTAGGATCAGTTAAGTTCCACCACCATGGTGTCGACTAATTAGCAGAACTGGTAATCTGCAGTATCAGGCACAGCAAAATGTGTATGTACACAGTGCTATGCCTGGATACGAGAGAGGGAGAAGTAGAGAGAGTAGTAGAGAGCTGGACATCCACTGATCATATATTGACGGCTCATCAATAAAAGTTCTTAAAGATATGGAGGCAACCATATTGGCTTGCTCTGCTGTTTCCAATACTCCAAGTGACTATAATGGAGATACTATCGTTGCTTCTACTGCAACAGGGTTTATAGGACCCTTGTCCTCCATAAAGGGGTTTTACCACAATAGAAAATGATGGCATATCGCTAGGATATTATATCATTTTCAGATAGGAGCGCATCCCACCTCTGGTACCTGCACCTATCTCAGGAACGGACCCCTGAAAGTCACAGCGCACATTACAGAGTTGGCCTCACTTGCACAGTTACTCTCCATTCTGTTCTGTGGGTGTTCTGAATGGTGTTTTCAGCTCTGCTCAGAACTCCCATAGAACAAAATGGATAGCCGCACACAAGCGTGACTAGCTCTCCAGTCAGCTCTGGAATTCTCAGGACCCGTTCTTGAATTAGGTGTGAGTACCAGAGGTGGAACCCACAACTATCAGAAAATGATGACATAACCTAACGATATACCATAATTTTCTATTGTGGTAAAACCCCTTTATGGAGGACAAGGGTCCTATAATCTCTGTTGCAGTAGAGGCAACAACAGTCACAATTATATGATGCTGGTGCAGCGTGTATAAACAGAAGGTTTCTTCAATATCTTGAAGTGAGTGTACAGTTTATTTTTTAACATCGATAAACATCGATGCACAATAAACATGCAACTCATTCTCAGTATATTTCTCTCAGTTTTGCAGGAGTAGCCCATTAACATCTTTTCCTTACTCTCATATCCACCCTCAAGATGCAATCTCTGTTGGTTTTCAGCTCTACATGCAGACCTCTAGCCCTCTTTAGCTTGCTCTCTCCTATAGGCAGTCCTAGTAGTTAACTGCCTACGTAGTTGTGGTAGTTAAGGGCCCCTACACCTCACAACCTACGATATGCATTTCTTTTTCTCTGGCATTGGTTTCTCCGATATGAGCCTCGACCATCCTTAGGCAGTGATGACCTTCCATTTTTATTGCTGGCAGGGGACACCCCTTCTCTGCTTGTATGGTCTGCAAACTTTTGAAGCTTTGTCCTGCTGTAATGGGAAAGCCTGTCTCTGGGACTCAGCTGGACTAGAATGAGGGTCACCTCCGCTTTTTGTTATACAACTTGAATCACCTTCGACCAATTTAGAATTTACTTACTCCTCTCAACGAGTACTGCTTATATGGCATATGACTCCCTTTTCCATGATCCCCTGTTCACTTCTGAACAGGCTAATGTCACAAAACATGTGACATGTATATTACTTTGGTAGTTTTTCTTTACCTCAATAAAAATTCCCTGACTAACAGATAACAGATGACTATGGTATATCCTATGACTTCTTCAGAGTCTCCTTTAAGATTATCACAATGATTTGCATTAGAATATTAATTGAAGAGACATCACCTTTACTGAAGAATGCAAAAAATATGCAGGAGCTACACATAGCAATTAAACAGATAATTAAGTAGTTGCTATGGTGATTTTTTTTTGTGTGTGTGTACTTTTGTATGCATTAGGTTTATTGTGGTGTCCTTCAAGTCAACACTTTTAGTGATAGCTCTAATTGTTACTATGCCATTTTTGGTACATAATATTTTGTATATTTATTTTACATTCCATTGATGTGCTTATTTGTTTAAGTGATAAGGTTTTTAGTGTGACTTCTGTTAAGAGAGTCATAAGACACTAATGATGACGTGTTTGAAAACTGGTGCAGACTTGACCGTTGTACTTCTCAGTAAGTCAGTGGAGCATTCGTCAGTATGTATGAAAGTACATCAAAGCATTTTTATAAATGTGTCCTGTTGTGAAACACATTTATGCATCAATAAGGGTATGTTCACAAGAGTACACCCCGCAATTTACGCCGGATGTCGCGCTGAACGATTGTATTGTATGCCCGGGGAGAGGAGGTGTAATCCATAGTTCTCTATGAGAACTGTGGATTAACGTAATGATTGGGGCGCATTTCGCATGTATTAGAGCACAGTATGCAGCGAAAAACACGGTAAAATGCGCCCCAAAATAAGCCATGCGAACATAGCCTAAGTGGTGTAAAATGTGCGTCAAAATTTGGCTCAGCCTCGCCACTTTGAAATTGGTATGGATTAGCCCAACACTTTTTCGCCACATTATGTTGAGCCACATTCATAAATGACTCTAATCTTATAAGTATGGCGTGACACGACTCTCAAGAATTGACACAGACAAAAGTGGTGTGGACGTCGGACTTGTGCCAGTTTTTGGTGCATGACAGTTCATGCATATGTCGGTCAGGGGCTACGACAGATTTTTTGGCAGATATCACGCCAAATATTTGGCACAGCCCTGTTCATACACGTAGCCCTAACTATTTTGTCACTTCTGAGATGTAACTCTGATATTGCTTTTAGTCATTTGATCAAATAATATATTTTTAATTTCAAAGAAAGTCTGGTTGACCTCTGCCACCATATGGAATCATCATAAGGTTGGCAGGATAGATACTAGTTAGATTATTTTTTGTTGTTTTTCAGCTATAAATTTAGGGGGACACCTACATTTTTCTCAAGCAATGTTCCATCCAGTTTTAATGACTTTCTGGTATGCCCCAGGTTAGAGCCTTTGAATTATTTTGTTTTGAGCACCATTAATATCCAATTAACATGGCAACATATTTACTTTAAATAGTGTATTTTTTATTTTTGTGCTGTAACTGGTACTCATACTATCTGATTCTGATTCTACTTGATATAAGTATTGAGAGCACGGAGAAAATTAAACCAGCATGTTGGTACTTCCATGCCAGAGATCTGCGAGGATTATTAATAAAGAATATTACATTTTGAGTTTTCTATGTAGGATTACAGGTAAAAATAAACCATATTGTTTGCTGTGTTTAAAAAATTTAATTATGCAAATACAAGTCTAAGACTTTCATAAAAGGCAGAGTGTCTTTTATTCTTTTCTAGTAAAGATGTAAAATAGAAAAGTAAAATGCACAAAAAACCTAGTGAATTTCATTTGTGTTTCAACAAATGCATTATGAATGAGTAACTAGGTAGTGGATTAGCATGGTAAGGAAATTATGTTTCACTTTTAAATGCTAATTATGGGGCCCCGGTGAAGTTAATGTGCAGGGTGTTCTGTCAATTTTTAATGTTTATGCCAAGTGTAGTCTTCAATTTAACATGAGCTTTTAATCCTTTGAGTACTAAATTGCCTTTTAATGCTTGCAGCACAACAGCATGTTTGCACAAAGTCAGGTTTGAAAAATGTGTTCAGTACATGATGGGGGGAGGAAGGTGGGAGTGAAGACAGTGTTTCATTCTTTCAGATGCTACTGGAGCATTAATAGTTCAGTCATTGGAAAATATGAAGGCGTTGATTGTTTTCACATAATTTTTATTCTGGTTTGCCAATATTCTGGACAAGCATACAATAGAAATAATGTGGTGGATGAACTCAGACACGGGAATATGTAAGTCATGGGTGGTAAGGTATGTTTCTCTACTTGATTCAGATCTGTTACCAATTTCAATCAAGACTTGTGGCCACCATGTCACTGAGGACATGTTGTCTACACAGCTAAATACAGGTTTAATTGTGCAGTGTTATCCTGGTATTACCATTTGCCCAGTCTTCTAGTATATCCATTAGTGTATTTGTCTAACCCTCAAAGGTTGATAAAAGGTGTTGTGCACATTATATTGTTTTTATGTACAGTATCATGTTTATAATAGGAAATCATTCAGGTTTCTAATATATATGCTCAACCCACGATAACTAACATGCAGGCTCCGAATGGCCCACAGAGGAACAAGGGAAACCACTGTTGGGTCCCTAGGCATGGTGGGCCCCTGGATATGGCAAATCTGTGGCTGATTTTCAGCAAGAAAGACAGAAAAAGCGAGTCAGAAGGCAAAGTGGAGTGCAAGAGACATGTGTAGCATGTGCAGTCATGCACAGAAGCTGTAGGGTTGGCCCCAAGAATCAACTCCATTGGTGAGCCCCAGACACCCTAGTATGACACTGCTAACATGTGTGGCATTTAGGGAGACATGTATGATCGGTTTTTCCCCCTTTTCTGGCGTAAAATGCACCTAAGTGAGCAGTCTACGATGTCTAATGCTCCTAATGAATGTGTTTGGCGCATTGTTCATAAGACTCAACACTTTCTAATGCGCCTAACATGTGGGGGCATTCTGGGGGCGTGATGCACCACACTCGTAATATTAGACACATATATGAATGTGGTTCGGAAAAACTAGGCGCATTACTGCTCGAACAGGCAGACCTATTTCAATGTGGTCTACCTGATCCTGAGGGGTCAAAGTGGAGCTAGATTTGCTGTTAGGGAAAAAAATGTAAAATATTTCTCAACTTACACCAGTGCATTAATAAAAAGTAATTTCTGATAATTATCAAACTGTATAAAATTAAATTATTTAAATGTAATAAAAATGTTATCATAAAATTAATATAAAAATATATAATATCCCAAAAATATAAAAATTTCCTATAAAATGTATTTAAAATTAATAGAATCTAAAACTAATTTTACATTAAATAACCCACTGATTATGTTGTTCAGATTTTTTAATTTTGACTACATTAAATCTGAAATTTAGTTTTGCTGCTCTCACCCTTTATTCTACATACAGCAAGAGCCAGCACACCACAGGTATTGTAGTGACCTGTGGTCCACCAAGCAAGATCAGTACCATAGTTTCCATTCACTGACATGCTATTCTAATGACTTTTCTTTTATTTTCAACCTATCTATAACCTTTATACATGTTAGGCACATTACTAAGGTGCCTAAGTTTCGTAATGCGCCTAACACATAGGCGAGGCGAATCGAACTTTAGGCCTCATTTATAATCACACGAAAACCACTTTCATACACTCAGGCATATTATACACTGAAAACGAGCCTCAACAATTCACTTCAAAGCACCTTCCTTCATACATGTCTCCCTTAGTGCTTGGTTGTTACACAACAATATTTACAGTTTAAAGATGCTTAATGGTTTTTACAATGGTTTTGGTTTTAGTAATCAAGACATTCTTCTGCTCCAGCTCTTTTCTTATTGGTCACTGCCCCTTCACCATCTTTCTCTTACACTGTCTCAGAGTTACACTTCTGGGATGTGTTTCTAGGAAACACAAAGCACCCTGTAATCCAGCAGTAACCAAGTTCATCAAAGTCAGATGTCCCAGAAGCATAAAAGCTGTCAATACTTCAATCAGCCGTCAGTTTGCATCAAGAACAATTTGTCAACAACAAATCCATAGACGGGAATCCCTCTGTTTATCTGAGCTTTACAACAAAATGATGGTGCAATAGCAACATCTGCCATCTAGAGTCTCCTACAGAATTTCATATACTGACTATTTTGCCTCCAACCTAGCAGTATGCCACAAAGAAGTAGTAAGTCCCCACCAACATGTTGCCAATCACTGTAAGGGCTCATCCCCACAGCAGAGGACAAAGGTTTATCCGATAGGTATTTGTCCTGTTTTAGTGCCGTCCCTACGGTTAGCGGAGAAAAGCCCTCCCCCTTCACATTGCAATGTTCATAGTTTCATAGTTTGTAAGGCCGAAAAAAGACAAGACGTCTATCCAGTTCAGCCTGTTGTGCTAAGGTATTGATCCAGAGGAAGGCAAAAAACCACAATGAGGTAGAAGCCAATTGTCCTCATTTTAGGGAAAAATTATTTCCCAACTCCAATATGGCAATCGGAAAAATCCCTGGATCAATGACCCCTCTCCAGAATCCTAGACACTATAACTTGTTATATTATTACGCTCCAGAAATGCATCCAACCCTTTTTGAACTCTGTTATTGAATTAACCATGACAAGTCCCTCTGGCAGAGAATTCCACAGTCTCACTGCTCTTACAGTAAAGAATCCCTTTCTATGTTTATGTAGAAACATTCATTCCTCAAGACGTAGAGGATGCCACCTTGTTCTAGATACAGCCCTGGGTATAAATAAATCTTGGAAGAGATCTCTATATTGACCTTTGATGTATTTAAACATATTTATTATGTCCCCCCGAAGCCGTCTTTTCTCTAAACTAAACAACCCTAATCTTTCTGGGTATTGTTGTCCACCCAGTCCTTTTACTATTTTTGTTGCCCGCCTTTGTACCTGTTCAAGCTCTACAATGTCTTTCCTGTGCACTGGTGCCCAAAACTGTACACAATATTCCATGTGTGGTTTAACCAGTGACTTGTATAATGTGAGAATGATGTTCTATACATTTGCTTCTATGCCCCTTTTAATGCACCCCATGATCCTATTTGCCTTGGCAGCTGCTGTCTGACACTGGCTGCTACACCTAAGTTTACTGTCCACCAGGATTCCCAAGTCCTTCTCCATGTCACTTTTACCCAGCATTTTTCCATTTAACATGTAGTCATGTAATGGATTTTTCTTCCCCATGTGCAATAACCTTGCATTTATCTGTTTTAAAAACCTCATCTGCCATTTCCCTGCCCAGGCCTCCAACTTACCCAGATCCCTTTGTAATAACACATTATCCGCTATTGTGTTGATTACTTTACAGAGCTTAGTATCATCTGCAAAGATCGATATTCTACTGTGTAACCCCTGTGTAAGATCATTAATGAAAACGTTAAAGAGGATAGGGCCCAATACTGACCCTTGTGGTACCCCACTAGTAACAGCGATCCATCTGAGTATGTACCGTTATTAATACTCCCTTTGTTTTCTATCAGTGAGCCAGTTGCTTACCCATTTGCACACATTTTCCCCAGTCCAAGCATTCTCATTTTATTACCAACCTTTTATGTGGCACCGTATCAAATGCTCTAGAAAAATCTAGATATATGACATCCAGTGCCTCTCCCCGATCCAGTCTAGCACTGACTTCCTCATAGAAGCTGATGAGATTAGTCTGACAGGATTGATCCTTCATAAACCCATGATGGAACGGCGTTATACATTTATTTTCAGTGAGATACTCCAGGATAGCATCTCTGAGAAAACCTTCAAACATTTTACCTACAACAGAGGTTAAACTTACCAGCCTATAGTTTCCCGGATCACTTTTTGACCCCTTTTTTAATATTGATACCACATTTGCTATGCGGCAATCCTTTGGGAAATACCCCATTATCTTTATTTTACACACTTTATTTTTTTACCTATAGCTTCTTAGTGCCTCTTCACTGCCCTCCTGTTTTCGTAGGTGAAACACTTTCTTTTTGTTTTTTATTGCCTCTTTTACATCCCTGTTGATCCACATTGGGTTTTTCCTGTTTCTAATTATTTTATTACCATAAGGTATGTACCTCTCACAGTGGCAGCCTAGGATGTTTTAAAAATTCCCAATTATTTTTTGTTCTGCCATATTTAAACACATTGTCCCAGTCAATACAGTTTAGGGCCTCCCTAAGCAGAATAAAATTAGCCTTCCTAAAATTCAGTGTTTTTGTGGCTCCTTGACAAAAAACTCTATTGAAGGATAAACGGAAATTTATTATTTTATGGTCACTATTTCCTAGGTGCCCCTCAACCTGAACCTTTGTTACTCTGTCAGGTCTATTAGTCAATATTAAGTCTAGAAGGGCCTTTCCTCTGGTCAGTTCTTGCACCATTTGGCAAAGTTAATTATCATTAGTTATTGACAAAAACCTGTTTCCTTTATGAGAGCTACAGGTTTCAGATTCCCAATTGATGTCTGGATAGTTAAAGTCGCCCATAATAATAACAACCTCAGTCTGATTAGCCGCCTCATCTATTTGCCTGAGGAGTACATCTTCCATGGGTTCTGTTATATTTGGGGGCCTATAGCAGACCCCTATTAGTTTTATATTGTTATTGTTATCCCCATGTATATTTACCCATAATGATTCCACATAAAAATCTGAAGTCTGAAAACCGGATGGAAGAATGAACATGTAGAAATTTTGTTGGACTGCTGCATGGCCCGGTGTGTTAGTTTGCGGCCGGTATTGCAGACGGTTTGCAAAACCGCAAACCGTCTGAAAAACCGTCTGCAAACCAGTGCCGTCGAGACATGCTCTAATAATTTACAGTGAACAGTACAGACAAAATAAACAGCTTATATGTACATTTATATAGCATAAAATAAATGCTATCTATGTATGATGAGCAACAACAGGATTCTCAAAGGTGCCGAGCAGTCTCAGCACTCAAACAGAATTTCTGCAGGCCATTGTTTAAATGCTCATAACAATTTGAGAGAATTTATATTTATCAGATAGAGACAGACTCTTCTGCCCTTCTTCCTGATGCAAGGGAAAACAACATAACATGTTTAAACACAACTTTGTTTAAGGTGACCATGGCCCATATTCCAGTCATATGTGGTCCAATTTTTTGCTCATTAAATGATCAGGTCAGTTACCAGGTGAATAAAAAGATATTAGGTGTATATAGCAGCTGGATTTAACAAAGATTAGCCTGTTCAGAAAAAGGAAACACTGGGTACCCTGCAGCACCAATGGCAACAAAGAATCTAAGCATGAGAAGATGACTTAGCAACCATTGTAATAGAGGTTACTGTATTAGGGTATGTGCACACGGTATAATTGTGGCGCGTACAGTACAGTACGCCGCAATACATTGGGTGATTTGGGAGTCACTCTGATCAGTGCGTACTCCCAAAGCACGGGGGGCGGCAGTCCGCCGGCCCCATTGACATGCATTACTCGCTGCAAAAAATTTACATGTCACTTATCTCCCTGCGCGTACAATATGATCGTATTGTACGCGCGGGGGGACGAGGCGTAATCTATTCTCTATGAGAGCTATGGATTACTGTAATTGCGGCTCGCATCTCACCGCGTATTAAGCGCAATGCACGCCAAAATGCACGCTGAAATACGCAGAAAAATAAACCGTGTGAACATACCCTTACTGTAAAAATAACTAATACAAAAAAATTATATTATTTTATGAGCTTCTCTGTTTTTCTATTTGTCAAACAGGAGCCAGATGATGCCTACACCTTAGCTGACATGGCTTGCAGGTGACAGGATGTCAACATCAGTTCAACTCACTTCTGTGTACATCAAGAGTTTTTTTTCTAATATTACTGCAGGTTAACAAGGATATTTGTGTTTCCTTATTGGAGTTTTCCTTTGTGATGTTTTGAAATAAACAACACTTGGTTTACTTAAAGTGTTTCATCTCAAAACATTAAAATAATAAGAAAAAATCAATGGAGACCCATGGGTAGAAAATAAATGTCTCTCATTTTTGTCTTCATGGTCATTATAATCACAATATTATTTCTAGATTGTAATGGATCGAAACCTTCCTTTGTCTACCCCTATTGCTTTTAGTTTTTGGTCATATTAGCACCCTGTGCTTTTTATTTGTATATAAGTTACAATTGGTTCAACCATGCAACAAATGTAGAAAATATGTCGAGCAGCCAATACCAAGTCAGTCCAGTAAGCCAAGTACACATCTGTGGGCTACTTTTTTTCACATTAAAAAAATAGGGCTTTATTAATATAAAAAATAAGATGGTACAAACAAATCGAATGGGAGGAATACAGTTATACAATCTCAATCCTCAATCTCAATCCGCAATGAGCGGAGAACAGCCCTGCCCCCTCCCATTGAGAAGCACATATTCCGGACGGAAGAATGTGCTTGCACAATGTTTTGCCGGCAGACCGCGGGCGACAAAACCGCCGGGCAGAAAACCCGTGCAGTGGGGACTGCTGCATGGGTTTTCCATAGCGGCCTGTTCTGCTCATTTTCGGCCGGTTTTTCAGGCAGTCTGCAAAACGGCAAAGCGCCTGAAAAACCGGCCGAAAACCCATGCAATGTGGACATGACCTTAAGATGTGTCTTGAAGTTCTGTTTAATAGGCAGTATTTATCAGGTACCTATTTTTCTAAGTGATGATACTATAGAATAAAAAGACTAGACCTGGGCCACTGTCTTGATAATTTAGGTATATTAATTTACAATGCAGAACTAGCATCATCCCTGAAATGCAGATTACTTTATAAAGCAGAATTAAAAGGCAATTCTATGCAAGGAGGATTACACACAATGGGCGACATGTATGAATTCGACTGCGTACTTTTTTTTTTAACTTGGCGCCGGCATTCCAGTTCTAAATAGATATAGAAGAGTGTAGAGTACGACAGTATGAAGATTTTTGGCGCGTTACATAGAGCTTAATGCGCCAAACTTTGTATGGGCAAAGAGTGTAATGCGCCAAACTTGGCGCATTAAGCTCTATGTAGTGCGCCAAAAATCTGTCGTATTCTACACTCTCAGAATCTCAGAATCTGAGCATTGAAATATTAAGAGTGCAACATATATGAATTTGAATGCATACATTTTTTTTACTTGGCGCCGACACCACAGTTCTAGATAGATATAGAAGAGTGTATATTATGACAGATTTTTGGCGCATTACATAGAGCTTATTGCGCCAAACTTTGTATGGTCATAGAATGTAATGCGCCAAACTTGGCGCACTAAGCTCTATGTAATGCGCCAAAAATCTTCATACTGTCGTATTCTACACTCTTCTATATCTATTTAGAACTGGAGTGCCGGCGCCAAGTTAAAAAAAAGTACGCAGTCGAATTCATACATGTCGCCCAATGTATTTTGAATTCTACAGAAATGTACATAATAAGCATTTCATGTAATTATGATGGCATGCATTATTATGCAGCCTAAATATTCAGTAAAGCGTACAATAACATAAATGCCTCATACAAAGTTCTTCCATAGTGCTGTAATGAAAAGAAAAAAAAAAAAGTAACAGCTACATTCACCTTATACATTTTAAAGTCAGCTGTGTGAAAGGAAACTTGGTTTATAAATGTTTGCCTTAAACGATTAGCCATTATGGGAAAAAATAACCACAGATGAATGCAAGGTAAATTGCCTTATGATTAAATAATATGTTTCTAAATGTGTGCTTCAAAGGTCATCTTTAAAAATGAAAGCTAATGTGACAGTTTGTAAGCAGCGCTACAGCTGTGAAATAGGAAAGGGCCAGGAAATGGAACTCAACCATTTTAATTGTGATTTGCTATGGAATGGATGGGTGTTACAAATAAAACACATACCTAGACACGGGTTTATTGAATTATCAGGAAAATGGCTTTACTTTGAAGCATGCTTATATTTACTGAGAATTTTTAGACAAGTTAAACTGATGGAAATTGCAACTGGGTTTTCTCAACTACTGTTATATTAGAAATACATTTTTGAAGTATACTTAATAACAAATAGCAATAATAAAGATCTGTGTGCCATAACCTTGCAAAGCTTTCTACAGAGAAACTCAATCATTGTACAAAGTAAATTCAATGGCTTTTCTCAGTTTTGTAAAAAAACAAATTCTCAAAGTCCCATTAGGCCATGTTAGGTTAGCAGAGAAATATATTATGCTCAATAGTTTACTGCTAGCAGTTTATTTAAAGGGGTTGTCTCATAATCATCAACTATATTTAAAGGTGTCTTTCCATCTCACACATTTGTGCCATATTCATTTGTGAGAGGCACGTGCCCCACCCTTGGGACCTGTATCTATCTCAAGAATGGGCCCCTGAAAGTCTCAGTGGAGAAAAGAGAGGTTATCAGAATTCTCCCATTCTCTTCAGTGGGAGTTCCAAGTTCCCCTAAGTGGAACCCACACCTACAACACACTTATAACATTTCTTTTGGTTATGCCATACATTTTTGTGGGGAAATACCTTTTACGTAGAAGCAAGACAGTATTCAGTTGATCAGCATCTTATCATATATAACTTTTTTATTTTTCACCTATAAAAACATATGATTATATTATGAAATATTATTTTGCGGGACATTATGTACTTTCTAATGGTTTCAAATTACCATAGAATATAGTGGGGAAAGGCAAAAAAAATTCTAAGTGGGGAAAAAAGTGAAAAAACGTACTTGCACCATGTTTATGGGAGTTTCTTTTTACGTGTGTTATCTGTATTCTACAGGTTGATTCACATCCGGCAATACCAAACATGTAGGGTTTCCGTCATACTTTGATACTGTAAAAAAATTCCAAACATTTTCTTTTTCTTAAATTTGCGCCGCGGCGCCATTTTGTATGACCAATAACTTTTTTATACTAACACCTATGGATGTTAGTGAGGGTGCATTTTTTGTGGGCTGAAGTGTATTTTTGCTAGCAGTTTGGAAGACATGCAACCTTTTTGATCACTTTTATTCCAATTTTTATAGGACTTGAAATGACCAGAAAAAAAAAAACAACACAATTTTGGCATTTGGCATTCTTTTCTTCTACGGTGTTCAGCAGACGGGACAAATTATGTTATATTTTAATAGATTGGACTTTTTCGGAAGCGGCAATACCAAATATGTGTAATTTTTTTATTATTTTATTTTTGTATTTGTAAAATGGCGAAAGGGGAGTGATTTGAACTTTTAATACTTTTTAATTTTTTCACCACTAGAGGGCTCAATCATTTATACAGCCTAATGCATTGCATATACAATGCATTAAGGTGTACAAAGATGTCGGAGTCCCCACTTCCTGCCTGGGGCTGGAAGTGGTTAAATTCAAAACATGGTGGCGATGGAAGCTGTCACAAGGCTTCCCGCTGAAATGTTAGGTGATCAGGACTCAGTGATTTCACCGCTGATGTCCCGATCACAGTGAAGAACGGTGCGCAACACCATTTCTCAATGATTTAGATGCCACAGCAAGAATGGGTTCTAAGTGGTTAAACAGCACGGGAGGGATGTGGCACCCCCCGCGCTGTAACCACCGGGTGTTAGCTGTAATTAGCCGCTAACACCCGGCAGCTGTGTAGCAGGATTGCGCTTAAATCCCGCTTCAAAGCCACTTACCAGCATCAGGACGTATCCATACGTCCTTTGTCGGCATGTGGTTAAATTAAGACCTTGATACATCTTCTTTTCTTCTTAGCCATTGTTATTTTCTGATTATAGATTTCTCAATTCAGTCGTCTATATATGATTGTGGGGAAAGCATTCTTGCTTGCACTGCTTTAACAGCAGTCAGAGAGATACTTTAAAGCAGCTTCATGCACATAGAAGCCTTAAGACTGACTCAGTCCAATTGACTTCTATAAGAGAGTTTTCTAGGCATGCTCTGTGACCTGGGAAGAAGTCACTGTGCAGAGAGGGGGAGCTGTGACCAGCTCCTATTGTGAATGGTGGATCCTGTGTTATCAATACACATTGGTGTCTCCTTTTAGTTTGAGCCTGCTTCTGCTGATAATGAGGAGACACTGAAAATTTCTCAACAAAACAGGAAGTGTCAGACTATTATTTGGCTTAGTGGCCAAAGTGGAAACTTCAAGACTTAAGAATTATTAAAAAAATATTGAAAGTGATCTGGAAAATTAAATAAAAACATAACCAAAAATTCCTAAAAATGTGTTTAACATAAAACATGAGTTAAACAATAAGTCATATTTTGATGACACATTCCCTTTAATATCATTTACACTCCAGAATTTCCATGTTTGTTTCTGGGACTCTATATTAAACATAATATCCTTTCTCTTTCCATTTTTGACAGCAGGATGACATCTGGATTGCCCAATGCGTGATCTTCGGTCAATCCAGTTGTATATTTGTTACTTTTGATTTTGCCTAATCACTCGAACTCATTTTTCCTGATAGCTACATAGCCTATTTCCAGACAGCCTTATCTCTGATCTTCCAGACATTAGTCTCAGTTAGGACTACTGAAGTTCAAAGACATTGTAGATAACAGGCCATGTGAATTACTTTTTCTGACTCTCATCATTACTCATTCAACCTGCCTACTAGAAGGCTTCATCACTGCCTTCAAATAAAGCTCTTCTTTCTCTTGCTATTTGGTAGTCACCGAGTTTTCCAACCCATATCTTTTGAGAATCTTTGTAGGGCAGGCACATTCATTGTTTTTGAACATGGTCACTAATATCCTCCATTTTGGGAGTCAAACCCCACATTGCACTTTGTTCTACCTTCTAAAGTTCCAATAAAATTTGGTGAAAAAACAGTGTAGTTCTACATATTCTAATGGCTGCCAGATGCCTGTATGTATGAAACCCCTCTGCTCCCTGCACACTGGAACTGGATCTGGGGTACTTATACACAACTTTGGTAATTTGTGTGACTTGGTGTTCCTGCCATCCCCACGTTTTCCCTAGATGTTGGTGCTGATAGTTTCTGCAGCAATATGCTAATTGGGTACAGGATTGCCAACTGGGCATTTACTATAGTACAGTTTTCAAGAGGCAGAGCGCTTGGTTCAGGTCCCACTGAGAAAATACATAGTTGTGATGGCTGCCCCTTGAGAGTCTATGAGCATAAAAGTTTTCTATGGAGTGTTAAGGAGGTGGCTTCCACTGCTCAGCTCTTAACAAGGTGTGAGCCTAAGCATTGTCCACCCAATTGTCAGTCTATGATCTAATTAGCATATTGCTGTCATAGCCAAAGAAGATAGCAAAGTATGGTGTACCCTGCAGCCCTTCTACAAAAAAGTTGACCGTTTTGATGATGCCACTTGGATCAAATAGGATTCTAGTCCTTCCTGTGTGCATAGTTGGTATCTGTCCCTTTCCTCACTGGATGTATTACTCTGTGAGAGAAGGAGACGCTTGAAAACATAATTTATTTTTAAACAAATTAGATTTTAGATTGTTGCCTCTCTTTTCCCCATCTCAAGATTTTTATAAGAATATTATTTATTATTATTTAATAAAAATAGAGTATGGAATCTTTAACTTGTAAATAAATAAGGCCATTGAAACACTGAAACTCTGAAGCGATGGTGGAAGTCACAGTAAAGGGAGCCTTAAAGAAGTAAAAGGAAAAATATAGGTTGTTTACTTAAACAAATCTGAATCGATGTTCATTACTCAGAGATTTTACAATAGGGTTCATTTTTCTGTATATGGTTCCAAGTTATATAAAATATTCTGCAGAACAGCTATTATTTGTTATTATAGACACTATTTTTAAATTTTGCTTTTTTAAAGGGGGAACAAAATTCATAGAGTTTGGGGAATATTTTTAAAACACTAAATAAATAGCAAATTATAAAAAATGATATTGCAATACTTTAACAGGCTACTTATTTACTATTTTACTATAACATAAAATTTCTATCATCACCTATTACATTTACAAAGCTTTTTTCACTAAAATATTTTTCAGCGGAAACCAGGGGTTTAAATGTGTAATAACTCCATAAAAAGAACATTGCTTTACAATATTGCAGACCTTTTATTAGACAATAGTCTTGCTTAATGACAATAAAACTGTTTGCATATAAAAAAGGACACTTGCCAAAGGGATACTTTTTAAGCTAGATGTTGTTATTATTGGGCATTAAATCTTAGCAAAAAAAAATATCCTTCTTAAAACCCAACTGAAGACGGGGGGGAAAATTATGAATGGAAAAAGGCTCTTTCCACACTCTACGTTGCACTGTCCATAGAGGCTATACGTCACTTTCATATAGCTCCGATGTATATCATTATCTACTTTTCACTAGTAAATCTGTCATAAATAGGGTCCCATGTTATAAAACAGAATACCACTTTTTATACTGTATCAAACACTATGAAAAAAGTGTAACACTGTTTGTACCCAAAACCAACCCCAAAGATAAACTAAAACCAAATTTTTTAATTTTTTTTTGGCCTGGGGTTTATGCATATTTTTTCCATATATACTTTGACTTTCCAGCATAAAAGCTTAACCCCTACACTATTTTAAATTTGCCATTGCGGTAAATAAATAAAATGTAAAACAACCTTTTTGAAAAAAATAAAAAACTTCATTTAAAAAGTACTGAAAAATTTCACATAAAATTTCTAATTTTTTTAAAACATCATCCCATGACAACCTAACATCCAATTTCAGACCATTTTACACTATTCTTTCCTTACAGGAATATTCTTAAACAATAGAAATTTACTTTCTATTTTTTAAATTTTAAAAAATTTCTACCTTGTAATGCAATTAAATAGAAATATATAAAGAATTCTTCTAGCTGTCCTGCAGATTGTGGTCATTTTACCCTTTTTCCCCGTTACAAACCTTAACAGACCAGCCTGGCTGTAGGGCAACTATCTCGTAAAAAAACTGCCACGGCACAAAATGGGGGGAAAATCATTAGGCCCCACTTCACCAAAATGAAAATCTCAGAGTGTTTCTAAAGCTGGAGAAAATCCTGTCCTCTAACAAACACACTCTTAGGCCCATGTAGAAAATTTTAGTCTAAAACCACTCTTTTGCCCATAGTAACCATGGGAAAAAAGTGAGTTTTGACTTGTAACAGGGTTTAACATGTGGGGCCCTTAAAGGGTTTACCATTTTATTAAAGTCTTTAAACAAGGGGGGATGAAAACAAATGACTTTGCAATTGGATGCAAAGCAAACTTCTTAATTCAATTTTCCTTTTCTTCTGTTTCATTTACACTGTAATTTAGTGCTGGGCATCCCCCCTCCTTGCATTTCACAGCAAGGTCATTTATATTCTATTCGGCCCCCTCGTCCTTTTTCACAGCTTCATTCCCCCCTTTTACCAAAATAAGGGGAAAGGCACATTTTCCTCGACCCGCCAGTAAAACAAATAACACTGCAGGGCTTTCTACAGTGGGAAAAAGCAAAAATAGTTTTGTTGACCCCTCCCTCTCTGACTCAGAGTTAGGGGCCATAGCAATTTCTCTTTGCCCCCCCTAGCAAAAAAAAACGGGCAGAGATTTACAATCAGAAAAAAAGCACAGTTGGTCGGTTTGCCTAACTCTCCTGCATAAAAGCGGGGGAACTTTGCCTTTTAAAAAGTTGGATTAAACTTTTGACAAATCTCCACTGTAAAGAGGAAAGAGATCATGCTCAGTCTAGATTGAATGCAGCCTGGGGATTTTAAAACCACCCTCTTTAAAAAAAGAATCCCCATAGGGAGAGACACGTGACATTTGGACTCAGAAAGGGGGGAGTCTGGGGGAGCCAGCATGAAAAGTAAAAGGGGGGATGATGTCACCCGCTGGGAGGGGAAAGAAACGCCCCTGCCATTTCTAAAGTTGAAAAAGCTGAAGCAGTATGAATCAGCCGAACTAAAGAAGCGATACATCCCCTTTAAACCTTTTGACTACAGTAGCTCCTAAAGTCCCCCTTTCTCCACCTTTTTTTTTTTGGTTTTTTTGGGATCCCTCCAGTTCATACATATTTTATTTAAAACATTTGTACATAGAGTTAAAAAGGGTTTGGGAAAGGTTTACTAAGATTTAGCTTCCACCTTTAATTTTTAAAACCTTTATTGGGGAAAGCTTTTGGGTTTTTGAATATTTTTCAAAGAAAAAAAAAGCAAAAATACAAGGGAATTGGGTTTTTAAGTTTTTAATCGTTGTGTTTGGGTTTAAAAAAAAAAAAAAGGGCAAAAAAACAGAAAGCAAGTTTGTGAAACCAAACCCCTTTTTCAAAAATACTATTAAAATTTGTCATCTGGCCCCTTGTTTGATTTTTTCATATTCATTTTACGACGCAAAGTTTTCCCATGCAAAAGGGAGTTTATGAGTCTATAAGAACATTATCCAAAGGAAAGGGCCCCAAAAGTATTTTGGGAATTTAAATTTTTAATGTATGCCCAAAACATTATGGTAGAACCAAACCAAAACTATATAAACCGTTTGTTTTTTTGGAAAAACCATGACCCTTTTTTGACAGAAGTAGGTTAAACATGCACAGATTTATTGTGTCTGAAACAATGTTGGCATAGTAGCTATGGAGCTGTCATACAGCAGAAGTGAATGTTCAACCCAAAGAACTAATATTTACAGAATGACTTTTTATCACTTCTGGGGCTCATTAGATTTATGGCTCATTTTCCTGTGTTTCTCAGCAGTTCTGCCATAAAGAGGATGAGTCCCTCTAGCTGGCCCCATTTCCACTTTGCCTCAAATCTGTCTCTCAACTGCAGAGCTGTGAAAAAGTCTCATTGTGGGACTTGTAAATCAAGCCAGCTTGATGTACAATGCTCTCTCTTTGCCAGAATTTTCAAAGGAAGGATATCTGCATCATGTAGC
Organism: Phyllomedusa bahiana; assembly: GCA_025379985.1. Lineage (NCBI taxonomy): Eukaryota > Metazoa > Chordata > Amphibia > Anura > Hylidae > Phyllomedusa > Phyllomedusa bahiana. The sequence goes on along the minus strand of JAODAL010000311.1, from coordinate 267,828 downwards.
TTTGGCATTTTATAGGATCAGGATTGGCAGTAGCACTGAATATGTCTGTGGAACCTCCTGAGTAATCTGGAGGTGCCATGCTAGACATACCAACCAACAGTACCAAACAATCAAGATCTTGTTTGCAGTATGAATAATTGTAGAATTTATTAGCATCTGCTAAATCTACAGCCATACGTCCGACTGTTACAATTTGTTGCATAAGTGTTTGTGCAGTGGTATCTTAATGCTTTCATTTCTAATGTCACAAAATATATTTCATGCCATTTCATGCTGTTCAGTACATTGCCACATACATTATCTGACATGTTAAAGGCAAATTACACTCTGACCAACCATGTTTTATATTTTATCAAAAAATCAGATAAAAAAAATGACAGCCCAGACTATAATTTATGTATTTTCTTATGTGTTGGCATGATATTCTGCAGCATGATACAGATATTGCCACCATTCGCATCAGGCTAGATTCTTCATGGGGTTCACAATATAATTTTTGGTTGCAAGTACAAATGCACATTGGTCAGCTTCATAAAAATCCTTTTAGTCCATCAGTGTTGGACTGGGGTGCATAGAGCCCTTGGTGGAATTGATTTTGGTGGCCCATCCTACAGCTACTATACATGACTACACACTCTGAACTGTGGCTCTTGCTTTTTGCCTCTCTTTTGCTGTCTTGTTGCCTGTAGTCTGCACAGTGCTCCCACCCAGTCTTGTATCCCAGCGATACAAGAGTAATTGGCACGGCATGGAGCCAATGGCTTCCTACTCTGTGATAGGTTTTAACTGCGTGTGCAGCCTGAGGACACCGATACAGTTGCAGCTCCAAACCTACAATGCTTAGGGGCCACCAAGAGTTTTCCCTGCTCCCCTGTTCCACAGTCCAAGCTTTATCAGTATATGTTTGTTTTGGAGTGTGAAAGGAAACTGGAATATCTGGAGGAAACCTACAGAAATGGGGGAAAATCACTGCAAAAAATATCCATTGATAACAGATTCCTGACAACTTCCCTGTCTTTAAACATGGACTAGAAATACATATGTCAATGTTTTAGTTTGTTAAAAGTTAAAAAAGGAACCCCTTTCTAAAAATGCCAATTAAGATTAAAACTAAGTGGGCTAAAAAAAAAAACTTACCTAAAGTGAATCATTTATTTCCACATATCTATACTGTGAGTTTTCATTGTTACATTTCAGCACATTGACTTTATTGAGATTTTGTGTCTTCAGTAAACAAATGGACCACTTTGTCACAGATCAATTTCTACCCTATCACAACCTGTCATTACACAAGTCATTTGGTCCGAATTTTTGAGTTATAACAATCAATAGCATAAGGCTGTCTAGTTATTCAAAAAGAACTGTAGGCCTTTTTTCAAACTTTAGTAGGAACTTAACCCTTTTTATATACAAAAACCTTTTGTTTTTTAAACAATTCTGCATTGTTTAAAACTGAAGTCCCATCCTATAAATTCATAGCAAATTTCTTATATATTTAAGATTAATGGCAGATTAAAGTCAATATTATTAACCCAAATTCTAGGACTCTCACTGATTGTGATTCAAGTAAACCTGGCTGAGCCAGGTGATTGAAAGTACTATTATGGGCTAAACTAGTGCTGTAGCCCATGCATTCTTAGCGCACGGTTTTTCGGCCGATTTTTCAGGTGGTTTGCGGTTATGCAGACCGACTGAAAAACCGGCCGAAAATTAGCACAATGGGCTCCTATGGAAAACCCGTGCATCAGTATCCACTGAACGGGTTTTCCGCCTGGCGGTTTTTCCGCCCGCGGGCCGCCCGAAAAACATTGATCATGCACATTCTTTTCGGTTTTCGGACAGAATATGTGCATGTCAATGTGAAAGGGGAGGGATTTTCTCTGTTCACCGCAGAGAAAAGCCGTCCCTCCAGTGGCCGTGTGTTTGGCACAAAAACCGGGCAAATACCGGTCGGATAAACCGACTGGTATTTGTCCATTGCCGTGGGGATGCGCCCTTAATATTTGTGTACCCCACCTATTCACAGATGATGACATATCTTAACATCCCATCAATTGTAATGATGTGGAAACTTCTTCTAAAAAAAGATTAGTACTTTTATCAATTGTCAATGTAATAACGCCTACAGAATCAATGGCTTATTGTTACTTTTTAACCAAAACCAGTATTTGAGAGAATGCAATATAAATCAGAAAACAATGAAAACTATAAAAATGAGGCCCAAGTAATAGACTGCATATTAATTCAAGCCACAACATTGCTATTATCTTTGTAGATAGTAAATTATACTGCATTAAAGGTTTTGTCTCATAATGATGACCCCTTTTTAAACTGAAGACAGTCAGGTGATCAGATGATCAATCTGAGATTGGCTTCAGAAACTCTGGCAATAAGCCCTTATCTCAGTAAGAAGTAGTGGCTGGTGATACAGTTAATGGTAGCAGTTGAAAACAATGGTTGAACATGTAAAATGTGATAAGCTTAGTAGAAACAGAGGGGTTCCTAATAAAACATATGTATGTGAGTTGGCTTTATAATAAACGTAAAGGTGAGAGGCACACAACAAACATTCATTAGAAAACAAAATAATGGCTCAGGCAGATATATAAATTTTTACTGGTGTCGTCTGATTAGGCACTGGATCTTGCCATAAGAGGAAGTAAAATTGCTTGCCATGCTGCCATGTGCTCTAGGAGGCTACTTTCATGTAATATGTCTCATGGTAAGAGATTGTAGACTGGTAGACAAGCCTTTACAACTCACTTGAAGACATTTTGCCCAGGTGACAAACATTGACAGGGAGCAAATCATTGGATTGAGCGAAGCAGGATAGTCGATTTGATGAATTATCCGCCATCTCAACCATACTGACCAAGCTTTTAGGAAGTGCTGTGAACATGTGGATAAACTCACACAATGAACAAGCCCCAAAGAGCCTAGACAGTCCACCAATATAGAGGATTGTGTGGTGTGTGACAGGCATGAGCAGCTCCTCCAGTTTATTTGTCCACTGTTCAGACACATTTCCAGGCATTTAGCATTAGGAAATTGGTGTTACGGGTCTCTTACCTGTCCTGCAATTGACAGCCAATCACTGTCACTTTCATTTACAGTGGTGTTGTGAGAAAGAAACTTGGACTGCTACAGACTAGAACCTTCTTCTGACTGAGATTCAATGATGGTCTGGTTCGAGTGTGGAAGGCTCATGGTGAGCATTTCAACCCTGTCTTTACTTTGGAGTGACATTGCCCTAACCGCATACACATATGTCAGTCCATTACTTTTAATAGTTATATGAGTGACAACAGCTCATTGATATGTGCAGACAGGGCTGCCATAGGTAATTTCAATGCCCCCTACAACCAAAACATCTTGATGCCCAGTCCATTACCAGTTCCTGCTTGCACGCAATGTCAGAACGGGTTGCCTGAGGCCCACAGTTGGAGTTGATTCTATGGACCCACCAGTTGTGCTGTTTTTGGGCTCCTGCTTGCACTGTATCAGCCGGCCACTATTTTAAAGTATCTGATTGGGGCCCCTGACAGGAGTACTGCCATTATTGCCCTCATGGAGTTTCTGTTTCCAGGACATCCTGCGGCTACATGGCAGGGCTTCTAACTAGTATTTTCAGCACCATAAGGCCACGTCCCCACGGCAGCAGTTTGCCGCTGGTTTTTAAGACAGTTTGTGGCTTTTTAAACCGTTTGAAAAACCGGCTGCAACCTTTTACACAGGCCGCTATGGAAAACCCGTGCAGCAGTCCCCACTGCACAGGTTTTCCGCCTGGCGGTTTCAATCGCCGGCGGCCCGAAAAACATTCTACTTGTTCATTCTTCCGTCCGATTTTCGGATGGAATATGAACAAGTGAATGGAAAGGGAAAGGACATTTGTCTATCCCTCCAGCGGCCGTGTGCACGGCGCAAAAACCGAACAAACACCGGTTGAATAAACCGACCGGTATTTGTCCTGTGCCGTGTAAACGGGCCCTTGTCCACAAACAGCAAGGGTTTCCTAGGAATGTCTCTACCAGATTGCAACACTTTCTTGGCCTGCCTGGCCCCCATATTGATTACTAATCAGGCAATGTGACCAGCTGGGATAGCAGCTTTGGCAGCCTACAAGTATGTAGTATCTACAGACTCAGCAACAACATCAGTTCATAAATGTGACGTAGGATAGTATATGAAATCTTTATCTCTCCATGCTCAACCATATCTCACTTTGTATATAGGACATATTGTACAGTTTTGCCCAATACACATATCTTTTTGCTCTACTATAGTAATAGATTCACACAAAAAGGTTTTAGTTGATACCAAAAACTCCTGCAAATATGCCAAAGAGAGACAATCACAATACATGGCAGTACATGGTCTGTTGGATTTACAGAAAAAACTTGAGTCTTGTTTCATACTTTAACCATTTTCAACTTAATTTCCCTAATTTGGAATAGTTGCACAAGCTCCTTTGTTTCAATAGAGGTTACATACTGTATATTATATGTAAATGTAATAACTGTTGTAAATCTTATGTTACACCTTTTAAAAACTGTAGACTTATCTTGTGCTTCAGTCAATAAAACAGCTGCCTTTTTAATTTGTTTTAGCTGCACGTTTGAAGCAAACAACAAGGACTAAATCCTTAAAAAGCAATTGAGAAGTAATTTCGGATAAGGTTCTGGACACAGCAGGTGGTTTGTGCCTTTGGTTCACATCTTTTGGCAGATACTGCTCTCTGCTCCAAGTTGCTACCCATATCTTTCACAACAGAGGATGTTCTAAACTTTATTATTATACTTAACACTTACCCTGTTTGCAATAGGGAAAGAAAGAATTAAATAAAAACATTAGTTTGTCTACATACATTATATACACTATCTGAATCTACATAATTAAATGTAACACACACCTTAACACAAATTGCATTATTACCTTATATAACTAGTAATATACTGTATACCTTAGCTTATTAGAAATGAAGAATGAAGGTGACAAATCTCTTTGATGAAGCCAGCCATCCATCCATAAAATTCTGTAATTCCCACAGGAATGAATGGAGAGCCGTCATACATCTTATCTAGCATGGTTTTGCAAATTTTTGATGTAACGTGGGCCATAAAACAATTATATAAAAGACATGTAGTAGGCAAAGCTAATTCAGTGTAATATAGAGATGTACTGAAGCAAGATGTCTTCTTGTGTGTGTGCATGTTTGTATGTGTGTATGAGAGTATGGGTGTGTGCATGTGTGCGTGCATGTAGGTGTTTGTGCATGTGTGTATGAGAATGAGGGTGTATGCAAGTATGTGTGTGAGTGTAAATTTGTGTATGTGTGTGTGTGTGTAGGTATGTGTGTTTATGAGAGCGTGGGTGTGTGTATGTGTGCGTGCATGTAAGTGTATGTGCATGTGTGTGTGTGGACGTCTGTGTATGTGTATATAGGATACATCATAACAGCTAGTTTCCATCTATTATTTAGGGGACAGCAAAAAGTTACAAATAGACCCTGTTAAGAGGTGCAGCAGGGTAGAGAATCTCATATACAAGAGCCTACTTTTAATTGTACAGTTCTGACTAATATAACTGGTCAGATGTGTATGTAAATACATAACCACTTAGGCTACATTTCTACGTTTCTTTTTTAAGAAAATGCTGAAAAAAAACCTGTACTCACTTAGTGCTAGCTCTCCCTGGTCATCTGTTGTCTTCCCGTCTTTTGATCGAATAAAATATCACCAAACGGCTACAATGATGATGTTCCATCAGCCCTCGACAGGAAGAAGAGACCAGGAAGAGTCAGCACTGGAATGGAGGTGAGGAGGAAGTTGAGTATAGTTTTTTTCATTTTATTGGTCAGCTGTGCCTTAGTATTTAATTTTAAGATAAACTGAAAAACCCTTTAAAACACATATAAATACATAATAAGTAAAATTTCATAAAAAGCTAATCATCCTAAACTATTCACATATTTTTGTAGTATCTAAGGTAGGCAGAGTACTTGGAGAAACCCAGACAAACAAGGGCTGAAACTTCAAAGTCATACAGGTATTGTCTTAAGGTGCTTTAAACCAATTACCTACCAAGCCACCATGTTAACCAATTTATTTATGATATGTATGGTTTCCCAATGAAAGATCTTATGAATGGACAGTTATATATTCTATTGGTTCAAGGACTAAGTATATATCTGCAGTTCATATCTAATGAAGGGAGTCACGTTTGGTACAATAGGCTGTCTGCACACATATATTTCGTTGCTATTATGGGTAAAAGTGGTGATTTATCAGAATTGTAAAAATGGATGCTTATTGGCTTTTGACCCAACAGTGGCAAGTGTTTCTGAAACTGTGCACTTTGTAGCTCACCACCAAACTGAAGCATGGGGCTACCAGACGTGTGTCTAAAACAAATGTTTAGCAAACCTTGCTGTGTATAGGGCTCTGAAGCAGATGGGTGGTCACTTCACCTCTGCTCACAAAGCAGCATGTGCCGAAAAGGCTTACATTTTTACAGCTGTATGAGAATTGGGCCTCCACTGATTGGCAAAGGGTTGCCTTCTCCGATGAGTCATACTATATTTCTGCTTCATAAAATAGATGGTCTAGGGAATCTTTTTGTGGCATCCTCTGAGCCCACTCATCCATGTGGAAGGCACTCCAAATTGATTTGGGTATGAATCCATCCTTGCAGATCCATACATGCTTCCAGTAAGACAATGGGACCTATCACACAACAAGAAATGTCTGACACTGGTTGGAAGCACATGACCAAGAACTCCAAATACTACCTGGCCCCCTTGAACCAAGTTGAGCAACTGTGGGACCACCTCAATCATCATGTTTGGTCTTTGGACCCTCTGTAGAGCAGCTGTGGGAAGCACTGTAGTCAGGATGGCTCCAGATAACTGGACAACCTACCAGGGCCTTACGGAGTCACTACCTGCCTGTCTACCTGCTGTATGTGCTGCACATGGTGGTTACTCTGGATATTAGCCGGTGGTAATAAAAATATGACTTGACTGTGTATATATATTTCATATCTCTAAAGGTATCCATATGCTATCCATATATTAACTATATGCAAGGGGCAATATGCATGAACAGAGATGAAAATTTCCTGATCCATATATATATATATAATATATATATATATATATATATATATATATATATATATATATATTATAAATATTAATGATTTTTGTGTGGCTTCCGTGTGAAGTGCTCATATCGACAAATACGCTTGAAAACTCCTTTTTTTCTGTCAATGAATACACATTGCCTGATGTATCTTGAAGCTAGATTAGCACTGATAACACAACAATGCTTCTTTTTACATATTAATAGCTAGTGTCAGATGACCATATATTCATGGCAGATATAAATAGCTTCTTCAAATTCTTGTATAGTGTTTGTCATCTATTAAATTTAGCCCATTTAAATCTGATCCTAATGACAGTAACTCAAACCAATCTATATTTCTGTAGAAGTTCATCCTATATCCAATAGAACTTATTTTATTGCTTGATTACCAGCAACATAATGTTGAGACGTTGCTTTGATCAGTTACTTATTTTTAAATCAATCATCAGGATAAAGTATGTGAGTTATAACAGAGTGTAATACTTTAGCATGCTTTATATTGCAGGAGACTCAATGGGCAACATATATGAACGGGGCTGCGCCAGATATCTGGTGTCTTTTCAGCCCAATACCAGTTTGCTACATTTTAAAATGGCCCGCACGCCATTATCAGGTGCCTTATATAGCGGGGCGCACTAGAACCGTAGCGATGCTATAGAGTTATAGCTTTGTTACAGCATTTCTAGGCGCATTACTGCTGGAACAGGTAGAGCACTTTCAAAGTGGTATACCTGAGCCATAATTGTTGTAGTAGCGCTATAATGTACTTGATTAATGACCCGCTGTAGAGCGGGTTCATAAATCAGGCACATTCTAGGCTATTATGTGCATACATGCCGCCCAATGTCTTTATTATACTAAGAACTGCTGTTTAAAGGGGTTTTCTCACCACAATTATTAGCTTTTATCATGTAGGGAAAAGTGAAAGAAGACTATTACCAAATATATTGCTGTGGTGATTTTGCTTTGTTCAGGAGATAAATAAGAGTTTATCTACTGATAGTGTAGCTACGTTTCTCTAGGTTACCTACCACTTCTCCCTGTTCTCTCTTATCTCTCATTTCTCCAAGCTGCTGTCAGCAAGTCCAAGCAACCAGAGTGCTCTGTAAAGGTTCCCTATTGCTACCCCAATTTTGGATCAATAATTTCTCAGTTCATATAATATATGATGAGTTTTGTATGATGTTGTGTTTCAAAATCTCAGTAGTTTATTGGAGATAATCATTACCTCTACGGTACCAGCATAGAGGCTTTAACTTGAGTTTTCACACTATTTTTTAGTATTACAAAGAAGTACTAAAACCCAAAAAAACTTTACAAGGATGCACAGAAAGTTCTAAAGGATAAGATTACCACTGTACTATGGATCCATACAATAAAAAAAATTGAGGCCTAAGAGTTAACGCCTTATCGACATTGGACATCTGAGTACGTCTTAATGCTGGCAAGGGGCTTTGCCTTAACCCCTTAGACTCTGCGGCAAATATGGCCAAGGCGTCTAAATCAATGAGAAAAGGTGCCACGCACCGTTCCTCACTGCGATCGGGGCACCCCCAGCAAATTTGTGGGATCCCGATCACTTACCGTGGCAGCCGAAAGCCTTGTGAAGGCTTCCATTGCTGTCATGTTTTCGATTTTTCTACTTCTGTCCCCAGACAGGAAGTAGTAAAACCACCATCTTTGTACACCCTAATGCATTGTATTAAAATGCATTAGGCTGTAAAAATGATCGCTCCCCCTAGTCGTGAAGTTAAAGTTAAAAAAAATATATTAAAAGTTAAAATCAACCCCCTTTTGCCATTTTACAAATAAAAAAAATAAATAAAAAAGTTACACATATTTGGTATCGCTGCATCCGTAAAAGTCCGATCTCTTAAAATATAACATCATTCATCTCGTACGCTGGACAACATAGAAGAATAAAAATTCCAAACGCCAAAATTGTCCCATAAAAATTGGAATAAATTTAATTTAAAAAGTTGCCTGTATTCCAAACTGGTAGCAATAAAAAGTAAACTTCAGCCTGTAAAAATGCCCCCTCACTCAAGTCCGTAGATGTTAGTACAAAAAAGTTATTGGTTGCACAAAATGGTGCCGTGGCACAAATTTCAAAAATAGAAAATGTCTGGAATTTTTTTTTTATGGTACCAAAGCCGTACATGTTTGGTGTTGTCGGATGTATACTAACCTGTAGAATACAGATAATATATCATTTTTACCGGAGATTAAACGCCATAAAAATAAAACTCTCACAAACATGGCGCAAGTACGTTTCTTTTTCACATTTTGCCCCACTTAGAATTTTTGGGCGGTTTCCTAGTATATTCTATCGTAATATGAATGTAAAGTACATCTTGTCCCGCAAAATAAAAGCCCTCATATGTCTATGTAGATGAAAAAATTAAAAAAGGTATGGCTCTGGGAAGGCAAGGAGGGAAAAACGAACGTGAAAAAAATAGGCCTCGTCTTTAAAGGGTTAAATTATTTTTTATAGAATCTGTATATTGTATGAGCATGACAAATAAGTGCACTGGATATGGTTTATTCAGCTACACATCCAATAAATTCAAGGTGTTGTCCTATCACAACAACCTGACTCCTGGACGGAAGCTAGCCATTTTCATGTCAATAAGCTTTCTGTGATCAACCAATGGTAGCTATCTAATGTCACAAATGACCTTGTGGGTTGCTGTACAGCAGACGTTTGGTCAGTTTCAAAATACTTACAGAATAACGTAGGTCTTTTTTAATGAACTCTCCTAGAAATATAGCATTCAAATCACTTTACTTAAGTAACAGGATGCGCATTCATATCGGGTCCCAATATAAAATATGAAACACAATTCATAATTCATTTGGAAGATTAAATAGCCACAGAATATTTTCTTGTAATGAAGCAAGTTCTTTATAGTAGTATTTGCCAGCATAAATCATAAACCAATGAATCATGTGTCTTGTTTTGATAGCTAGTCATTAAGAATTTATTTAGACTACTGATTACCAAAACACACAGTGTTGAGTTTACAGGAAACCTTAAAGGGCTGTGCTGTAAAAAAATGAATCTAGAGGGCATGTCAAGTGCAATAGTTTGGCGACAGCCAGTCCAGGCTATAAAACGCCATGTAAACAGAAAGGAACTAGTGTTTTATGCGTCCACATAATATTTCTCTTCATCCTGTATATGATCAGACAGCAACAGCCAGATACTATTCCCAATGCTTATACATTGGCTGCTTACTAATAAATCTTTAAACATAAGCTTTGACTGATGTCTGCATTTTTAAACTTAACCACATTATTTAATATTTCATATAGAAAATTATGCATGGTCAGTAGGGATAATTTTATTCCCAAGCACAGGAGTGATGTCAGTTATTAGAAGGAAGAGATTGGTGGCTTTAGAATAGAAGCACGTACAATGTTTGTTGTCATTTAATGTTTCTTAACCACTTAAAGGGGTTGTCTCACTACGAAGATAATAGTTTAAAATGAGGGGACCAAAAATCTAAGCATGTACGTCCTTGGTTACCATTAGCAAAGTGCTATGAGAATGGGCTGCTTTATTTGCGCTTAGCAACAGTTGAGCCCAGGTCGGGTTACGCCCAGCTAAAGCATTACTGGCTGTCGGCTGAGTGTTCTGTCCCGCCAAGGTAGCAGACAGAGAGAGAGAGAAAGGAAGAAAGAGAGATTGGCAGGCCCACGTAAATCTCATGTGCGGTCCCACATAAAACAGTAAGAGAACACTCAGCAGTCTCATGTAAGATGTGCAGTGTTACATCGGCAGAACCACGTGAATCTCATGTGCACTCCCACATAAATCAGAAAGAGAAAACACAGCAGTCTTACATCAGCAGATCCATGTAAATCGCATGTGCCGTCCCATGTAAAACAGAAAGAGAAAACACAGCAGTCCCATGTAAGATGTTCAGTCCAATGCAAATTACATACAGAGAGAACACAGCTGTACTGCGCAGTCCCACGCAAAACTATTTTGCGACACAGAGTCCCATGTAAATCACTTTTGTGCATAATTCAGAAACAGAGAACACAGCTATTCACAGCAGTCCCATGTAAGATGTATGCAAATTACATACAGAGAACACAGCTGTACTGAGCAGTCCTACGCAAAAAAACTTTTGTGAGACATATGTGAGGTCCTATGCAAACCACTTACTGATGTGCAGTCCCATGTAAACATAAAAAGATAAAGCATATAGTTTTGTTCTGTAGAGGTCAGAGGTGTAATAATCTGCAGGATATATCACTGTGTGTGAGAAAGAGAGAGAGAGAGAGAAAAATCACCCATCTTTCCCTGAGTCCTGAATGTCAATTGCCCATTCTAGTTACAAAGTATGTACAGAGAAATTTAGATATACACTATGGAGTTACACTTAGCTTTTCACTTCCAATGATTCCAATGACAGCTGAGAACCTCTCCCTTCCCCAGCACACACAGAATGAATCATCACATGCACACTTTGGGGATGTGTCTGCAGAGAGTGAAGATACTCCCTGCCGGGAGGAGAAACACGCCCCTTCATTTCACAAGCTCTGCTTGGCAACCTGCAGAAAAGAAGGCCAACTGTCGTAACGAGACAACCCCTTTAAGGATGGCCTATTTTGGGCCTGAAGGATAAAGCAATTTTTTTTTCAACATGTTTAATTCCAAGACCCATAACTTTTTCCACTGTAGGAGGCTTGTTTTTTTCAGTATGAGTTGTATTTTATATTGGAACTATTGTAAAGTACACATCATTTATTGACTAGTTTTTATTAATTTTTTATTATTTCATTTTTATGCCTTGCACCGTGGAGTATAACTAATAAGTTATCTTTATGTTACAGATTATGATTGTTGTTCCATAATGTATTCTTTAATTTTGAACAATTAAAAAAAATTAAATTATTTTCAGTGAGAAAAGTTTATTGTTTTAAAGGGGAAACTTTTTTTGTCAATAAAACGCTATTAAACTTAATTTCCTTTATTTTTTATTTTTGGCTTACAAGGAAACTTGGAGTTGTACACTTTGAATTGTATCATGCTTTGAAATACTTAGACCTAGACATACATTTTCATACATGTCCCCCTAAGACCTTCTTTGTTGTCCATAGCAACCAACCAGAGCTCCCCTTTCATTTTTTCAGAGCTTTTTATGAAATGAAAGTGGAGCTCTGATTGGTTGCAATGGTCAACAAGCAAGGTCTTACATCTAGACAGTTTTCATACACTTAGGGTTTAAAAGTTTATTTCCTGTCAGTGTTGTACCTAACAGGCAGATAACGATGGCAGGCCTGTTAGGCACCCAACTGCTATGGCAACCAGTCTGCGCTCTGCAATTCTGGAGATTTGCTGACAGATAGAGTCTGCTCACTCTATCAAACACCTTAGATGCCACAAGCATTATTAATAGTGGCATCTAAGGGGTCATCAGTGGAGTTATCTATGATCCCCGGATTTGTGACAGGAGCCCAGTTATGTATTATTTTTTTTTTGTTTTAAAAAAACGCTGAAAAAACAACTGAGAAGAGGTCCTAGACGGCAGACGTTTTTTGGCACATGTTTTGCGCCTTTTGGCAAATTGGCAAATATAATGCTGTGCATTTCTGAAAAAAAATGCACCAAAAAACAAAACGAGATAAAAATGGAGTTTTTTTCATCAGCTTTTGTCATACATTGGACAGAAAACTCAGCTTTACGAACATTTTTAGAATTTGGTTTTCAGTGAGTTTTTTGCCCAATGCTGTGTAGACATAGCCTTACGGTCATGGTCCTGATGCTGATTTCATGGGCACAGTTGCAGTGCTTATATTATAAGGCTGCGTAACCATGGCAAGAGACAAATACTGGTCAGTTTATCAGACCGGTATTTGTCCTGTTTTGCGGCCATCCCCACGGCCGCGGGGGGAACGGCTTTTCTCCGCGATGACCGGAGAAAAGCCCTCCCCCTTCTGATTCACTTGCACATATTCTGTCTGAAAACCAGAAGGAAGAATGTGCTTGTAGAATTCAATTCAGGCGGCCCGCAGGCGGAAAAACCGGCGGGCGGAAAATCCGTGCAGTGGGGACTGCTGCACGGGTTTTCCATAGAAGCCCATTGTGCTCATTTTCGGCCAAAAAACGGTGCCGTGGAGACATGCCCTTAGGCTATGTTCACACGGCTTATCCATGGCGTAATATGCGGGGATGGATTTCGCCCACAATTACGCCGTGTGCTGTGTTCCGGGGTAGGTGGTGAGGGCGGAGAGGCCAGCAGCCTGCCAGCCCCATAGACATTCATTATCCACGGCGCTTATCCGGCCGTGAATAATTGACATGTCGCTAGACGGAAATCCATAGTTCTCTATGAGAACTGTGGATTTCCGTAATGACTGGGACGGATTTCAGCTGCAATTCGCACAGTACGGCGCGAATTACGGACTGAAATCCGTCTCAAAATAAGCCGTGGGAACAGCGCCGTCGAGTCTTAGGATTCCTTGCTGAAACCAACTAAGAAGTTTCTGGTCTATAAGGGGTGAAGTAGGAGCCCTATTTTTGACTATTTCTTGGCATTGTATAATGTTACATAGCCTATAATTACTTATCTGGGACAGCAATACAGTGCTGCCTAGTTTAGTGAATTTTGACATTTTTATTATAGTATCTTTGTATCATCATTTGGATTGGTTTATATCTGCCTAGTTTTGACTCTGAGGAAAGCCTAGAGCAATGGAGGGTAAGTCTAGCTTGGGGATTTATTGTTTTTTTATGATCTGATTTCCATTTCTCATCTCATGTAAACTGTTGTCTAAATGCTGCTGAAATTCATTAAGAAAGTATGTGTCCTGTATCCTCTGCCCACAGAGAATGATTAATAGTTCTCCCTATATACAATCTCATTCAAGACCGCTGTCAATCACTTTACATGGGTAGATGAAAGCGAGATCCTCAATGAGGCCTGGGAGCATGAACATACTGAATCAAATCATAGAAAACAATATAACATTAAAGGGGTTTTTCCAAGAAGTGATGTCCTCACCTAACAGGCTGATACTCTGATCTAAAGTCTGATCTAAAAGGGGCGTTGTGTTTCTGTGTTTAAAAAAACAAGTACCTCCTCTGTGATGTCATCTCTCCACCTCCCATGCACGATCCTGATACTCAGTCTCTGTAGTTGAGTAAAAATTGTTTTGCTGATCCACAGAAGATAACTGTATTGTGCACAAGCTCTACAGGTTTTGTTTCTCCCTCTTATCTGCTCAGGAGAAGTTCCAAGCAGGCAGGTTCTTTTGTTCGTTCACAGACTGCTGCAGGGGGGGAGGACTGAGCAGGCAACCAGGGAGCGACTGCCTGTTTACTCAGATAGTTACATTACAACTAGTGGATTCTCTATACAAAAGACACAGGCTCTTTTCTCCCACGACCTTCAAAGCTCCTTCATGTGGCCAACAGATAAGAAGTGCAAACAACGCAAGTGGGGTCAGATCAGCTCCTTTCAGCTCCTGGTTGTAGCTAATGTAAACAGTCAGAAAACTAAGGGCATCTTAGTCAGGCTGCAGCTCTCACAGGCTACACTTTTTATAATCACATATACAGTATTTAGAAAAGTGATTAAATACCCATTTTGGAGGATCCCAGGTCAACATTAGATCATGGCAAAACCCCTTTAAACTTAGCATTTCACCCTCTCCACTCTCTACCATGGTATGAATGTAAGACAGAAGACAGAGATGGCACTGATAACCAACAAGAGTAGGAGAAAAGGAATATTTAACACCCAACTGCTAACGTCCATAAAATGAGCTAGAGTAGACTATAGCCACATTGATTGCTATATCATGTGGATGTGCAGGCCTCATTTTATTCCATGATATCATTGGCTCAGTACCCTTGATGTACCAATGCTCACATAAGAGTTATAACTATAATTTTCCTATGGCCTAGGAACATAAAACGTAAGAATGTCTGCCTTTTTCTGCACTAAAAACATATATTGAGTAGCTATTCTCTTCTTGCTAGATGTATAGGAACAGCATCAGTTCATCTGTAAAACCGATGTGTGAGTTTTATACATGCAATGTAGTGTTAATGGGCTGTCGTGATTTCTAACTAAATATTTCACTCCTAACTCAACGGTTTGCATTCCAAGTTCCCTGAAGACTACTTTCCCAAATCTTCCTGTGAAGACGTTTCCCTCTGCCTCCTGTTACAGAAGCTGCTGAGTTGTAGCTCTCTTATTTCGCGTTAGTGTCTGTTGCACACAGTTTAGAATGTCAAGGAGGGAATTAGCCTCTGTTGTGCCATTTTTCACCTAGGAGAGAGCTAAAAAGTCCCATCACATGTGGATCTGGGATTTACAGCATAGGTTTCCAACCTCCAGTGGCTAATTATTTCAAGCAGTCCTGCAGTGCACCTTGGGCAATGCTTTATAGAGTTAGCTTCATGTGGTTGAACACGCGTTATCCCATTGGTTGCTGACTGTCACATTGTAAGAGATGGACTGCTATTTCATGCAGCAATTTTAAATAGAAGTGGATGATTTTTCAAGTCATTATTAGCAGAAATGTCAAATAGAAAGGCAGACCTGGTTATCCCACAGAGAGGAGCCACTGAGGTGGAAAATTCATGCCACTGCCAATGAGCAGAGAGAGGCATTGAGCGTACTGTCAGACAAAGCTTTTTATTGCTTCAGGAACTGAATCCTGTATATTGTAAACTGCTTTACTGTAATGAGAATGCCTGAACTGCCACTCCGATATTCTCCATATCAAAGACTGGGCTTATTTCATAATGGCAGGTTCTGTTTTGATGGATAGGTATGTAGACAAACCCATGTTGTGAAGGAATAATAGTGTCTATGCATTTCAGGTGTGCTCAAGCTGCACATGTAATTACATTCATTCCCAATATATTCTGTGAATTAAAGAAAATAAAATACATTTGGGATAATATATAGATATTATAAAAGATGTTGGTTGTCTAAACAGCTCAGCGTAAAATGATGTATGAATGCATGTAAGGGGTAACCCCATCCAAAATCTATATAGAGACTAAGGGGGTAGCACATTGCCTCAGTGATTGTGGCAGTGCCCAACCTAGCCAGTCTCATAGCTAGATGGATCTGGAGGGAGCGGTCTGCCATAGGCAGCAATTTGTTACGGGCCACCTAAGTATTCTTTTGGTCCTTTTTATAATTATATTTAAGCTGCTGAACTAAAAAGGTATGTCCACACGGCGTAATTGTAGCGCGTACAGTACGCGTCGCAATATGCCATGTGTTTTGGAAGTTGCGCTGATCGGTGCGTTCTCCTAAAGCACATGGGGGGCCATCCTGAGGTTGGCCCCACTGACATGTATTGTCTGCATCGCGTAAGCGCTGCAAACAATTCACATGTCAATTCTCTCCCCGCGCGTAAAATACGATCGTATTGTACGCGCGGGGAGACGATGCGTAATGCATAGCTCTCTATGAGTGCTATGAAGTAGGGCTGTGGAGTCGGTAAGCCAAGGCTCCGACTCCAAATCCGACTCCGACTCCTCAATTTTCCTGACTCCGACTCCCGACTCCGACTCCGACTCCCGACTCCGACTCCTCAATTTCCCAAACCTCCGACTCCGACTCCCAGTCCCTCATACACGGCGCATGTTTAAGTGATAACTTTACTGTAGTAAAATGGTAACATCAAGCTGTTTATCACCTTATGATACAATAATCAAGCTATTTAGGTAGAACAGACACTGACAAGCAAAAGGGTAACAATGTTTTTAACTTGTGACTTTCAGGCTCCACATCTCACCGTCCACTATGGCTTTGAACATGAGATTACCATCATTTTATAGACAATCATCTTACCTATCTTATACATACATTATTTAGTATTAGCATCTGCTTAGTTCTGCAGATGCAACTCCATTGTTACTGTTTTAATCCTAAAAATCAAAATGTTGCTTTCTGCTCTGCCTGAATCCTTCTGGGCTCTGGATCAGCTTCAAGCATGTCTTGACCAAAATCTGATCCCAGGACTCTTCTACACGAATACAGCTTTGTCTTTGTATGTTCACACGATACGATCGTATTGTACGAGCGGGGAGAGGAGGCGTAATCCATAGTTCTCTATGAGAGCCATGGATTACCATAATTATGGGGCGCATTTCCCCGCGTATTAAGTGCAGTATGCCATGAAATACGCCCCAAAATGAGCCGTGTGAACATAGCCTTAGTGTTGGATTGGGTTGAGGTCTGGGGACTGTGGAGGCCAATACAGTAACTCTACCTCATTGTCATTGACCCTTTCCTTCTCTTTACGTCTGCTTCAGGTCGTTGTCCTGCTGGACACTATGTCGTCCTCTTCATCCCCATAGTCCTCGAGTGCATGAAGTAACTCATCTTGTAGGACTCAGAGCTCAGCATTGAGGTCACCATCCCACCTGGTCAAGTCTCCAACATCTTTGGCTGTGACCCCCCCCCCCATATCCTCAGGCTTCTTCCACTGAACCTGACAGTTCTTCCAGCTTCTCGATCCATTATCCCTCTTTTCCCTTGATTCTTCCCATTCCCCCCATCAGACCCTGGTCTATTGACTTTCATCTCATCGCTCTAAATCATCCGATTCCAATCTTCCATGTTTCTTACTTTTTTGCAAACTCTTTGCCAACGCTTCTTATGAGGAGATTGAAGTTGTGGCTTCTTCACCTTTTTTCAGGCCATCATTCCAGACCTGTGTAATGCGTGTTGCCTGGTGCTATTAGCGAATGTGAGAACAGGTTGTAATTTGTCCAACCACCAGGAGCAAAACAGTAACAATGCAGTTAAATGAGAAGAATCTGCAGAACTAAGTAGATGCTAAATAGTTGCAGGTAAAAGTTATGTATGAGCCGAGATGATTGTCTATAAAATGATGGGAGTCTCATGTACAAAGCTGTAGTGGATGGTGAGATGTGGAGCCTGAAAGTCACAAGTCCAAAAGATTGTTACCCTTTTGTTTTTTGATGTAAAATATATTTACCGGATCCAACTTTCGAACACATAAAACTTTAATAAATTGTAAATATGAAGTGAAAAATTTTGCTGAAATCTGGTCGCTCTGTTTGTTATTGGAGCGGAATCTTTTCCCCTGGGGCAGTGCTTTGCCTGCTCCATGTCATTAATTACACTCCTCATGTGATGAGGCTGAAGATATGGGAGCAGTAGCACTGGCCGGACCCAATTCTTCTTGCTCTTTGCATCGAACTAACTGGACCAATTTATTATATATTTAAGGAGTCAGAGTCGGTCCATTTTTTACCGACTCCGACTCCGACTCCTGCAAAATGGGCACCGACTCCGACTCCACGACTCCGACTCCGACTCCACAGCCCTGCTATGAAGTACCGTGATTGCGGTGCGCATTCCGCCACTTATAAAGCGTAATATGCAGCGAAATGCATGGCAATTGCGCGCACAAAGACGCTGTGTGAACATACCCAAACAAACAAAAAATGAATACTCACTGCCATTCCAATGACTATGCTGCCAGAAATCTCCCCTGTACTTCTGTTGACTTCTGGCTGCATTGCCTGCATCATTATTTAGAGCCTTTTCTAATCAAGCAATGACAAATGATCACCACAACTAATGAGTGACGGCAGCATTTATGAGCGGTGTGTGGCGAAGTGAGTATGATCTTTTAAATTTTAGTACAGCAGGTTCTTTTTGACGGCAAACTCAGGGACTACCCTAGACAGCAAAAACTTTATCTGTGCCATTAATGCAAGGGCAATATTTGCATGGCTTTTGTATTTTCTCTCTGCTTTGGTTAATCCAGTTTCCTCTTAGGCTATGTTCACATGGCATCTTTTAGGACGTATTTCAGGGCGTAATTGCTCTGCAATGTTCCCCGAAATATGTCCTGTATGGTAATCATAGCGGTCATAGAGAGCTATGATTACCTACCGTCTTCCCTGCCACATATTGAACGCCGGCAGAAAGAAGAGACATGTCACTTTTTTCCAGCATATACGTGGCAGGGATAATGAAAGTGAATGGGACCGGCCAAGGGCCAAACCCCCCACCCCCCTGCGCACTTTAGAAGATCGCGCTGGTCAGCACAGTGTGAACATATCCTTACCCTCAAAAAAATTTACCTTGGTTAATATGGATTTAGATTGAAGATAAGGACCAATGTCTATAGCATGCAGCAGAATATGTTAGCGCTATATAAATGACTAAAAAACATAAATAAGTGAAGCCCGCACATATAATCTGGGATCTGATTTGTAATTTAAAGCAACGGATTTTTTTATCTACAATATTTCTTAGAGATAAGGCCCATTACATCTAAACAGCTGCTTGCAGACTTGGTGAGTGGCAATTTTTCCCAAGAATGGCTAGTATGCCAAAATTACAGCAGTGGCATAATAACAACTCATCCAATGCGCCACATAAACCATCAAAGAAATGGCTTTAAATTTCAGGATTTACAAAGACTACGCATGACTCCACAGTAGAAGTGGTCAACATAAGGACTCATGTAAAATAACATAACTTGATTTCTAATTTTTTTTATAATATCTCCTACTTCCAGATGGTTGAATTAATAAACATATCTATTTCTGGACCTGATGTTTTCAACCACACTTTGCAAGAACATTACATATATCCTTAAATAACTAACTAGATCACCGAAATGCAACTTGGAATAATATTCAGTGGAGAAATGGGTCAAAAGATAGATCAGTTATCGCTTGCTTGGATAATGTGCCTTTAAGATGCCTTTTAAAAATGGTACTACCAACAAATCTTAATGATTGCTAGTTGTTTATAAGCAAAAGCTAGTTAATGCAGGTAGACCAATTAACCAAAAGATTATTACTAGTCTATATTTGAATTGGTTAGGGGAAACAGAATGAATGGTTTACACCGGTGTATTCCAGCAAGCTTCTTTATCTACTCTAATATCACATTAAATCCCTAATAAAAGGGGAAATTTGACAGGGGTATATACTTCTCCTTGGTAGAATTCCTTTAATAGTCAGGTTACAAATAACAGTAAATGTAAGTCAATACTATGAACTTACCTGCCATGGGCTATATACGCATGTACATTTGAATTCTTGCTATTTGCTACATATTCATAGTCTAATAAAAAGTAATTGTATTCAACATGTGACACAATGTGGGATAAATTAGCTTGGGGCTCTAGGATGTTCTGTTCCACAAAGAAACTGACAGACAAAAGCAGAACAAATGTAGTCACAAGTTGGCTGATTTCTCTGGTTTGGACCATGGATACACCTAAATAGCTACTTGTAGTTATTTGGACATACAGCCAACAGAGGTTACTTTTAGGGCCCGTTTACATGGTAATGGACAGATACCGGTCGATGAGCTGAGAAAAGCCCTCCCCCTTCACATTCACTTGCACAAATTCCGTCCGAGAATCTGACGGAAGAATGTGTATGTCGGGCGGCCCGCGGGCGTAAAAACTGCCGGGTGGGAAACTCGTGTAGTGGGGACCGCTGCACAGGTTTTCCATAGAGCCCTGTTGTGCTAGTTTGCGGCCGGTTTTTCAGACGGTCTGCAAAACCGCAAACCATCTGAAAAACCAGCCGAAAACCTGTGCCATGGGGACATGCCCTTATAGTGTGAACTTGTCCTAAAGCAGGACATACTTTATTATCACTTAAAAGGTATGAACTAGTATACTTGTATTTTTCCTGACTTCATAGTTTTGTATTTATGATTGAATATACAAAATATTGTAGGCTGTATGTTAACTTCAAGCTTATCTTTCTCCTCACCAATATTCCTGGTAGTGACAAAGTAAACTTCTCTTTATCACCTTGTCAACATGTTCCTTTTTCTTGTCAGAATAGACCAAAAAAAGAACATCTGTTGTGTGGTAATATGTTCTGATTTATTGATTCTTCCTTTGATGCTGCCATTGGCTTGTTGTTCCGCAGAGAATTCTGCTGAGACTGTCATTTTAGGCAAGCAAGTATTTAAAAAAATGAAGGCAGAAATCAAATCTTTATGGGACAAAATGTGCACTTATAATACAAAGGAACACAAAATGTAATGTGTACGGTATGTATCATACAAGTACACCAAGTGTAAAAGTTCTCATTTTCTCATTGGTCCACAGGTGGGACCTTAAGCTCCTCGATCCAATTGCACAATCTATAGAAGGCCTTCTTCGTCTACTAAGCCATGTGCTATTCATAATAAAAGTGGCTTCTTATGTGACAAATGGTCCATTGTGCAACTGCCTTCATTTCACACCTATAGCTATGTCAACAGTCATCAGTATCCTAAAGATTTATATTGGAAACTTTGCACCTCTGTGTCCCTCACATGTCAAAGACCCTAATGCATCTGATTTATGTTTCCTTAGGCTACGTTCATATGGCTAATTTGGAAGCAGATAAAAAGCATCAAAACCTCGTCTTAAAAGCGTCTCAATGCAGCATTTTTCAGATGAGGTTTTGATGCGGATTTGATCAGGTTTTGTTTCCTTTTTTCGGCGATGTTTTCCAACACTGTTTTCTTTCTGAAACACCCAAACAAATTAATAGCTGGGCAAAAAATGTGTCAAAAAAGACACCAAATATTGTGTCTAAAACAGCGCCAAGGTTTTGGACCAGGTTTCCAAGCTTTCCATTGATTCCTATGGGGATTTTAAGCTTTAAAAGTGAATTGGGGCGAGAAAGAATAAGAGCAGTAATGAGAGTTTGAGTCGTTTCCACAGTGAGAAATGGACGGATTTTGGAGATATTCTTGAGGTGCAGGTGACAGGAGCGGGCAAGGGATTGGATATATGGGAAGAAGGTCAGATCAGAATCCAATAAAACCCCTAGACAGCGGGCCTGCTGCCTAGGAGAAATGGTGGTACCACATACAGAAACAGAAATAGCAGGGGGGGGTTGGTTAGTAGATGGCGGAAAGACAAGAAGTTCAGTCTTAGTGAGGTTTAGTTTCAGATGGAGAGAGGACATGATGTCAGAGACAGCGGACAGACAGTCACTGGTGTTTTGTAGCAAGGCTGGAGTGATGTCACGGGAGGAGGTGTATAATTGGGTGTCATCCGCATAGAGATGGTACTGGAAGCCAAATCTACTGATGGTTTGTCCAATGGGGGCTGTGTACAATGAAAAGAGGAGAGGACCTAGAACTGATCCCTGAGGAACCCCAACAGCAAGAGGAAGAGGAGAGGAGGTCGAACCAGAAAACGAGACACTGAAGGAGCGGTCAGAGAGGTAGGACGAGAACCAAGCGAGAGCGGTGTCCTGGAGGCCAATGGTGCTGAGCATGCTGAGGAGAAGTTGGTGAACCACAGTGTCAAATGCTGCAGAGAGATCCAAGAGAAGCAACAATGAGTAGTTACCCTGAGATTTTGCTGTTAGGAGGTCATTTGAGACTTTAACTAAGGCAGTTTCCGTGGAGTGTAGGGTGCGGAAACCTGATTGCAGCGGGTCAAGAAGAGAGTTAGCAGAGAGATAGCGGATTAGGCGAGAGTAGACCAAGCGTTCCAGGAGTTTAGAGATGAAGGGCAGGTTAGAGACTGGTCGGTAGTTATCAGCACAGGACGGGTCCAGAGAGGGCTTTTTTAGTAAAGGGGTTATGATGGCGTGTTTGAAGGAAGATGGAAAGATCCCAGTGGAGAGAGAGAGGTTACAGATAGCAGTAAGGTGAGAGAGGACAGCTGGAGAAATAGACTGGACAAGGTGGGATGGAATGGGGTCAGTAGAGCAGGTGGTGGGACGAGCAGACAGGAGAAGCCTGGACACTTCTTCCTCTGTCGTCGGGTCAAGGGCTGCGAGTAGATTAGAGGACGTGCGTGGAGGGACAGGATGGGTATTATTTGGGGACTGAGATATGTTTAGCCGGATATTTTCAATTTTGTCTTTGAAGTGAGTGGCCAGGTCTTCAGCACAGAGGTCAGTGACCGGAGCCTGCGCTTTAGGCCTTAGGAGGGAGTGGAAGGTGTCAAAGAGGCGTTTTGGGTTGTTGTGTAGTGTGGAGATGAGGGAGGTGAAATATTTTTGTTTGGCGCAGTGAAGGGCAGTGTGATAAGTCCTGAGCATGAATTTGTAGTGGAGAAAGTCTGCAGGTAGCTTTGACTTTCTCCACAGCCGCTCAGCACACCTGGAACATCGCTGGAGAAAACGAGTCTGAGGTGTGTGCCAAGGCTGCGGGCGTCTGACTCTGGTGGTGCGGTGTGTGAGTGGTGCCAACATGTCCAGGGTGGTAGTGAGAGTTTCATTGTAACGTTTGACAGCCTGGTGCTGTTTTACATAGGAATCAATGAAAATGTACTGGGTGCACTTTGGAGGCTTTTTTGATGCTGTTTTGGATGAGGAAACACTCTGAAAACAGCGTCAAAATGAGTCGTGTAAACATACCCTTCCATTGTCCAGTTCTTATTAAATCCTATAGTTTACATGGATGATTAATTCATAATAACAATAATTCTCATCCTTAAAGATGTCTCCATCTACAGAAACTAGAAAATCTTTTTGGGCCTTTTTGGCTGATCCTTTTTTGTTTAATATGAGTATTTAGTTGTCTAATTTCCATTTACAGACTATAAAGATGTCCAAGAGGATCTTTTAGCTACTATTCATTGTTTATGAAATTACCTATCATTTTATACTTTTCTAGGTTCGGTAATTACTGTCCTTTTCTATACTTTGCACCATTTGGTGAAATCTTTTCTTTCTCTTGTCAAACAGAATGTGGCTGCATATTATTTAATTTCCTTCCTTAATTGCTCTACTTTTTTTTTACAAACAGCTGTTTTGTTTAGAACTAGAATACATAAATCTACTGTATCTGTATAGATAGTACTTTAAAAAATAATGTATTTTTTTAAAATTATGTGCTCCTAGCTTCCTTTCTATAAGTATACATTATTCACCACTCAGAAGGGTGACAAATTGATCAGGCAAGAACGTTTACCAAAGTTTCATTCCAACCAATGGTAAAACAGCTGCAGCCTTGGCACTTAAGCTTTGTGTCTACCATTGCATTTTACAGTTAACAAAATTCAATCTTGGAACAGCAGGAGGGGGAAGGTACTGCTCTCAGACAACCAAAAATCTCCCCTTAGTCCTGGAAGTTCATTATCGCCTCTGTAAAGCATGACGGTGGTGTGAAATGGGTTAGACGCACGGATGCCTCTGTTAACGGCCAAAGCAGAAAAAAAAATTAAAAAAATAAAAAAATAAAAAAGTCGCACATCATTAGGAATGGAATAAACGACACAGAGGCACAGAGCAGAAATGATTTGATTAGCAATTTCCACTTTTGAAAAGACCTGGAAAAGAACCAAATGACTATAGAGAAGGTGTGATGGAGTTCTTAATTGCTGTAACTGCACAGGGAGAAGCGATGATTTGTGACATATAATACAGCACAGTACGCTAACGCTAATAACTGTTAATTAACTGCAGCAATGATATACTCCAAATGCACATACACGTTACTATAATTTCTAGATTAAAAGCTGCCCCATTTAGAATCCGAAGCATGGTAGATAAATTGAGTGGCACCTACAACCTCTTAAAGCTCAGTTAAAATCCTACATTGAATGAAGTGTCCAGGATGGAAGAGATACCCACACGTCAAGGTGAAGCAGTTACTGCGTGAGCTCATCCTCAAGAGAACCACTTATTAATTCTGAAAGGCTGTTTTTGCACCAGACCATCTGGCTTTGTTCTGATGGTTTCAGCGGCTGCTGGCGAGCAGAGATTCACGTTGGCCCTCATCATAGAATTGCTGCTAGCTATGATACAATCTTCATCAATTTTCTATTATTTTCATTTGTTAATTTATAAATTGTGTCATTTCACAGAGATTGAATGATTTTACAGAACTGTGTCGGCTCTGTTCTCCAAAATAATGGCAATTAGAAGAACTTCTGTATCTACAGCACAAAAAATAATTATATTACAATCAATGTCACAAAAAAGAGCATCAGTATTACGAAATGGCTGAATTCATATTTGTACAACCACAGAATTACTGGAATTCCTACAGGTTTGGGGGTTATAAAGAATGGAAACAATTACTATCCAATGGTTTGTATAACACTGGAAAACGGCAATACCAGACTCAGGTCATAGACAAGTGTGGAGGTGTTTGTGAGGAGAAAAATACAGACTCTTTTTGCCAGTAACGGTCAACCTCTTCATACTGTAAGGTGGCTGGGAAGGACTATAATGGTGTGTATAACCCAGTCAGATTTTTCACATGTACATGATAAATAGGTGGCAAGAGACTTTAAGGGATATAAAGTCGCTTTGCCCCGCCACTGGTAGGTGGCAGATACACATCATCAAGGTACTGGCTTTGGTGAATTAGGAGCCATTGGTTTTGTGGTGTCAGCCACAGTAAGTGGTTAGCATCTAGTAAACAGTTAGTATGGCTGTTACTAACAGGCGATCCTGGAAGGCACTTACTGGGAGTAGTCACAGTTTTGGGTGGGTGATTTCAGCAAGTCAGCTGACTAGGTGTGGCTGCTACACAGGACATGACATTTGGTCTGAGAAGCTACATGCTGGTGATATCCAGGAGCCCCCATTTGGCCTACTGACATATAAGGCAGTAGTGAGGGTAACTATTCTATATCAGTCAGTACTCGGATGAGCAGGAGTTTCTTTTGTTTTCTGTTTATGTTTGTACCTGTGATCTCTGTCCATGCCTTTTGTGCCAATAAAGCATGGAAGGAACCATATTTGAACCTGTGGCTCTGTGAACTTTTCAGTGATCTCAGAGCAGCAACCTCTCACAATACTTTTACAATGGAACTATGATGCCTTCCTGACTGAATACAATCATTACATGCAGTGACAAGGTTGTATGTTACCTCCCTGATGGACTATTGAATATTAAAAAATAGACATGCAATTCATGGGCTTTAGGAGTACCAAGATTAAGATTGGATTGCTTTGTGAAAGGCTTTACTGAACTAATGGGAATGGGATGCAACTATGTGCTTGGCACTCCATAGATATATGGTTAATCCCATAGAATGGGAAGCAACTATGTAATTGGCACAAAATAATACTGTCATGTGCATGAAGGCTAAATACGAAGATTGAGTCAAGCTTGACAGTTGTTCTATTAGCTGAAAATTCAGCCAGTCTGTCATAGTTGTCCTATTGGATATATGTTAGAAATATATGTTCTTTGGTGAATCTAAACACTTATGTTGATATCACAGCAGAGCCTTCCATTAGAGGTATATGTTGGAAGTATTTCCAATAGAAGGCTCTGGTATACACTTCTGTAGTCATACAGGGGCATTCATTTGCCATCGGACCTTGTTTCCTTGTTTTTACTGGATGCTTCTGCATGGAATAACATTGTCTACTACACTACTCCACACAGTAAAAACAATATAATGCTGCATACCAGCCTGGAATATACCAAAATATATTATTTTTTCATTTGTCAGATCAATGGGATACTAGAGATGTCTTTGGCTTTTATGCCATGAGATTTCTCTATGCATATGCATTATGAATGTAGGGCACAACCATTATTACAATCACACTCTCTTACGTATGCTGATGTAGGTCACTCTCTTGGTCATTGTCCCACCCAAATGCTGCTTTGGCCTACATACATGCACATAACCTACTATACATCAGAAAATACAATAAACACCTACTTTTATAAAAAAATTAATAAAAAAGCAAGGGTCTTTGGTTCTAACTTGTTAAAAATGTGTAATTTTTGGATAGTATCTGTTGAAGTTAGCAAATGTGTTATTAAAGGTAATGAAATTGATGCTTTTCCTACTTTTCCTGCCTTGTGATGTGGTTTTCTATACCTGATACTTGTTTTTGTACAAATTTTTGAGATACTATGGAATATCTCACCCATTAGAAAGGGTAAATTGTCATTCTACATAGCTTTTAAACTATTTGGATAGTATGCATTAAATACAAATTTAAATATACAGTATCTCACAAAACTGAGTACACCCCTCACATTTTTGTAAATATTGTATTTTATCTTTTCATGGAACAACACTAAAGATATGACACTATGATACAATGTAAAGTAGTCAGTGTACAGATTGTATAAGAGTGTAAATTTGGTGTGCCCTTTAAATAACTAAAAACACAGCCATCAATGTCTAAACCGCTGGCAACAAAGGTGAGTACACCTTTAAGTGAAAATGGACAAATTTTGCGACATTTGCCATTTTCCCTCCACTGTGTCATATGATTTGTTAGTGCTACAATTCCTTAGGTGTGAAAGGGAATCAGGTGTGATAAATCTGGTGTAATCGCTCCCACACTCTCCCCTACTGGTCACTGGAAGTTCAACATAGCACCTCATAGCAAAGAACTCTTTCAGGATCTGAAAAAAAAGTTGTTCCTCCACAGAAAGATATTTAAGGCTATAGGAAGATTGCCAACACTCTGACACTGAGCTGCAGCACAGTGGCCAAGACCATACAGTGGTTTAACAAGACAGGTTCCCCTCAGAACAGGCATCACCATGGTCGACCAAAGAAGTTGATTGCACATGCTCACCATCATATCTAGAGATTGTCTTTTCAAAACAGATATATGAGTGCTGCCAGCATTGCTGCAGAGGTTAAAGGGATGGCGGATTAGCCTGTCAGTGCTCAAACCATACGTCACACATCAAATTGGTCAGCATGGCTGTCGTCCCAGAAGGAAGCCTCTTATAAAGATGATGCATAAAAAAGCTCGCAAACAGTTTGCAGAAGACAGGCAGACTAAGGACATGGATTCATCTGATAAAACAAAGAGAAACTTATTTTGGCACTATTTGTCCATTTTCACTTATGGGTGTACTCACTTTTATTACCAAATTTAGACATTGATGGCTGTGTATTGATGAATTTTGAGACCACACCAAATTTACACTGTTTAGATAACTTTTAATTCAGTAAGAAATTTTAAAAATCAATGGCCCCAGAGTTCCTGATGCATTTCAAGCAGAAATCGCTCTATCTTCCTGAAAGTTCCAGAGCATAAAGATTCCGAAAGATCTTAGCTGCCTAGTTGGGCTACATTATCATTATTTATTATATGGAACATTTTATGTATTTCTAGGCTTTTTAGACTAAGATATACAGAAGTGACTTTAGTCTCATTCTTCTTGGATGTCCCAGATTGTGGATCTCCACCATTTACAATGTTATGGTATATCCTAACAATAGGGTTCCAAAAGATATTGGATGCCTTAGCTTGGATACACTATCATTTCAGGATTAAAATGGAATATTAAATATGTAGAATAATTTTTATGTTTTTCTAGACTTTTTAGTGATGCTGGCTTGGCGCTAGAGCATCTCAGCTCCTTTCCCATAATGCTTTGTGATATGCAGATGCTTTGTGGAGTGCAAAAAGGCATTTCGAATCTCCACACACCTATATAGGTTTTCTCCCTAAAGAGAGATCTTCCCTTTCGGAGCTGCTCATTGTCTCCCACTTAGCCAAGCTAGCATCACTCTGCTCTGTACTGACGAGGGGCAAAACCCCGAAACAGCCTGTCTGCAGATGAGTGATGCTGGCTTGGCAAAAAATCCCTTCTTGCTTTCCAAAGATCCAGTGGGTCAAAAGCAAATTGAGGATTTGTTACATCCAAAAGAGGGCGCTAGAGCATCTCAGCTCCTTTCCCATAATGCCTTGTGATATGCAAATGCTTTGTGGAGTGGAAAAAGGCCGTTTTGAATCTCCACACACCTATATAGGTGCTCTCCCTAAGGAAAGATCTTCCCTTTCTAGACTTTTTAGGCTAAGATTAGTTGTCTGTCTTCAGCAGGGTAAAAAATGACTGTTTAAAAAGCTTTATTTTGGATTATTTTAATAGATGACTTAGACTCCACACTATGAGCAGAAAGGTTCACCGCACCAATTCCCAATCATTTTTCTAATGAACTTGTCTATCACCCAAATGTATTCCAGTCAGCTGTATACCGGCAAATAATACATGATGTAGTTACACCATCTCTTTCGAACACGGCATACAAAACAAAGCAGATGAAATTTTGAATGCCGCACAAAAGAATTATTACGCTGTCATAGATTATGTGCTTAATCTTTCCTGGCAACTTTTTTACATTTCTAAGAGTTATGGGTTTGAAAAGTCACAGCTAAGATTACTTAATGAGCATTTGCCACCCTGGAAGTGAAAGTAGTTCGGATGTGTTTCAGTCAGCTGTTAGCTTTATTGCCTCTCTTCTGTACTAAAAGTGACAAGTAGAACACATTATGGAGAGCTCAGATGTGTTATGTAGATGAAGCCTGCAGCAATATCTGCCTGCTCTCTATTATTTATGATGTCTATATAATACAATGGACTGAGATTTAAACCATTGTGATGCAGTTTGTTTTCCAGGGGTGCTAAAGTACAGCACATTTTACTGAGAATTGCATCTCTGTTACATATTAATCAAATCTATCTTACATGCAGCTCTTATGCTGTAAAATAAAAGCTAGAAAAGATTAAAGCTTTTGGCTTTTTCTCAGCTGTCAAGAACTGGCAATAAAATAATAATACAGGCTTCTAAATAACGTGCGTGTGACAGCTCTTTGCTCAGTATTACAATCTTTTATAGAGGTTAACTACAAAATAAGTTCCAGTGAGTGATTAGACCAGGCCTGCGTCTAATGCTGTATTGGAGGGTACTATATAATTCTTAGGTCTCCTCATTTTCACAAGTCCATAGGCTCAGCAAAGCGCTAATAGTGGCGGACAACATAAAACCTTTCTAAATGGTGCTAATCTCTTTACGAAGCAAAAAAGTTTTACATATTACCACCATCTTTGCATGAAACAAGAATTAAGGCAGCCCTTTATCCAATAGAGAATGGGAAGAGAGGAGAGATTTAAGAAATCGCAGGTATACTGAGGTACAGTAGAGGGTTCATATATCTCTATGGCAGCTCAATCCCAATCGTTAATATGTTCTGTATATTAGCCTATCCTATACAATGCAGCAACCTATCCAGACAAGAAATTTGTTCTCTTGAGTTATTTGGTACTTCTCATATAACCCTATATATCACAGAGCTCAGCTTCTCTCCTCTCTCATATAACCCTATATATCACAGAGCTCAGCCTCTCTCCTCTCTCATATAACCCTATATATCACAGAGCTCAGCTCCTCTCCCTCTATCATATAACCCTATATATCACAGAGCTCAGCTTCTCTCCTCTATCATATAACCCTATATACCACAGAGCTCAGCTTCTCTCCTCTATCATATAACCCTATATATCACAGAGCTCAGCTTCTCTCCTCTGTCATATAACCCTATATATCACAGAGCTCAGCTTCTCTCCTCTATCATATAATCCTAAATATCACAGAGCTCAGCTTCTCTCCTCTATCATATAACCCTATATATCACAGAGCCTCAGCTTCTCACCTCGATCATATAACCCTATATATCACAGAGCTCGGCTTCTCTCCTCTATATTATAACCATATATATCACAGAGTTCAGCTTCTCTCCTATCATATAACCCTATATATCAGAGCTCAGCTTCTCTCCTCTATCATATAATACTATATATCACAGAGCTCAGCTTCTTTCCTCTATCATATAACACTATATATCACAGAGCTCAACTTCTCTCCTCTCTCATATAACCTAATATATCACAGAGCTCCTCTCCTCTCCCTCTGTCATATAACCCTATATATTTCAGCCTCTCTTCCTCTATCATATACCCCTATATATCACAGAGCTCAGCTTCTCTCCTCTAGCATATAACCCTATATATCACAGAGCTCAGCTTCTCTCCTCTATCATATAACCCTATATATCACAGAGCTTAGCTTCTCTCCTCTATCATATAATCCTATATATCACAGAGCTCAGCTTCTCTCCCTCTATCATATAACCCTATATATCACAGAGCTCAGCTTCTCTCCCTCTATCATATAACCCTATATATCACAGAGCTCAGCTTCTCTCCTCTATCATATACCCCTATATATCACAGAGCTCAGCTTCTCTCCTCTAGCATTTAACCCTATATATAACAGAGCTCATCTTCTCTCCTCTATCATATAACCCTATATATCACAGAGCTCAGCTTCTCTCCTCTATCATATAACCCTATATATCATAGAGCTCAGCTCCTCTATCATATAACCCTAAATATTACAAAGCTCAGCTCCTCTACCTCTATCATATAATACAATATATCACAGAGCTCAGCTTCTCTCCTCTATCATATAACCTTGTATATCACATAGCTCATCTTCTCTCCCTCTATCATATAACCCTATATATCTCAGAGCTCAGCTTCTCTTCCTCTATCATATAATCCTATATATCACAGAGCTCAGCTTCTCTCCTCTATCATATAACCCTATATATCACAGAGCTCAGCTTCTCTCCCTCTATCTTATAACCCTATATATCACAGAGCTCAGCTTCTCTCCCTCTATCCCATCCCGTTCTCATATAGGGCAGCATAAACCACCTAACAGGTTCCCTTTAAACATATTGAATAAACTTTATATATAGAAGATGTGACAGCTTCACACTATGTAGTACATCTATACAATAGAATACATGATAAGAAAATGAACTTCTCATATCAATGATGCAGTTGTATGAGGCCTTGTTTTATTCTGGACAAGTTGTACTTTTTGGGGGAATAGTGTAAGTTCACTTATAAATTTTTGTAGATTTTTTTTATTTATTTATATTTTTTATACCATTCACATTTCACATTTAATACTTTGTTAGATTAATTCTACAGGTTATTAAGGTTGTGTGGATACCTAATATGTTTAGGGTATTTTTTGTGTGTGTAATGTATGCACAATTATTTTTCATTAAATATTTATTTTTATTTTATTATTTATTTTTTTCTAGTTTTTTATGTTTTTTCCTTTTTTTTAGGGATAAGTGTTTTTCATTTTTTTCTACACTTGGTAATGTATTAGCATATTCATATATGCTAATGTATTATAATCTGTTTCAGTTTGACACAGGCAGCAATCAGGGCTGCACATAGCGTGCCTTGATCGCTGGCACATAGCGTGCCTTGTGTAACGGGTACGGTGGATTCGCTGGACCCCCGCAAGCGATGATACCTAAGCCACGCCAGGGAACGGAATCTAAGTAGCCCCCGGTTTTCACCAGAGCCCCCGCAAAGCGGGATGGATTTTGCTGGGGCGGAGACTACCAAGGTCGTTTACCCCTGACGTGACTTGCTTGCGGAGGCGCCGGGAAACTGCGTGGTACAAAATCGTAATCCAGAGGCAATTCGGGACGGGCCAGAAGGTCAGGCGGGCAGCAGAGGTTTTCGTGGTCAGAGGCGGGCGGAAGTCAGGGCAGGCGGCAAGCAGGCAAGGTCTGGAAACGGCGGACGGACTGGTACACGGGTAAGCAATAGGGACACGAAGGCACACCAAACACTCTCTAAGCACACCAACGGACTGGCAGAAGTGCAGGGCGAAACCGCTAAAATAAACCAGCGCCTGAAAAATTGACCAATTACCCGGGGCGCTGGCCCTTTAAATCTAGAGAAGGGCCGCGCGCGCGCCCCCTAAAGCACAGGGCACGCGCCCGGCGCTGGGACAGGGCGGGACACGTTCACCAGGCGCGGACGGTAAGGGAGCGGCGGGGCCGGGACAGGAGCGGGGTGGTCGCGGGCAGCAGCAGCCGCCGCACCGGAGCCCCTGCGGCCGCGGGGGGAAGCCGCGCCCGCGACCCCCCGTGACAGTACCCCCCCCCCCTTAGGTCTCCCCCTCCTTTTTTGAAACCTAGAGAGAAAGGTCAGGGACAGGTTGCCTCAGGTTCCCAGGACCGCTCCTCCGGCCCGAACCCCCTTCCAGTCAATGGAAAGAACCCGCTTCCCCCTCACTGTCTTCTGCGCCAGCACCTCCTTGACCTCCATAATTTTATCAGAGTTGGCCACCGGAGAAGGCGAGACAGATCTACGGGAGAAGCGATTCAGCACCACCAGGTTTTGAGGAGCGAGACATGGAAGGCGTTCGGGAAAACACGCCAAGTGGGAGGCAAGAGGAGCTTGTAGGATACCGGGTTAAGCTGCCGGAGTACTACAAACCGGACCCCAGAAACTTAGGCCCCAACTTGTAGCTGGGCACTTTGAAGCGGATGTATTTTGCCGATAGCCAAACCCTATCACCCGGCTTAAATACGGGAGGAGGTCTCCGTGCCTATGGGCCTAAGTTTATGCGGGGGGAGCCCGTAAAAGGGCCTGTCGAGAAACTTGCCAGAGTGTCTTGATGTCCCGTATTTGGGGCATCCACAGCAGGGATGTCACCCCGAGAGGCCAGAGGGAGGGGTGGGCGGGGATGCAGCCCAAACACAATAAAAAAGGGGAGGCTCCCAGCGGATTCAGAATCTAAGGAATTATGGGAAAATTCCGCCCAGGGGAAGAGGTCAGACCATTATCCTGGCGAGCGTACACCAAAATGTCGCAGATAAGTACCTAACAATTTTGGTTGACCCTCTCCACCTGCCCTTTGGGTTTTGGGGATGATATGCGGAGGAGAAGTCCACTGAACCCTGCAATTGAGCACACAAGGCCCGCCAGAATTTTGATACAAACTGGACCCCCCTATCAGAGACGATATGCAACGGGACCCATGTAGTCGAAAGATGTGGTGAAGAAGTGCTGGGCTAGCTGGGAAGCGGAGGGCAACCCGGGCAGAGGAACAAAGTGGGCCATTTTTCGAAAATCTGCCCGACTACTACCCAGAATGACCGTTTTACCTGAGGAGGCTGGAGGTCATAACAAAATCCATCGCAATATGCACCAAGGTCTTTCGGCACCGGAGAGGAAAGGAGCAGACCCCCCGGGCTGAGCCGAGGACCTTGTTACGGCACAGGAGTCACGGGCCAGGACAAAGTCTCTAACGTCCCGAGCGAGAGTGGGCCACCAATAGTACCGGGAGATTAGTTGTTGAGACTTATGGACTCCAGGGTGCCCAGCGGTTCGCGAGGCATGTCCCCACTTCAGGATACGGGGCCGCATAGAAAGGGCGTACATAGATTTCCCCCGGAGGCCAGGTGTCGAAGGTCCACCGAGCCACCGTGAGGAAAACCGCTGGGGAGGAATTATATGCTGCAAGGCGGCTCCAGCCCCACCGTGTCAGGGGATCTAGAGAGGGCGTCTGCTCTTATGTTCTTGCCAGCCGGTCGAAAATGAAGAAGAAAATCAAATCTGGCGAAAAAGAGTGACCCCCTTTAGCTTGCCGAGGATTCAGCCGTTGGGCAGACTGTAGGTAGAGAAGATTCTTGTGATCGGAAAATATATGGGTTTGGGGTGACGGGCCTCCCTCCAGCGGGTCCCCGCCATTCTTCCGGGGCCAATTTAATTGGCCAGCAATTTCCCGATCTCCGATAGTAAGTTTTTTCGGCTGGGAGAAGGTTCGGAGAAGAAGCCGCAAGTACGTGGTTTTCCGGAGGGGGACTTCTGAGGAGAACCGCTCCTGCACCTACCGGGGAGGCGTCTACCTCGAGATAAAGGGGCGTTGTGGTCCGGCCGAGACAGCACTGGTGCAGAACGAATGCTGATTTGAGGCGATCAAACGCTTCTTGAGCCTCAGTGGCCATGATTGGGGTTTTGGCATTTTTCTTTGTGAGGGCCACCAGCGGGCCACGACGTGGAGAAATAAGGAATGAATTGTCTGTAATAGTTTGCGAAACCCAAAAATCGTTGGATGGAGCGGAGACCCACAGGTCGAGGCCATTGAGGACCGCAGACAACTTTGAAGGGTCCCATTTGGAGCCCTTTGGGATCCGAAACAAATGTAACCCAGGAAGGGCAACGAGGTGCGTTCCGAAGAGGCATTTCTCTATTTTTAGCGTATAGCCGTGGTCACGGAAGTCTGAGAAACCGGGCGGACGTGGAGGCGGTAAAGTCTCCAGGTCAGGGGAGAAGAATTAAGAAATCGTCAAGATAGACAATCACGCAGACATAAAGGAGGTCTGGGGAAGATTTCATTAACAAAATTCGGGAAACCCACCGCTGGAGCTTTTGCAGGGCCAAATGGCATGACGAGGTATTCAAAATGGCCATCTCGGTATTAAAGGCTTTTTTTCCACTCTACGCCTTCAACAATACGAATCAGGTTATATGCCCCTCGTGGGGTCCAATTTTGGAATAAAGCTTCACAACCGCGCAAGCGATCGAACAGTTCCGAATCAGCGGCAGGGGGTATCGTTTCTTGATAGTAATTTTATTAAGTCCCCGGTAATCGATACATGGTCGGAGAGAACCATCTTTCTTTTCTACAAAGAAAATCCAGCCCCCGCGGGCGAGGAGGACTTACAATGAATCCCTTCCGGAGGTTCTCTTGGATAATTCGGACATAGCCTTAGTCTCCGGGAACAGAAAGAGGGTAGACTCTTCCCTCGGGAGATTGTCCCAGGAAGCAGGTCAAAGGGGCAATCGAAGGCCGTGCGGAGGTAGAGTTTCGGCCTTTTTTCAGAAAAAACATCGGCCAAGTCCTGATACGGGGCGGAAGACCCGACAGAGGTTTTGAAGAGTTTACAGGAGCGGACCGGAGGGGAGAACGAGAACCGGAAGGCAGCACGAGTGGCACGCAGGGCCCCAAAGGAAAATTCGCCCGTGTTCCAGTCAAAGGTCGGAGCATGATGTTGCAACCATGGAAGGCCCCAGGAGAATCTCAAAGGGAGAGCGAGGCAGGACCAGCAGCTTCAGAGTTTCCTTGTGTAAGCGCCAATCTGTAGAGAGAGAAAGGGGCCGTGCAGAACCGAATCACATCCCTTAGGCATTCCGCCACTAACAAGAGGGAAAGTACATGGTTGCTGCAAAGGGGTCACCGGGAGACGATACTTGGAGACCAGAGCCTGGCTGATAAAGTTCCCTGCGGACCCCGAATCAAGGAAGGCGGTGGCCTGGAAGGTGCTGTCCGGTGAAATTCCACAGACTACGGGAATGGTCAGACAGAGAGATGCTGCACAGACAAACCTAGGACGCCACTCCTGCGAACCCTAATGTGCCAAGTTTTCCCCCGGGCGCACCGGACAGTCCCCAATAAATGGCCAGAACCGGGCCCCAGGGAAAGCATAACTGCCTCAGGGGACGCTGCGAGTATTCTTCCTGGGACAGGTGGGCTCTCTCGATTCGTACGGATACATCCTCCGGAACCTTAGGCAAGGTAGTGGAGAACATTGGAAGACGGGGGCCAAAGGTGATAAGCCGCGTGAGCGGGCGACCCCCTGTTGAACGGAGCTCCTGTTGTCTTTCCGCAAACCGAATGTCTATTCAGAGGGCCCAAATGAAATCAGTTCATCCAGAGTAGACGGAAGATCCCGACCACGAGCTCATCCTTAATATGGCCCGAAGAGGGCCCTTTCCAGAAGGTTGCCAACAGGCCTCATTATTCCACTTCAGTTCAGAGGCGAGGGTGCGAACTGCACGGAGTAGTGACCCACAGTGTGAGTCGCCCTGACGGAGACGAGCAAAGCCGCCGCCGCGGAGGAGGCACGCCAGGTTCCCAAAGAAAGGTGCGGAACCCCTGGAGAATTTGTAGATTCGCCGTCTGTGGATCACCTCGGTCCCCCTAACCCGGGGTGGCCCAGGCCAAGGCTTCCCCCGACAAGAGGCTAATAACAAAGGCCACCTTAGCCCGCTCGTGGGGGAAATGGTGCCCCAAAATCCCATGTGGAAAGGAGCACTGACAATGAAGCCCACGGCATTTCCTGGGATCTCCATCAAAAACGTGACGGAAGCGGCAGCTGCAGAGAAGGTCCAGTACGGGGGCAACTGGTGCCGCGGGGCAGCGCCCGTCGCAGGCGGTGGTAGGCGAGCTGCTAGGTTCTGCATCATGGCGTGAGCCGGTCAATACGCTGGCACTGCTGGACCCACAGCCGTTGAACATCACGAAGTACAGGTAAGGGTACCCTGCGAATCCATGGCCAGCCGAACTGTAACGGGTACGGTGGATTCGCTGACCCCCGCAAGCGATGATACCTAACCACGCCAGGGAACGGAATTTTAAGTAGCCCCCGTTTTCACCAGAGCCCGCCGCAAAGCGGGATGGGCTTGCTTTCGCGTGAGACTACCCGGTCGTTACCCCTGACGTGACTTGCTTGCGGAGGCGGCCGGGTACTGCGTGGTACAAAATCGCTAACCAAGGCAAGTCGGGACAGGCAGAAGGTCAGGGCAGGCAGCAGAGGTTCGTGGGCAGAGGCGGGCGGAAGGGCAGGGCAGGCGGGAAGCAGGCAAGGGCTGGAAAACGTGGCGGACGACGGTACATGGGTAAGCAATACGGACACTAAGGCACACCAAACACTCTCTAAGCCCCACCAACGACGGCAGGAAGTGCAGGGGGCGTAACCGCTAAAATAGAACCAGCGCCTGATAATTGACCAATTATCGGGCGCTGGCCCTTTAAATCTAGAGAAGCCGGGCGCGCCCGCGCGCCTAAAGCACAGGCACGCGCCCGGTGGCTGGGACAGGCGGGGACAGCGTTCACCGGAGCGCGGACGGGTAAGGGGAGCGGCGCCGGGGCCGGGACAGGAGCGGGGGTCGCGGGCAGCTGCAGCCGCCGCACCGGAGCCCCTGCGGCCGCGGGGGGCAGCAGAGCCCGCGACCCCCGTGACACCTTGATTGCTGGCTTGTTGCACAGACAGCCCTGGGGCTACTCTATGTCTCCAGAGCTGACTGTGGAGATGTTCCCAGGACTCTGTCAGGTCACCGGAGTCCAGATCACCCAATCGAACACGGAAATCAAAGGGTTAAGCACCGCGGAGTGGAGGTTTTCTCCACCTCCACATCCTTGCACTTGCAGAGGCTGTCCTGGGAAGAGGGCTGTGAAGTATAGCTCTGTTCCTAGTGCCGCTGTGGCGTTAGGAGCTGCAAAACCCCTCTGTCTTTTGACGTTGCTGCAGAAGCACGACCTGATATGCCCGCCATCAAAAGATGGCGGGTGATCGTTAAGGTGTTAAAGGTTAGTAAATTCTATATCACAAGTCTATATATTAATGCTATGACCATGGTGTTCCTTACTATATAGAATAATTGGGTGCTGGTAAATCATTCAGAAATTGTGCTATACTAAATAACATTCAGCTTTTTCTATATAATTTCAGTGTCATACACTATGTATAATAAAGAAGGTTAGTAGTGGGGACCAATGTTGTGCATAGGATTTGGGTCAGGCTAGTTCGGCCCTACCTGAATTTAAGTCAACCAATCAGCAGCCTGTGGGAAAATCAGGTACCATATATACTCGAGTGTAAGCCAAATTTTTCAGCACAAAAAATGTGCTGAAAAAAACTTCCTCGGCTTATACTCGAGTCACTGTCACTGCTATTGAAATATTTCCTGGATATTGGGCAGCCTGAACTTATATTGGATAAACATAATTTCTAGTAACTGCAGGTCTCTTTGTTAGCTGCAAAACATCACTTTTATTATCAGTATACATTTCAGATAGGTGTTCATTTTGAATTTTACCCATTACACCTGTGACTGTTGATATAAAACACCCCTTTCAGTTAAATTACAAACCAGCAATCTTGTAGTCAGCACAGGTTGTTTTTTGCCAAAAATACCGTGTATCGTACGAAAACATCACAGTTACGTGTTTTTTGACTTTTGCGCACCCAGCATTGTTCATTGACGCAGCATCCACGTAAATCTTAAAACAGCAATTCTATATTCACCACAGGTGAATTGAAAGGTACAAAAAATACCGTGTATTATACGAAAACATAACAGTTACGTGTTTTTTTACTATTGCGCACCCAGCTTTGTTCATTGACGCAGCATCCACGTAAATCGTAAAACAGCAATTCTATAGTCACCACAGGTGAATTGAAAGGTGCAAAAATACCGTGTATTATACGACAACATAACAGATACGTGTTTTTTGACTTTTGCACACCCAGCTTTGTTCATTGACGCAGCATCTACGTAAATCTTAAAACAGCAATTCTTTAGTCACCTCAGGTTAATTGTAAGGTGCAAAATATTCCGTGTATTATACGAAAACATAACAGATACGTGTTTTTTGACTTTTGCGCACCCAGCTTTGTTCATTGACGCAGCATCCACGTAAATCTTAAAACAGCAATTCTATTGTCACCACAGGTGAATTGAAAGGTGCAAAAAATACCGTGTATTATACGAAAACATAACAGTTACGTGTTTTTTGACTTTTGCACACCCAGCACTGTTCATTGACGCAGCATCTACGTAAATCTTAAAACAGCAATTCTATAGTCACCACAGGTGAATTGAAAGGTTCTGTGACTTTTATAACCTAAGTGTGTTGCCTAAGATGTAGCACGTATCCATTTGACTGTTGTGGATGTTAATTTCAGCTTCTCCAGCCTTGTTTGGGTGTAATAATGAAGGTGTTGTTGCTCTCCCATAGACTTTAATGGTCATCGCGCATAATCGATGCTCACTATCGAAAAACCTTATCGATAGCGGCCGACTATCGACTATCAATCGATCTCGATAGCCAACGCAATCACTCAACACTGTAAAGGAATAAAAAGAATACAAAGTATTAGTGGTAACTAACCCCTTTAGTATATGTAGTTTGTGGGTATCACCGTAATGTTAGGATATTAATACAGATTGAATTAAGATTAAGTTGTGTAATTATTTAGAAAAACATTAATATTGTTTAGTATAGGCACAATACATGAAGGCTTTAACAGCAGTCAGTTTTCCATGGTGATAGCATTAATGTCTATAAAGGCTTTTTCTATAGAATGTGATGTTTTTACTCACCTTTAATATAAACTGTAATCATAGAGAATGTAACAGCAATGGCCATTGTGTGAACACCCATGAGAAGTTAATTTCCTTATCTAGTACAGTATTATACAGAATTATTAACATATTGAGAGGCTGTCACACCTTGTATAAATAAAAGTTAATTCAATATGTTAAAATATCATTCTTTTTATTTCTTTATAATAATTATCTAGTCCAAGTGTCAATACAAGCAATGCATTAATAATAACTACATTTATTTGTCAAAGCAATGTGCTTGCATATTAACTCGGGTATACAATAATGTCTGATTACTATGGCAGATGATTGGGTTATGCGCTGTATTTACTCTTGCAATTAATTTGTCATTCATCATAAATGGTGTTGTAGGTCATTAACGACTCACTGAGCATAATTACAATCAGTCTAACACTAAAAGTTTACTTCATCATTGTTTTTGGTAATGGGAAACATGTAGCCTTTCAGCTGACCCAAATGCGTTATTATGCTGGTATATTTAGTTTCACTACTCTTCCATGGCTCGTCCAGGAAGTCAAGGTCAAACTGAAAACTGATTGGGTCACCAATGTCACTTATTATAGCTTTTTATTATAATAAAAGGAATTCATATTCATTTTAAGTTTCATTGCATTTCATTTGCTAAAGATGGATAAACTAATGACTTACCTCACCTTGTATATATCATACCTATTGGACTATTTAAAACACTAATATTGTCATATACAGAATTAAATAATATATATATGAGAATATGTTCCAATAATAGCAAATAACATTCAATTTTGAAAAAAAAAAAATGTAGTGAAAATATTATTTGTAAACTTATTGGCTGATAACAAACAAAATAATGGGTCTACGTTTATTCAGCCAAAAGATCAGCCAGACAACTAACCCAGTTTTTTTTTCCGTTAGCCACAGACCTTCTTGATCTTTCTATGTTGACAATAGATTGTAAATTTGTCTACTACTGGCATTCCAATAATAAGGGCATTCCTTTTTTAAAATCTCCAAATTCCACAAGCCACTGATGATTTCTACTTGCCATGTGATCACCAGGTCTGGAGATAAGAAAAGCTCATCTACCATCTAAATGCTTTATTGACTTATTTTATTTCATTTCTTTCCAGAAACACAAAAACAAGGCCATCCTGCATACAAATAAACATGTTCACTAACTTATTAAGCATAATGCTATACAATACCACAACACAATAAGCAGTAACTCACTATTCTAGTTTACTTATTCAGTTTGGCTTATTTGGATTCCTCTGAACATTATCAATGAGCTACCAAGTTTAAACAGATTACGTGGCTGTGTCTACATAACCCAAAAACATAGACTGACTTAAAGGGGTTTTGCCACAATCTCATTTCATACCTCCTGCATCCAGCTCTTCAGCTCTGTGTGCTCAGAAGGGGGTGCGTGTGGTTTGTTTGAATTGCATATCATGTGACCCAGCAGGATGACATTACCATACCTTTCCCCTCTGTAGTCAAAGAAAGGTCTGTTTATGTAAAGCATTGTGAGTAGCTGAGTAGTAAAGTTTTTACCTCACAGTACAAGGGTCCTAGGTTCAGATCCCTGCAGGAACCAAACCTGTGGATTTTTTTTTCTCCTTATCAATGCACATTCCTAATTGAGGTTTTTTTTTAATTTATTTGCACTGTTTAAGTAATTACTAAGGAGGACAGAAGTAGAATGACAGCACCTGGGGTTTGAACACTCAGCAGCTGCCTGAAAGGAGAGGTGATGCCTGAGCATGTCTGACCAGGACTGAGGAGCTCACAATGCGCTGTAAGTATGGCCTTATGTCTGTTTTTAAGTAACTAATGTCTCATGACTTTTTTTTGTTTGGCTGAAATGGGACCAATTTTTCTGTTCCCATCCAAACAAAATACCTCTGTGTGTCATAAAGAGCTTAAACAGATGAGTAGATGAGTAATCTGGATGTCAGGGTGATTGAGAGGGAATTATAGTCTGGCAGCCCATCCTAAACTAAGCCAGGTTTTTCTAATGTACATACCGTTCTCTCT
This sequence comes from Phyllomedusa bahiana, assembly GCA_025379985.1. NCBI lineage: Eukaryota > Metazoa > Chordata > Amphibia > Anura > Hylidae > Phyllomedusa > Phyllomedusa bahiana. The sequence continues at coordinate 225,935 of JAODAL010000311.1, read as the reverse complement.
TCTGGGACTATATTTTATGATATACACTACATCCTACTATAATTCCTGCAAGCATCTATTTGTTTCTACTTTGTTGTGCTTAACACTTACACTTTTGCGATTTAGCAAAAAGAAAGGGATTAGAGAACCAGGAATTACCTATACAATATTTTTGGGTGCTCTTTTTCCCTTAAGACGCCTACAGTACAGTATTCAGCTGCTCCCTTGGCATACTGCATTTCTTAAAAAAAAAAAAAAAAGCACACATCAATACAAATAGGGAAGCTAAACTTGCCACCAGATTACAATTTGCTGTCTGCTTCATGCTTGCCTATAAATAGTAGAAAGACCTGTACTATCTAGAGTGCTGATTATTCAAGTGCCATTATATCAAACTGCTGAATGACTTTGATTGCGTTTGATTAAGTATGAAATATGTTTTGAATCCAGCTTACCCTCCTTCCATAATGATAATTAGGTTTCTCAGATATAGGAGATCATATATTGTGTGGAGAAAAAGGAAAGCTATATGGTGATCTATTCACTTGGGATTTTCAATCCTGCAGCCTCTGACCTGACAGCAGGGGGAGGTGACCTCACACTTGTCCTTCTTATCATTCACTAATAACCATTAGGGACAATAGTGAGATCTCACACCTGCTGTCTACTTGGATAGCATAAGGCCTCAGCAGGGGGGTTGGCAGTAAATCTCCACTTTACATTGCAGTCTTTTGTCACATACACAAACAGAGATAAAAACCTATACTCAGGGGAGTCTGAGACAAACCATAATGACTGAGGATACCTCCAAGAATAGAATGAAAACCCAACCAAAGATTTCATCTAGTCAACCTCTATGTTGTCTTCATTTCTAATGAAAGAAACCTCATAGTTCCCTCAACCATATCTTCATTAGCAAAGTATTCCAAACTTTGATGAGAATTATGAAGTTCATCCCTATTTAAGGAGCACTGAATACTTTCTTCAACTTATTGCAGTCAACCTCTTGTGTATAAGTAGTAAAAACATGAAAAAATTGAATGAATAAAAGGTAAACAACCCACAATAGCACTTATCAGGTTTACAGAGAACATAATGAGAACATAATGAAAAACAAAGATTATGAGTTCTTGTTTTCTTAAGAACTTGAAAGAAAGCATGTTTATTGGATTACTAATGAGTATCCCATTCATATGTAAACCGAATAAGTAGGTCCACATGTGGCTGTGGTCTGTAAGCCTTCCGGACATTCTTCACAAGCCATGCCTTTCATTAGCAAAGGTTTCTGTATCACAATTAAGTAAGCTCAGGATCTTCTCTGGGCTTCACTGTTACACATTGTTCACTTGGTTTAAAATGCTCTCCATCTTCTAAATAACTGTGGAGCTTGCTGTAAATGTGGTTCTTCCATGTTGCTACAGATTTAACATTGGGCTTTGCCATGTAGCAGAGTCTAATAAAAAGGTATGAATTCCTCAACCCTTGTTTCGGGATATACAACCCAACAAGGGGTTCACCCGTTAACCTCTGACTAGGAGGTTCCTTTTTTTATTCCTCCTTATTGGGCACAATTCAAAGACATATGTAAGGCCTAATAAATATGTTTACTTTAAATTGTTTTAAAGACAAAAAACAACACCAGGGCAATACTTTTTCCATGGATACATTAGTACCTTTAATCCTTGCGCATATAAAGTCCTTTGTAGGTAGGCTTTAAATGTAGTCCATATAATCAGACGAGCCGTAAGCACATCCGTGCTGATGGATGTACGGTGCACACTCTGCTGCTAGAGTAAACATAATTATTAGACTCTACATGTGTCTTTGAGGTATGATTCCTCAAACATAACACCCACAAGGAGGTATGAACTTTCTTACAGGAATTCCACAGGTTCATACACCTGGAGTAATCTCTGTTAGCAACAGCAGACTCTTATAAAAGATTAAAGGCAATATACCATAGCAGAAAGTAGAATTCATATTCAGACTGTGGTTAGGACAGCAAAGTGCCTGCAAAATGATATATATGCATTAGGTCAAAGTTGCTGGAATTTGTGCAAAGTGTACTGCAAGCAGCAGGGCATGTAGCAGGACTTGGTGGGAAAACAAAGTCAGATTACAATCAAAGACACTAATCAGAAATACATCTTTTCAGAGTATGGGACCTATTTAACCTTATGGCCTAAGCACCAGAGTATAGGGATTGGTTTGTAAATAGCAAGTCTTTATGCACAGAACCAGTACTTGATTGCAGCACCTGGGTGTGGTCATGCAACACAAAGGGCGACATGTATGAAGGAAGGCAAGTCAAAGTGAATAGTCGAGTCTCATTTTCAATGTATAATGCGCCTGATGTATGAAAGTGGTTTTTGTGCGTTCATAAATGGTGGGCAAAGTTCATCGCTCCTCATCTGTGTGTTTGGTGCATTACGAAACTTAGGCGCACTAGTAATGCGCCTAACATGTATTAAGGTTATAGATAGGCTGGAAATAAAAGAAAAATCATTAGAAAAGTCATCAGAATAGCATGTGAGTGAATAGAAACTATGGTACTGATCCTGCTTGGAGAACCACAGTTCCAGCAGTACCTGTACTGGGCTGGCTCTTGCTGTATGTAGAATAAAGGGTGAGAGCAGCAAAAATACATTTAAAATGTAATGTAGTAAAAATTTTAAATATAAAAAATCTGAACAACATAATCAGTGTTTTATTTAATGTAAAATTAGTTTAAAATTCTATGAATTTTACATTATTTTATAGGAGATATTTTTATATTTTTAGAATATTATATATTTTATATTATTTTTATATGATAACATTTTATATTAAATTTAAATAATTGAATTTTATATAGTTTGATAATTATAATAAATTACTGTTTATTAATGTACTGGTGTAAGCTGAGAAATATTGGACATTTTTGGCCCATACAGCAAATCTAGCTTCCCTTCCATTCCTCAGGCTCAGACAGATCACATTGAAATAGATCTGCCTGTCAGAGCAGTAATGCGCCTAGTTTTGCCGAACCACATTCATATATATGTCTAATATTACGAATGTAGTGTGACACACCTCCATAACGCCCCCAGATCGCCCCCAGAACACCCTTCATGTTAGGCACAGTGTTGAGTCTTACGAACAATGCGCCTAACACATTCATTAGGTACATTACACATCGTAGCCGGCTCAGTTAGGTGCATTGTATGACAGACAAAGGGTGAAAAACCCTTTCATACATGTTGCTGAGAAAGAGAACTACACAAAAACATAGCAGAGCTGAAGTTTTTCCCAAAAAGTCAAGCTGATTTTGTATAGCAGACCTGATTAGGCAACAGACACGGTAGGCAGAAAGTGTGACAATAACTTGCACACTGATTATAGTAAGGCAGCATAGTCCACAATTTCCTTTAAATAGATATAGAGAATTCCTCCAACAAAGCCTACTTTATCCATTGTTAAGATGTCCATAACACCAATGTTGGTACTAGTCGATGGTTATTTTTTATTCCAGGTGTTTTGCTACTGTATGGAATGTGGTTATTATAATCTGCCTCTGACAGAAAAAAAGTTTTACTGAATTGCATTTAAATTGTGTCCAGTTTCTTTTTGTTACAAGATTATCTATATATTACGTACTGTTTATGTATGATATGTTCATAGATGTTTGTTTCAGGGATGTGCTGGAAAATTTCAGGCTCTCTTTCTTGCAAACAAGAAAAAATACTTGTTTTACTTACAAAAAGACAAACCAAGCTTATTAGTTTCAGTTGCTTTCAGTGGTACAGGGCTTAATTGTTGCACACATCTTTACTGATAAGCAGTCTCTTGAACAGCTGAAAATTTGAGATCTTTTAGCATTTTTTTGACAGGGCCCAGAGGACTGTGTGCCACACAACAAATTCTCCAGGGTAAAGTTGCAAACAAGATGGCTGACAATTCTTGCTCAATCAATAGCTTGCCCTACTCAGGTGTTGTCTACACAACTGCAGCAGCCACTTGTATATGGATGCCCTGGCACCTCTGGCACATCTTTGCAACTGCTTGGCTACCACCTTTCTTAGGAATTCCTCTTGACCACCAACAGCCAAGTATGTACAGTGGGTTCACCGCCAATACTTGTGCGATGCCTAGATTGCAGCTTTTCACTGTCTTGGCCTCTTTAAATGAGTTTCCTTTTTCACCCCAAACACAACACTCTCAACTCGGCTAACCCACTGGACAACCAATCCTAGTATGATGCAAGTATGATGCTCCTAACCATAGACAGTCAATGACTCCCTTTCACAGAAACTCTGACCGATCAACCTCTGTGGCAAGGGCCAGTTCAACACATTAGAATTTTAGTGAACCAATTCATTACCTTCCAATATTTTCACTAAAACACTATAAAACAAATTAAATTTAGGGACCGTTTCATATACAAATGATGCTTTTTGTAATTCGTCATTTGATTCTCCTTTACTTTTTCTCTGTCTGGCCTAGACCATCATGACAACTTTTCCATTCATGACTCATCACTGTCAAGTTTGGTTCTTTGGACCTCTTTGGCTTATTGCTTTTCCAGCATTGTCTGCACCTATTCTTCGCCTTCTATACAAACTCCCCATACTGTTGCGACTCTCACTGCCATGTCCATTACTTCCCAATTGTTAAACCTGCTGAGTAGCAAAAGGCTGTAGCTACTATACCACAGAAATAAATAATAGACAGCAACCCTAAAATAACAGTGCTAGAGAAATAATGTCAATAAAAATAATAAGGGAAAAACATGCCGCACACACTATTGGTGCCCACATTTAGGCTAGGTTCACATGTACGCCGCTGGTAATTCACATGTCACTTATCTCCCCCCTCGGCGTATTCGCCGAGCAGGGAGAGGAGATGTAATCCATAGTTCTCTATGAGAACTGTGGATTACCGTAATGACTGGGATGTTTTCAGCCCATAATTTGCGCTCTCCGGCGAGTAATTACGGACTGAAATACGTCCAGATTTAAGCCGTGTGAACATGGCCTTAGGCTCATGATTATAATAGTGCTCCTCAGGGAGAGAGAACAGGGTACAGAGACCAGAGCAAAGAGCGAGAGAGTACGAGAAAAAGAAGAAATCAGAATTGGGACTTATGCTGCAGGCCTTGGGCTACGGAGAGGCTCAGGCTATGATGGCTGGAGGAACTCACAGTACACCTAGTGGGTCTGTAGTGGTAACTGAAGTTGTAGGCCCATTTATGGATGGGGAATATCATTCTCCCAAAAGAGAGAGAGAGTCACGGTTGCTGAGAAGAGAGAAGCCCGCTAAGTAGGAGTTGGAAAATGTCTTTCTTCTGAAGAATATATGTGGATCTGGATCAACACTTTAGCACAATAGGCTGAACTGGATGGACGTCTTGTCTTTTTTCGGCCTTACAAACTATGTAACTATGAATGCAGCTATATGAAAATTGCAACAGGGAAAGAGTTAATGTGGCTGACATCTTATGTACACACACTTGTGCTATACCATCTCTTTAAAGTGAAGCTTTTAATGAACCACAATTATTAAGCCCGTTACTAAAGTCTTCAAGACCCCAAGCTGAAGAATCTCTGTAACAACTTCCTCAGCGGCACACTATATGTCCCAGCAGTCCCACCAGTAGACCTAACAATGCCAGCATCCACTCACATCCACTATGCAGGTATAGCTACTTGCCAAGTACCTGCCCATTTGTACCTTACAGTAGATCACTGGTTTGTGCTAAGGACATAAAGAAATCTTTCTATCAGTATAGTTAATACACAAATCGTGTTAAAAATATCTTCTATGTAAGATATAAAGACACCATTTAACCAACCTTGTCTGATTTTCGCACTTTAGAGCGTACGGTATCAATATGATCTAGACATGGACATTAATTGGAGATTCGGTGACTTGTGAACCTAAAGTAGTTCTGGGAAAAATCTTAGAGGCCTTGTGTTGAAGATGGGCCCAAATTTACAGTAGACTCGGCTACACTAATAGTTGGAAACAGCAAACCACTAGATTAGTCCAATGTAAAGAGGCTAAAAAACATGTAGACTTGCAGGTCTGTGCAGGTTTCAAACTGACTTTTAAAAATGTATTGTTAGATTGTTATTAGCCATGTTGCATTGTAGGTTTAACCAGAAAAAACATTGTCATTATCAATCAGCAATCACTTGAAAATGAATTTTTAGTAGCCAGTTTGGAAGACCTGCATGTCTTCATGGTTGCTATGTGGGAGCACACTCTTATCCATAGCCCTCTGGAAGCACCCTCATAGTAACTATGTCCTGCACTGTGCTCTACAGAGTACTAGTGCGACTTTAAGGCCTCCAACAGTGTAACACTGCCTCTTTTAAGCTCCTCATACAATAATACTGCTACCATTTTTCAACACCATATAGTACTGATGCCTCCTCATAGCATTTGTGACCTACTTTGTAGGGACATATGATGACCCCTGTCTTCTGCTATGTGGACGGCTATGGCCTATTCATTGCTGCCTTCTCCTGCTCTCACCTAAGCTGTCTTGTGAGGTGTCATCCTTAGTTGCTAAACACTTCTTCTCTACTGCTTTTGACCTTCCAATTTTCTTACCTCCTGCCTACTTCTTCTGGCCACTTCCACATCCATCATACGCTTCCAAGCTCGAAACTTCTTTCTCTTTACTCATCTTTCCTGCGTCAGGCTGCTAATGGCAGTGTAAATAGTATTTAATTGTAACTGTGTCCTGTGGACATAAATATAGTTGACAATGGTGTTCGCCCAAGTCCCCCGATACCTATTATTATGAACAGGCCCTCCGTCTGTCACTATGGTTGCTATGGTGGCCTCGTAACATCATGAGCCAACTGGTACAATTAATGGTCAATCTGCCATTGAATATATTTAAAAAAAAACTTTGAATTTGGGGAAACTTTAATTCTTTATCTCTCCAGCATTGAAAAGTTACAAATATTTAAAATATGACCTACTTGTATACTGGGGGTCTTAACACAAAGCAGAATCTCCTTTGGAGGCCAGGTCATAGCTTGCTACAAACCAGATTCAGAGAATTGGGAGATGGTCGTTCTTGCTCAGCTCCCTCCCATTGATGTCTATGCTAGTTTCGAACATAGCCGAGCACACTTCTCGGTTTTATTCCGAACTGCAATAGAAAAGAACTTCACAAGTGCGCCCATCTCCTTGTTCTCTGAATCTGGCTTGTAGCCAACTGCAAGCCGGCCTCCAAAGAGGATTTTGATATGTAGTAAAACACCTTTAAATATAACCTTCTGCCCAGCTTAGAATATGTTCAATAACCTAAAACAAGAAAAAGTGCAAAGTAAAATAACATTATAAATTCTTTATCTAGGAGAATAAGGGATTTGCAAAACCCTGAGCATGACCATAGAAAACCAATCAGATTACAGCATCCATATTTCTAAAGCAGTGACCTGATTAATTGAAATGGGCAACTCTTAGGATTTATCTTTTCATCCATTTAATAAGTTAAGAGTCAGTTAAGAGAAACAACAATTCCTACTGGTTTTTACAGCATGCTAGAAGTAGTAGTTCTACAATAGTCAAATGTTTTCTGTAATTGTAGAATAGATAATACTGTGAATGGTGAAGTTAAATTCAATAATTATAACATTGTGCGGCATTAAAAGCCATTCCAAAGCAACAGCAGACAGAAATAGCAGTAATAAACTAAAACCATGGTAAAAATAGCATAATCGGCTTTTAAATGGGCACCATCATTGTAAGAAGTCCGGTTCTGCCTTGTAGCGATGTCCACTGAATTACCTTATTAAGATAAGAACAACTGTGATTGTACGTTAAGTAACAAAAGGGTCATATGATGTCGTAGTAATAACATTAAGATGAAAACTATTTTAACAAGTAATTTCAAAACGTGCATTGGATTTCATCAAAGCAACAGTCCTTCCCAAGACTGCCTAGAGGTATTAACTCACAGTGAACACTGCTCGTCTCTAAGGACCCTCCTGGCCCTTTCGTCATGTTATGCTGACATTTTAATCGTGCTTTTGTGGGAGCTAGCTGGCAGTTTGTCATCAGGAATAGCACTGTGAGGGGCCAAAGCTGGCTGCTAGCAGAGGCGGCTGCTGAGGGAAGAAGTCCATTCTGACAGACTGAGCAATAATCTGAACTTACTGCACTGAGCCTGTGGGACACCAGCAGGACCGCTTTATCTTCTTCATTAAAGTGCGCTAAAAAAAATCCATTTTCCTTTAAAGTCCCAGGAACAGATGGAGTAAAATTAATTGCGCCATTAAGTCCCGATAGACAATACCAGAGTGGTTTTCTTTCAATGGTGCATGTGTGTTACAAAGTGCTCTTCGTAAAAGGCAATTACTGCAACATTTGCCATAAAATAAAGGTTGCTTTAATGGGCAATAAACACAGGCTTCAAATTTTGTATGAAATGGGTCTCCGAAGGGCGCTGTTATAGGCAGCTCAAAGGCACAACTGACTTTAATATTTTGCCCTGGCTCCAGCTCAGCTAGCTCTGAAAACAATGATTTCCACCCTTGGATGTTTTATAATAGAATTATGCATATGGGTGTGTGACATTGCATTTCAATCCAGCTTTTCTCTGGGTAGACAGACTACAGGGAATTGTGATCAGGAAGCAGACAGAATATTAGCTGACGGACGCATGCTGCATGTCATACAACAGCAACGCTCATCTATTTGATTTCATTGTGTGGCAAAATATCAAAATAAATTTGCACTGTTTTCAGACTGTCCCTGGCAAATGCTGGATGGCATGAGCAGCTCAGTCCTGCTTGACATTTGCTGCGCCAGAGCATAAGTGGCTCTGGCATGGCCGTCGTCTTCTTTTCAATTAAAAAAAGGAGAACCACTCTGTCATTTATTTTCATTTGTCTATAAAAACCATTCTGGAAATTACAGCGTTGGATACCACAACACCCATACTGTCCAACATTAGTCCAGAAAATAGCTCTACCCTCTGCAGTAGCTGCAGTTCTGGTCACCCAGCTTTCACAGACACACATGACTCTACATCAGGGGTGCACAACATGAGGCCTGGGTCCTCCATTCATCAGGATACAAACATGCTTTGTCCTCATACTTTAGAAAGGAATATTCATGTTTTGTCAGCTGCATTCAGTTGATGGCACTGTTATGGCCTGCACTGCTATGGTGGGCAATCTATGGCTGGCAGTGTTATGGTGGGCACTGCACAGCTGGCACTGATATGGTGGACACTGTATGGCTGATGCTGTTATTGTGGGGACTGGATGGCTGGCACTATTGTAGTAATTGCTCTATCATGCTTATTGGTGATTGACCACTGTACTGTCAAACTGGTGAGTGATTTTTTGAATTTTTAAATATGTTTTCTAATAAATTTTGATATATTTTGTGGCCACGCAATTTGCGTGCTGGATATTTCATCTTTCTAACAGTATAGCCAGCACTGTTATGGTGATCACCGTATGGCTGGCAGTATTATGGTGGTACTGTTATGCTAGGCACTATATAGCTGGCATTCTAGGGCTGCATATTCTACTTTAAGCAACCTAAATAAGCAATCCAGTAAAAAATCTTTCTATATTATCTCAGGATTTCTTTCTCAATAGAATATTTATTTCTGACACAATTATGGCAGATATACCATAAAATGTCTGAAAGGTTTGAGATTCCAAAGAGGTGGAGATGAGTTGGAGAGGAGGCTATATATATGTGTGTGTGTTGTTCTCTCTACTTATAATTGTAAAACAACCACTTCTGTAACCACCAAAAACTACAATGAAAATAGCCGCCTCAAATTCTTTTTCTGGAGATCCAAGCAGAAGGCCCCCATTCTGATCTCTGGCAGTCCCTAAAGTGGAACTAAGACCTCTCAGCCATTTTGGGTATTTACAATTGAAGTGCCATGAAGATCTCAGTAGAGAAATACACTTCTAGGATTATTGAGGCCCCAGGGAGAGGTACAATATGACAATTTGGCGTTCAGTCTAGAAAATGTGCACCCCTACTGTAAATACAATTGGCAGAGCAGGAAATCAATGGGTTGCATCAGCTGCTCTTTTGAATCAGGCAAAAAACCTTCTTGAGATTCCCAAAAATGTCATTTTGGGGTATTCTTTTTATCTTCTGGGCAAGATGTTTAAAATAACTTATTATTATCTGGGACATCTGACATTAATTTAAAAGGGGTTTCCACTTAAAATGAGATAGATCACAAAGTAACATTGTTGGTCGTTGGTTGGTGTCTCAAACTGGGTCAGATGAATGGGCCACACATAGAAAAAAATTTGTTGATGGCCTGTATTCCTTTCAGGTTTAGTACAAAAATATTGCACAGGTCGTTTTGGATGCAGCAATGCCAAATATGTGTACTTTTTAATTTCTTTGTTGGATAACCATTTATAATGGGGAAAGGGTGATGTCAAAGACAGACTGGAGGCCGTTGTTAGGCCCCTTGCTGTCATGCCAACCATCAGCACCCTGCAATCACAAAGGGCTGCCTACTGAGGACATAGGAAGAGTCTTCCAGTCTGCTCTCTGCTGTGCAGAACATGTCTTTGGCGCCCCAGTGTCCCACAGGCTTCAAACAACAGCTTAAAGTTAATGTGTCATCAAAAAATGACTTCTTGTTTAACTCACATTTTTATGTTAAACACATTTTTTAGGAATTTTTGGTTATGTTATTTTTTTAATTTTTCATATCACTTTCAGTATTTTTTTAATAATTCTTAAGTCCTGCAGTTTTCACTTTGGCCACTAGGCCTGATAATCGTCTGACACTTCCTGTTCTGTTTAGAGAGCTTTACAGCATTGTGCTCATTATCAGTAAAAGCAGGATCAAACTTAAAGGAGACACCAGTGTGTACAGATAACACAGAATCCAGTCACAAGAGGAGATGTCACAGCTCCCCCTCCCCCCCTCCCTTCACAGTGAAAACTCTCCTACACAAGTCTATGGGACAGAATCAATCTAAAGGCTCCTATGTGCATGAAGCTGCTGTAAAGTATCTCTCTGACTGTTATTAAAGCAGTGCAAGCAAGAATGTCTTCCCCACAATCATATATTGACGGCCGAATAGAGAAATCTACAATCAGGAAATAAAAACGACCGAGAGGAAAAGAATATGGATCAGGGGCTTGATTTAATAAGTAAAAAAAAAAAAAATTGGCGACAGATTCCCTTTAAGGGTCCGAAAGCAGCCCGTGGGCCACATGTTTGATGTCCCTGAGGTAGAAGAGGTCAATATGTTTGCTTATATAACTAAACCTCTACTCTGCTGATTAGAGATCATGCAAACATGTACTTAAAACAAACAACACCCTTTGCTTGGAAAAAAGGTGGCATAAAGGATTCACTTACACAAACTTGGGTGCTAAAGGGTGTCCCATTTGCCGGAGGCCCAGAAAAATTGGCTGTAACTCCAAGACTAATTAAAACATTTTAATAAAATTTTGGCAGTTTGGTCAAAACATAACTTACACAACAAGAGTCAGGAACCCCTCATAGCATGTGCTGATCACCCAGACGTAAAAAGCCAACAGGCGGTCGGCATCAGTTCGCACCCTGACTGTGGTCCCTCCACCTCTTAAAGAGAATTGCGCCACTTGTGGTTACCTGCCCCACTCGCCTGTAGAAATGGACTTGGTCCTTAGCCTGAAATATCCCAGGGGGATAGGTGTCTAGGTGTAAGACTGTCTTTGTTGCCCAGAGCTCCCCTTTCATTTCATAGTGTTCTGAAAAAAATTAAAGGGGGGCTCTGTTGATTGCTATGGGCAACAAAGAAAGTCTTACACCTAGACAGTTTTCATATATGTGGCCCCTAGTTTCTAGAGTTTCCTCATAAGATCCTCACACTTTCTTTTCAATGATAGCAGGGCAGAGAAGGTCTGTAATGTGCAAACAGAGAGGATGGCAGCCCCGTACACTGCACAGTAGGAATACAGGTTGCAATAAACGGTTGAATGATACTGCATAGGCAAAGGAATATATGAAATTCTTTGAAGCAGAGGTGTAACTGGATTATGTTTCAACTGGGGCAAAAATTCAGTTGACTGCCTTATACCCTATACCCCTGCCCAGATCCCTGCAGGTTATTATTGGATGGTAAACCCATCAATAAAGATATACAGACATTACTATTTATGCAGGTCTGTAAGATGTTTAAATCAGCTTCAAAGCGGTGAACGGTGGCATAAATGTTTGCTGTGCAGTATAACGAGATAAACATGCTCCAGTAAAAATGCATATCCGGCATTATTACTATTTTCATAATCCACAGCAAGTATATTTACATAAATTAGGAGAAGCATATGAATGCACGCTTGTTTTAATATCGCTTCACAGTAGGGGACAGTTTGAAGTATTCTCTTGAAGTACTAATAGAGATTTTCTATACATAGCTACAGTATAATACATTAGCGACAAATCATTGAGCCCTACATGTTATCATTTCATTTGTATGAAATCCTATGGATGGCAGGATTAAAAACAATGAAAAAGAAAATGTATTTTCATATAAATCATTTCCTCCGTGACAGCGTTCGCTATCTGTGTTTCAATCAGCCTCTAACATCCTGGCCACAGTTTTATCTTGGATTATAATTTGTAAAAAGGTCATATTATGGAAGTACATTGAAGGCAAATATCTTTACTATGCTGTCTGCTTCTTACTGACATAAGAATATAAACAGATCATCATAAATGCTTTTAAGGCATTTGGCTTATCAAGAATGACTTTTTCTTCAAGCTCATATATTATCTACTATGAATGTTTGTATGACACATAGTCAGCGTTTCATCAACTGAACATTAAACACAGCCGAGTCACATTATTACGAACACTTCCTACTTTCTACATCAGCATCGAGTAGTCACATGTCATGATTTGGCTCAGTGGGTATATAGGTGTGCAATAGGCTGTCTGTCTGCACACATATCCCCCTGTTGCTGTTAAAGGTGGCAGTATTTCTGAAACTGCATAGTTTGTGAACTGTTTGAGGGCTGCTGTGATAGAAGTGCTGTAGTTTTGTTTTTCGGTTACTCTTCTGTCGTCTGGTTCGGTATTGCATGATCCTCTCGAGTGACCTTGGCCCATCTAACATGCCTCTAGATTTGTTTTCTATTGTGTCTGTTTGTTACCCATTTACCATCTGTCTGTTGCCCTTATCATGGGTAAACCCATGATAAGGTACAAGAGTGGTGTTGAACTTATCGTGGAAGTTGTTATGCTAAGGCAGGGTAAGGCCAGGGAAAAAAGAGGGCATCCCTGAAAGAATCACAGTCCCATTTTATCCTGAACCACAGTGCCATCCTGGATTTGAATCAATAAAAGCACTTGGACCAGACACATTTTTTCATGCATTTTGTACAAGATCTAGCATGGAGAGTCCAGGTGCAGTATAGTACGGCCTCCCAGAATGCGGTTTCTATGTACCCACCTGTGGAACCTAAGCTCAACCTGCCACACCGTTATTCTGGTGATCTCAGTACTTTCATTACATTCAAGGAAAGCTGCAAATTGTATTTTTGGCTTAGGCCTCACTCATCCAGAACTAAGGAACAGCCTAGAACCAGATTCAATTGAACCTGAGAAAATTCCAGTTGATTTAAAAGAAGAATGCTGATAAAAGACACACTGCGGGGCCAGCCTTCACGGTGGGGGATAAAGTTTGGCTCACTACTAAAAACATGAGACTGAAAGTGCCCTGGCAAAAATTGGCTCCTAAATGTGTTGGTCCTATTCTGATTACACAGGTTATAAATCCAGTCTCTTTTTGCCTACATATTCCTCCTACCTTCTGGATCCACAATGTTTTCCATAAATCTCTGCTCAAAAAGTATGTACCTCCAGTCGGACCCCTAAAAGAACCTCCTCCTCTAGTCCAGGTGGAGCAGGGTCTGGAATTGGAGAGAATTGTGGATTCTTGGTCAGGAATAATATACAAATATCTAGTCCATTGGAAGGGTTATGGGCCGGAGGAATGAACCTGGGTTCCAGGTTCATCTGTTTATGAGAACAAACTGGTGAGGTCATTCCACACTAAGTTTCACTGTAAACCTGGTCCTAGACCTAAGGTTCCAGTGGCCCCTTGTACAAGGGGGGTATTGTGAGTAATGTGTGTATGGCCATTTAAGAGGTTCTGGTCTCTTTCCAGCCTCAGCCAGGGTTCTGTACTGAACCTTTGGTTAAGTACCTGAGCCAGGACCTGACTGGAGCGGGATATTTAATCTCTTTCTGAGACGTTGTCTCCAACTGTGATTGCTTTTGTAACCTGGTTTGCTTTTGTTTGGATCTCTTTGACTTTGGAATTTGGCTTGCTTTTCGATTACTCTCCTGTCTTCTGATTTGGTACTGAGTGATCTCTTCGATTGACCTTAGCCCACCTGACATTACTCTATATTTGTTTTCTGTTGTGCCTTTGACTTTTTGTTGTCTGTTTATCATCGTCTTTTTCGCTTAATTTATCCAGAATTTATCCAGGATAAGGTAAGAGTGGTCGTCCTTCTCAGTGCAGTCAAACTGCTAAGGCAGGGTAAGGCCAGGGAAAGATTAGGTCGTCCCTTCCAGTGTTTAAAACTACATTTAATGGAACCCTACTGCATTTGGGGCTCTGTAACAGATGGATGGCCACTGCACTTCTGCTAATAAAATTGCGTCAGCAGAAAAGGCTTCAGTTTTCATGGCACTATTGGAATTGGATCTAAGGGTTGTCTTCTCTTTTTAGTCATGCGTTCTGCTTCATGAAATGGATGGATGTTGGCATCTCAGATAAAAAGCATCAGAGAACAAACACCCTCCATCCATTGTTGTAAGAACACAATCTGGTGGTGGCAGCTTTATGGTCTGGGGAATGTTTTTGTGGCCTTCTCTGGCTCCATTCATCCATTTTGAAGGCACTCTTAATGGGTATGAATCCATTCGTGTAGCTCCTGTTCAACCATGCACACTGATTGTCTTTCCTGGGGTTGACAATACAAACTGTCACATGGCTAGAAATGTTAATTATTGGTTGGAAGAACATGACCCAGAATGCAAAGTACTACCTTGACACCCTAATTTACCAGACTTAAATTGAGTAAATGAAGCATTGGTAAAACGATTTAAACCGTTGTATTTACACTATGGATCCTACCCCAGGCACCCTCCAGCAGCTGTGAATGCACTGCAGTCAGCATAGCTCCAGATACCTGTGATAACCTACCAGGATTTAATTAAGTCACTCCCAGCGCATCTAGTAGCTGTCTTTGTTGTACATAGCAGTTACTCTGATTATTAGCTGATGGACATAATAGTGTGATTTGACAGTATGTAAGACATTTAGGGGGATATGTATGATCAGCGTTTTTGACGCCTTTCTGGCGTATAATGCGCCTCTCGGTGCTGGCTCCGCTGTCGGACGCACCTCCCCTATGTGTTAAACACATTAGGCAAAAGCTTCGCCAATTTCTAATGCGCCTAACATAAAGGGGCATGCTGTGAGCGTTCTGGGGCAAGACGCACCACATTCCAAACACCGACGCATGTGGGAATGCGGGTCAGCAAAGTGAGGCACATTAAAGCTCCGACAGGCAGACCAATTTCAATGTGGTCTGTCTGTTGGAGGCGTTGAAGTTTGCCACGCATTTATGAGCACACTTCGACGCCGACATACATCAGGCGCAGTTTTCACGGAAAAAAACTTGAAAACAGGCGCTTCGACACGCCGATCTTTATGCATGTCCCCCTTAGTGTGACATGTATGTATTTTGGCTCCCAGGTGACATTTTTTTGCGTGCAATTGTAGCATAGAATGTGCCTGAATTTATGAATCTGTTCTACTGCGGGTCATAGATTTAGTGCTTTCTAGCCCCAAAATGACAACTCAGGCTCAGGTGAACCACGTTTAACGTGGTCTGCCTGTGCTAGCAGCAATGCGCCAACTTTTGCTGTCCTCCAGTCATAAATGTGTAGAATCATACGGTTGTGGTGCGATATGCCTCCAGAACGCCCCCGATCTCAGATGCATTACAAAGTGCCGCGGGTGCCCGATAATGCGCCTAATTTTGGAGTGCGCCTGATTATAATTCTAGAGAACATGGCTGCACCAGTTTTTTGGCTGAAAGGAAGCCAGATTAGCGGCGCAGCCTCATACATACATGTCGCCCTTATACCTTATCCTGTTGATATGTTATAAATTTCTGAAATAGTAAAATCCTTTCCAAACTGGGCAGTATCAAAAGGTTATTGAATAATGTTGTCTCTTATTACCATGTCACACCTTGTATGAGAATTATTATATCAAAGCTATGGGACGAAGCAATGGAATTGTTGGAAGGGGAATAAATAGCTTGAAGGCTCTGTTTACACTGGTGTTATCACTTCTGTTTTTAATGAAAGTCATGCTGGTGAGATGTATCCTTCCTAAAAGGGGTTTTGCCACGATCTCATTTCATACCTTCTACATCCAGTTCTTCAGCTCTGTGTGCTCAGAAGGGGGTGTGTGTGATTTGTTTGAATTGCATATCATGTGACACAGTAGGATAACATCACCATGCCTTTCCTCTCTCTAGTCAAAGAAAGGTCTGTTTTTGCTTTACAGCACAAAGGTCCTTGGTTCAAATCCCTGCAGGAACTTAACCTGTGGATTTTTTTTCCTCTTTATCAATTTACATACCTTCTTCAAGTTTCTTTATTTTTATTTGCACTGTTTGACTTATTACTAACTAGTAGAATGACAGCACCTGGGGGTGAACACTTTGTAGCTATCTGAGAGGAGAGGTAATGTCTGAGCATGTGCGACCAGGACTGAGGAGCTCTCAGCCCTGGTCATATCCCTGGAGATGAGCTGTAAACAATGGATCACTAAAGGAGCAGCTAAAACAAAAACGGTGCAGAATTATTAATAATGATGAATGGTGAAAATGTTTATTATTTCATTTTCAAACTTCTCAAGTCAATTTTACTTTGTGGCAAAACTCTTTTAATGTATTTAGGAGTCTTTAAATTTTCATGGTTGTCATAGTTTTGATGGGAAGAACAGAGCTGCTTTTTAAACTTTTTTTTCATAAAAATAAGGAATAGTTTGTTGGAAACTCAGATGTAGGCTTCTAGCGTATATATGTGAACAGAGCCATACCTGGACAATAAAATGTCCAAACTGATTTAAAAGTAGTAAACTGGAAAAGCTCTGAAAGAAAATATTTTAGAACCCAGCAGTTGTCAAAATGGATCACAAAAAAAAAGTGCATTAAGCATCTGTAAAGCTACAGCGATTAAACCTCCTACCCCATATCAGATTGCTTTTAATAGTAGGATCGACTATCAATCTAATGTACAGTCTATGGGGTCACACCCAGACACATGCTGTGGGGACAGGATGTTAATGGGATGAGTTGGCTTTTTTCTGCCCTTTCTTTTAAGCTAGGGTGTTCTATAGCCACTCACTGAATAGGCACCCAAGAAAAAATCTTAATAGGAGATCAATGGGATTAATTGCAGTCCAGTGATTAACATATGTTTAGCTGTAGAGAAAGTTTTTTTAGGTTCTATTGTTTGCTCTTTAGAAACAATGAAAAAGAGGGGTCAGGGTCACAGTCAAAAGAGAGCACTCATATAGCTAAACTTGGAACCTCATATAAGCATCATACAATAAGAGAGACAGGCAGAGAACATAAGCCTTTACCTATTTGCATCAGCCATCAACAGGCAATAGTGAAATTACTTGTGCCCAAAGCTTTTTCAACATCTGCTCTGAGTAGCTGATAACAGAGTCTTTGTGGATTGTGTTATTGTGCAAACAGAGAATCCAAGCAGATGTTTCAATTGTTTTTTCTTTGTTTAAATTCAGAAGCTAGTATTCATTACATGTTGCATGAAGCCTCGTTCACACTAAGAACAACATTATCTCCATTCTGTTCAAAACTGCTTGTTACTCTGTCATTGCATTTATTGAAGAAAGCAAACAATAAGAAGGAATATCATGAGAAATTGCAGACATCAAAAATCTGTTATGTATTATATGAAGTTATACTGCTAAATTATTTATTTGCATAATATCCACGGTTTCTTGGGAAAGACACAATTGCAACTTATAATGCAAAGCCTGTAATAAAAGTTAGTGCAATCAAAGACATACAGAGTTTGAAATAAATTTTAAAGAGGTACACCGGAATTTGGACAAAAAACCTGAAGCTGCATGGTCATTACACGAAGTGTAACAGCAAAAAAGTAATCCTACATTCTAAACATGTACAATTGACATATTTTGTCACTATTGCCCGCCATGTGCTTGTCCTCAGCATAGTAGCATAGTAGGAGTGGGTGTAGCTGCTCAGCAGACTGCAGTTCCCATCATGTATTGCTGACTTCTATTCCAGTCTGTCCCCCCACTGTATTTCGCTGCCTACTGCAGAGCAAATATCTACCATCTCTTACATCTCATTTTCTGCTTCCTTACTGCTGAGCCATTCACATTAGTTCATAGTTACACTCCCTGGTGCTTCATAGGCACATAACTCACCTTACTGATGCTGCAACTGAGCATGCCTGACCAGAAAGCTGAAACTGAACTACAGGCCGTATCCTTTAGCAACAAGTTATAAACATCAGAGCAAGTAATTGGTGAATGATTATGTAGGAAACTAATGAAAATATTTAATTACTACATTGAAGATTTATACTTTGTACCACACACTTTTAATAGGATTTAAAGGGGTTTTCTCATCACAATGATTAGCTTTTAACATCTAAGGAAAGGTAAATGAAGACTACTAACAAATACATTGCTGTTTTGACTTTACTTTGTTCAGAAGATAACATTATCTACTGCAAGTGTACACAATTTCTCTTGGTTACCCACCACCTCTCTCTGTTCTTTCTCTTATCTGATTGCTCCAAATTGCTGTCCAACCATGGTGAATCACTCCCTGCGGTCTCAAATTTCATGAGCTTGTTTATCTAAGTTAATGACATGTTTTAATCCGTCAAAGCGTTATAGCTTTGTGCACTAAAGAATTATAAGCACTCATGTCGCTGTAACAGTAATAGCTAGGAATAGCAAAGCTGATATGCAAATGACTGCTGTAGAAAAACCCATAGCCTGAACAGGAAGTGGGAGTTGAAGCTTACTATGGCTCTGTGAAACAGCAGGGTGAGAAAACCTCTTTAAGTTTTGGGCAGTCTCATGGCTCATTGACTAGCATTATTTGACAATCAGGTCAAGACTTGTATTTAATTGTGTAGGTTTTTTACCTGTCACATACATCAGAACAAGGAACCAATAGCATGATTTATTCCTCTGACGTTGACCAATACAAGGGAATATCCATTACATTCATAAAGATGAGAGTTGTCTAGTTGGGACATCACCTTTACATCAGACACTGGAATCAGAGCCCTATTGTGTGTATTGAATGCTACAGCTTTATTTTGTATGTAGCCATAGTAGTCTTCCCATATAGGTTCTTAAAGAGAACCTGTCGCCTAGTTTATGCCCCCCTGGCTGAGGACAGAACAAGCTAGTGTCAGACCTGCTGTTTCCAGCGCTGTGTCCCTTATCTGTAAGATGCTGTAGTTTGAGTGTACTTAATGCTCAAATCTGCAGTTTTCAGCCAGAAAAAGAGTCATGAAAAGAGTCAGTTTTTTCATGCTCCGTCCACCTCACAACTGACTAACCTATTACTTTGAATAGATAGAACCATGTGAAAAACTGCCAGGTCGGCGGGGCTAGCCTTTGGTAGGCGGGGCTAACACCTGCTCATGAATAACATTTGATCATTAAATACTCTAAAACTCCAGCATCTTACAGAATAAGGGACACCGCGCTGGAAACAGCAGGTCTGACACTAGCTTGTACTGTCCTCAGCAAGGGGGGGCATAACCTATGTGACCGGTTCTCTTTAAGGCCCTTACCATACCTTCATGGGACTTCAGTATCAAACCTCTACATGGTAAATATCCCATAAAAAATGTTGCTAGCAGACAAGAATATATATGTTCACTAGTCCCTAAACATACAATATTAATTGGTTCCAAAATAACCATTGTATGTTGAAACCATAACGCTATGGAAAACTGGTGATTGGTTCCGAAGTTCCAATAAAGTCGCCTAACATAATGCAAAATATAGATTAAAGAAACTGAAGCAGATAACTAACCCAGATTAACCATACGCAATTCCTTACATACAAGATAGGAAAGAGCTGTTGGAAGCTGGAAATCACATTCTAAGATGAGAACAGGAGCTTCTTTGGGTCATGTACTTTATACATGTATGAACCTGTTTAGGTCTAAAACTCACTTTTTTGCCCATAGGTTACTATGGACAAAAGAGTGAGTTTTAGACCTAAACAGTTTCATACATGTGGCCCCTGGTGTCCAAAGGAGTCACTTATTCTGGCACATGTAAAAACAATCCAGAATAAGTAGCACTGCACTATATTGTTAAAAGGTGCCACCAGACCACCAATCACTGCATGTACTTCACTAATACAAGGGCTTTACAAGTAAAATGTTCATCTTCCATCGGTCACATGTGTCTCAGATTAGCAGTGTCTGTGACATTGTATGGTAACTGTGCTGACAAGGTACAATGTCCCAGGAAAGAGCATGGTATGGTGGAAATATTTTGTCCTGAGGCCATTATAGGTTGAGGGACCATTGTGCATACTAGCAAAATATGGAGGCCTTGCCAAGCTCATGAGCCAGAAGTGTACAATATCTGTGTCACTATACAGAATATGTTTGTGCATAGCATTTGCATTGCCTACTAAGTAACACGTAGCCACATCTTCTTTGGTGTTACATGTTAATAACCAATATTAAACACTTGAGTATTAAAGTACAGCATCACCAACCATTGCTAATTTCTCTCCGGTATCTCCATGCCTGTGGTTGTTATAGCTACTGCTTCTCCACAATCTCTTTCTTCCTGTAAATGACTATAATGTGCTTTACTATTATGTGCTATCTTAGCACTGCAAATGATAGTCATTTATAGTTGGCAGGAGAGTACAGAAAAGCTGTAACCCTGATATTTGTCAGAGGCTATAACTACAACAACCTACTGCAAGGAGCTAGGACTCACATGGAGAGATCAGTGGGACCAGCATTGGTTGACTCAAGAATCTTATGGTTAACCGGTTAAATTCAGTAGGACACTATAATTAAGACTTTTTATACTAGCATTATTTTGCTTTGAAAATTCGTATCTTTGCTGTGAGCAACCCAAACCCGAAGAGCATAAATATGTCATTACTTTATAAATACACAATATTCACTCCTATTCAAATGTTCTTTCAGAATGCAGCTACACATGGGAAACTACCATCTATCTGACTCAGATTTAAGAATGTCAAATTACTATGTGTACTAAATTATTAGAAACCAGGATGATAACAGTAGTAAAAGTAACCATAACAAGGCAGGGAAATGCAAAGGTCAGAAAACCCCCAATCTCTACAGCCAGCTCTGCTATTGTGTGAAATCTTGTGTTCTTCCACCACCCTTGCCCTTGGTATTTATCTATGTTTTAAGACAAATCACAGGAAGTGGTGAAGTGACTAGAGTTTTGTCTCTACAATCAGTAGCACTGAAAAGCAGTGTTAGCTGAGAGGTGAAATACAGGGATGACGCTGCATAGGCCATGTCTACACTGTCAGGTTTTTAAGCAGATTCAGTATTTAGAATCCGCAAAAATCTGACTGTAACCAGTGCCCATAGACAGCAATAGAAAATCCGAGCTGTGGTCTACACCGCACGGATTTTCTATTGTCGGATTTCTAAACCACTAGTTTCCTCCGAAATATAGAACATGTTCTAACTTCCGGCGGATTCTAATACACTTCTAAGCACTGGGCCGACCGAAATCCAAAAACCAACTGGTTTTTGGTTATTATTTGCGCAAACCTACAATAAAATCGTAATACTGTGATGTTAAAATACTGTTGGATCACCTACGGTTTTTAACAGTGTATTGAGGTTTATGGGTACTAGTTACAGTAGAATTTTAAATACTGAATCCACTTAAATATCCGACTGTAATCCAGTGCAGTGGAGACGTGACCGTACATGTGGAGAAAGATGTAAACCTCCCAGTGCAGAAAAAGACTAACCCATTTTTAAGTATTGCTCTTGTCATTTCCCTTCCAGTCTAGTATAATGTTTATCCAGTCCTGTTCAAAGGAAAACAGAGTGATCACTATATTATTACCTACTGTTTGTAATGAGACTACATGCAGATAAGCACTACCAACAGTAAGGTTAATCTGCCTGCCATTCAGGAGTTTTACCTCTTTATTATCAGAGCTAGAAAAGGAAAAGATTTTATATGCAATTTTTAATTGCACAGCATAGCTGCAAAAGAAAAAATTCTGCAAAAATTTTAAAAAGAAATTTAATTTCCGGAATATTGTTTTTAACAAAAATTCCCCTTTCTAATGAAAGTGTTGCTTTAAAGAGGTGTTTCCACTAATGCTTTTCATCTTTTCACATGGTGTCTTTTTGTCAGCGCTAAAAAAAGTTGTTTCCTGGTTGAAATTTCCACTCTTGCCACTGTGGAATTTCAGCAAGGAAACGACCGGGGCTACCCAAAGCAAATTTCTGCCTCCTATATTTTATTATTATCGGCACGTAAAATGACTCAAATAATTGAAATGTCAGTTCTTTGTTGCAGCGGACATTATGCACTGGTAATACTTGATATAAATCCGCATAGTTTGAAAGACAACGATGATTTTGCATAGGATATAGTGTAAATCACTTTACACTTGTATTGGACTGTAGGGTGACATGTATGAACAGGGCTGTGCCAGATATCTGACATATTTTCAGCCCGATATCAGGCACAGCCTCATTCATAAATGTTTAAATCTCCCACATGCCCCAACGGCGGGGAGACAGGTCGCACTACAACCATAGCGAAGCTACATATTTATGGCCTTAATAAGAAGAAGGTTTGTACACAGCGTCCCAGCAGTATGGATGGGTTTTATACCAGATATAGAATGGCAAGCCAGTATAAGTTAAAAAAATTTATATTTTTATTATAATCGAGTAAAATGATGAAAAAAGACATACGTGGTAGCAGTGCAGATCATTCGCCGTACTCCACAGTGTGCAGCCGGAGGCTCTGTCAGAGCCTCGGCTGCACACTGTGGAGTACGGCGAATGATCTGCACTGCTACCACGTATGTCTTTTTTCATCATTTTACTCGATTATAATAAAAATATAAATTTTTTTAACTTATACTGGCTTGCCATTCTATATCTGGTATAAAACCATCCATACTGCTGGGACGCTGTGTACAAACCTTCTTCTTATTGTTTCCATGTAGCCGAGGAAGCTCTCGGCGTTCACGTGCCTCCCTCCGATTGCCCGACGGGTGGATTGAGCTGGACTGTGATTTATTGTTTTATATTTATGGCCTTGTTACAGCATTTCTAACCGCATTACAGCTGGAACAGGTATACCACTTTCAAAGCGGTATACCTGACCCAGAAATGTCGCCCGAGCGCTACACTGTGTCTGATTTATTACCCGCTGTATAGCGGGTTCATAAATCAGGTGCATTCTAGACTTATGTTAGGCGCATGAAATTTGGCATGTTAACGCCAAATTTCATACATGTCACTCTTAGGCCTCGTTCACACGGCTTATTTCTCCGCGGATTGGAGCCGTACTGCGCGCCGGATTTGCGCTGCAGTACGGCGCCAATCCGTCGGAGTAATTACGGTAATCCACTGCTCTCATAGAGAACAGTGGATTCCGTCGCTCCTCCCCGCTCGGCGAATCCGCCGCGGGGGGAGAAAGTGACATGAACATTATTTACGGCGCGTACGCGCCATAAACAATGCATTGTCTATGGAGCTGGGGAGTGGCGCTCCTGCCACGCTCCGGCCCCACCCCCGTCCCGCCCCTTATTCACGACGGATTTGTGAGCGCAATTCGGCTCACAAATCTGTCGGGAATAAGCCGTGTGAACACGGCCTTAGTGTCCAAATCCGCCATGTGAACATACCCTAATGCCTTACATTTGTAGGAAATTATTTACATTTAGACAAATTACATTGAATATACATAAAGTATTCTTAAAGGTATTGTCCCAAATAGGGAATCCTTTCGCTACAGAAAGCAACTCTATGAACTGATATTATTGGGGGATTGTGAGGAATACTTTTCATGCTTATGAAATGCGTTATTAGCCTACCCTTATTCAAATAAACGGGTACCCATGAGCAGTGATCTCTTAAGATACAATAACCTCTAGTTACAATTAGTTCTACAATGGTTTTCCCTGGGCTACTCTAACTTAAAGACACATTCGACATTGACAGTCCAGATCCATAGTACATGTGATTGGCTGGGAATGCATGTATATTTAATTAGTAAAACAGCAGCATTACTGAGGTGCTCTCTGCAGCACCCTAGTGAAAGTACTGTATTGTTCTTTACTTGTGTCAGACATGTACTGTACAAGACTCTGAAGAAGAGCATGTCTTTAACAAAGAAACTGGTTTACAACCTACAGCAAATAATTCTGAACGTTATATGTAAGGTCTTGATTTATCTTTATTAGTTATCTAATTATTTTTCTTTATTCTAAATTAGTTTTTCTTTTGACGTGACGTATTTGGGTCTTTAGAACCTATTAGGGCACGTCCCCATGGCACAGGACAGATTTATCCAACCGGTATTTGAAATGTTTCCATGCCGTGCACACACAATTTCCACAATTAGCGGAAAAAAGCCTTCCCACCTCCAATTGACATGGTCATATTCCGCCTGAAAACCAGGCGGAAGAATGAACATGTTCAATGTTTTCGGACCGCCGGCAGTCTGAAAAGCCGCCGGGCGGAAAACCCATGCAGTGGGGGCCGCTGCACGGGTTTTCCGTAGAGGTCCATGTAAAAGTTTGTCAGCTGGTTTGCAGACGGTTTTCAAAACCGAAAACCGTCTGAATAACCGGCTGAAAACCCTTGCAGTGGGGAAAAGGCCTTACTAGTTTTGCAGTCACTCTCTCAAATTACAATGTTTTCAACTTGCAATGATCATTCCAGAGCAAATTAATAATGTAACTTCAGGGATGACTCCTTGCTTTGAGGGGAAGTTGATGTTAGAAGTTGCTTGACATGCCAGCTCTTGAAAGGTGTCCTGGGAGGGGGGGCACCATGTGACATCCATGTGACCACAAAGGGCATATGGGCAAAGGTTGTTCAGCAGGGACGACTCCTTTAACGAGCCATATGAGAACACTATCAATTTACATAATTTGGATTCTCATAACATTCACATGGAAATTTAGCAGATACATATGGTATCTGGGTAAATGTTCTCTCCTCTAGCTATATGTCCCTGAAGAAACAGGAATGACCAGGCCATACCCATTTCCAGAGATGATATTCTCATGAATTGCTATAAACACTTAGGAAGACATGTATAATCGGGTTTTTCACCCTTTTGTGGCGTAAAATGCACCTAAGTGAGCAGTCTATGATGTCTAATGCTCCTAATGAATGTGTTAGGCGCATTGTTCATAAGACTCAACACTTTCTAATGATCCTAACATTAGGGGGAGTTTTGGGGGCGTTATGAGGGTGTGTCGCACCACACTCGTAACATTAGACAAATATATAAATGTGGCTCGGTAAAACTAGGCGCATTACTGCTCGGACAGGCAGACCTATTTAAATGTGGTTTGCCTGAGCCTGAGGAGTCGAAGTGGAGCTAGATTTGCTATTAGGGGAAAAAAAAATTCCAATATTTCTCAACTTACACCAGTACAATAATAAAAAGTAATTTCTGATTATCAAACTATATAAAGTTAAATTATTTAAATTTAATAAGAAATTTTATCATATAAAATTAATATAAAAATATATAATATCCCACAAATTTAAAAATATCTCCTATAAAATGTATTTAAATTTAATAGACTCTAAAACTAATTTTACATTAAATAACCCACTGATGTTTTTGTTCAGATTTTTACATTTTTACTACATTAAATTTGAAATGTATTTTTGCTGCTCTCACCATTTATTCTACATACAGCAAGAGCCAGCACACCACAAGTCTGGCTGGGACCTGTGGTCCACCAAGAAAGATTAGTACCATAGTTTCTATTCACCAACATGTTATTCTAATGACTTTTCTTTTATTTCCAGCCTATCTATAACCTTTATACATGTTTGACACATTACTAAAGCACCTAAGTTCCATAACGCGCCTAACACACAAATGAGGCGCGTTGAACTTTATAATCACACAAAAACCACTTTCCTACATTCAGGCACATTATACGCTGAAAACGAAACTCAAAAATTCACTTTGAAGCGCCTTCCTTCATACATGTCTCCTTTAGTACTCAATACCACAGACATCATGATTATTTTACACGAGCTGTCCAGTAATTTTTTTTCATTTTTTGTAAATAAATATTAGAACAGTTTTTTTATTATTTTAGACATTACTTGGTAACCATAGGTTTGAAAAGAAATAATATCAGCTAATAGTGTGTGTTCATGGCCCATGTAGCAAGCTTTACCACTAAAGTCCTTCATAGGTCTCTCTGCCCTTTGCAGTCACTCTACAAATGAAGCTCTTGACAGTGTCAACAGCAAGTACCTGATAAGTGTAAATGATAAATGTACCATCACATCCAAGTCTGGATTATGTGTCCTTTATCCAAATGTGCATATACTGACTTTAAAGGGAATCTGTTGCCATTTTTTTGTTGTTAATTAAACAAGATACTGATACTGATACATATTCTTTTCTTTTTATCCATTTTCATCATCTGATTATAATTTTTTTTTAAATTTTGCTGTATTTATATGACAATGGGGGCAGCCATCTCGCCTTAGCTGCTTTTAACAGAGTTTATAAATATATTTTACTGAAGCTCCATGGGCATAGGAGCCTATGAACAGGAGCAGACCCATTGACTTCTATAGAAGAGTTTTCTAGGCATGATCTGTGACATGGGAAGAAGACACTATGCAGGGAGGAGATAATGGTGAATCCTGTGTTATCTACACATTGATGTCCCCTTTCAGTGTAATACTGCCTGCGCTGATAATGAGGAGACTGAAGAAAAGTTTTCTCTACAGAACAGGAAGTGTCAAACTATTATTAGGCTTTGTAGCCAAAGTAAAAACTACACAATTTAAAAAAAAAAAAAAATATTTATAGTAATCTGGAAAATAATAAAAAAAATAACCAAAAATGTGTTGAATATAAAAACATGAGTTAAACAATAAGTCATTTTCTGATGACACATTCCCTTGAATGTATACTTTTTATCTAATAATGTACTGGATATTGTATAAGGAAATGATCAATAATATTTAATTGGAAAATGGTTTGGTTTAAGTGGCTAAATGGTCAAAACAATGGACACTGCAGTTAAATGTATCCAAATTTAAAGAAATACACTTGTGGAGGTGGAACCCTATGCCTGAGTATTATCCTGGCAGTCCTATGTTGACTTGGACCCTAGAAGAGAAGGACTTGAGGGTCCTGATATCTGACAGCTTCATAATGAGTTACCAGTGTGAGAAGGCAGTAGGAAAAATAAGTTGATTACTGGACTGCATAGATAGAGGTGTAACCAGTAAAAAGAGGGAGATTGTGGCATAGAGCTCTAATGAGACCATATCTTGAATACTGTGTTCAGTTCTGTAGGTCTCACCTACAAAAAGGCATTGATAAAAAACTGTTCTAGAGGTGGGTTACAAAAATAGTGTAAGATCTGAAGTAAAAAAACTGATCGGGAAAGACATACAGAACTTAAGTCTGGAAGAGAAAAGAGAAAGGGGGAACATTATAACAAAATATTAAATATGTTAAAGGGTTAAATACGGCTCTTAAGGGAAGTTTCTTTAATGAGAAACTAAAGAAAAGAACAAGGGGGCATAATCTGAAATTAGTTAAGGGAAGATCAGAAGCAATATGAGCCTTGACCAATTAGAAAAAATTAACACCCATTTTATACTTTTGATTGTGTTGTTGTGGCAAAAAAAATTACATTTTCCATTAGGTCTACAATTTTTGTCTTAGGACTGGATTATTGCTTAAACAGTGGAACTTAGTGGCACAGTTATACATATTCAGACCTTACAGGTGATATTACTCTACAGTATAAATTGTAAGCACTTATCGACAAATTCCTAACTATACTGTACTCAGCCATGTGCTGCCACCATAACTTAACTTGAAACCCCTTGGGCCCCAGTGCAAACTGTGTAATAGGATCCCCCAGTTATCATATGATCTTTATAATATTGTTCTTATTTAACAGGTTGCATTTTTGTAACCTACAAATTTGTTAGAAACAGTATTGACTATTATATGATATTTGTCAATGTGATAAATCATGAATGTAACTCTGCTAGTTGTGAACCTTTAAGGGGTTAACCCACAAAGGAAAAATATCACCAATCCACAAGTTCAGTAATAAATGTCTGATTGTTGGGGGCTCAACCAACCACTAGAACAGGTGCTCTGATCTGTTCCTTGTCACTGCAGAATCACAGAGAGGGGAAAGCTGAATGCGATTGGTCACACTTCA
The DNA here is from genome assembly GCA_025379985.1 of Phyllomedusa bahiana. Taxonomy (NCBI): domain Eukaryota; kingdom Metazoa; phylum Chordata; class Amphibia; order Anura; family Hylidae; genus Phyllomedusa; species Phyllomedusa bahiana. The sequence continues at coordinate 197,410 of JAODAL010000311.1, read as the reverse complement.
TCCAATGTCTATGGGGCTGACAGTAAAGTACAGGGTATATTGTATGGAAGAGCAGGATGCATGGAAGACTGCTGTACCATTCAAACACGTTCTTACTGTGGTCATGTAATAAGGAAAAACTCAGAAGCTCAATTCTAGTGATCATGGGGGTCCCAGCAGTGGGGTCTCCAGCAAATAAACATTTAACAGGTATTTAAATGGTTCTATTCTTTATAACTAATCATTTTCAAAATCAGTCTCTTAGACCATCTGATTATTAGATCACTCATTAATGTTGAGTAAAATAGCTTATGAAACAGATTTAAGATGGATATCAACAGTAGATATTACAAATGTAATCCATTCTGGGGTTGGAAGAGCTTCACCTAATGTTAGCTATTGTTGAAAACTTATATTCCCGGTCTCCCGGCGTCTCTAAAGGAAGCTCCTGCTGGGGCTAGGAAGTGGACTCTTGAGTTCCCTTGACTGAACGGTGATTCACCGCAGCAGTTTCAATCTAAGTACCGCTTTTTTTTCATTTATAAGTTAAATATTGGCTAATTGATGCTTTTAAAGAAGTTTATGAATAAAATTTGTATGAAGTTTTAAGAAATTGCTTTGCTGCTGGACTTGATATATAAAGGTATGGAGGTCTGTTAATGGTGCCTTATGATTTTTGGGAAATTGGATATATGTGGCTATATATTTAAAGAAGTAACATATATTCTCTATCATAACCTACTTGACTATCCAGCCTTAGACCAAAAGTATCATGTACAATATATGCAGCAGAGTGAGTATTGTGCATGATAAAATTTGACATTTTTTAATAACAATATTTTATTATACCTGTGACCAATTCTATGTTAAATCCTCTTTAAATAGTCAGCATCCATGCAGAATCTGGCACAAGATATTTATTGCTTGAGAGAAAGAGTATTTGCACTTAACAAAAGTCAAAAGGACAAGTTTTACACAGTGACTTCTGATTTCATTGAATTTATATGGCACCTACATTATACTCAAATTTAATCTAATTACAAGAAAAGGTCAAAATAATAAAAAGTGGCATTAATAAAGCCATCCAGTTCAGATGATATTTAACACCATTCCTCTAGTATACAGTCTATGTAACAAAGAAAAAAGCTACACATCAACCATTTAGACTATTGCATCAACTGAACTAAAAGCCCTAAAGATTACCTATGACCTAAAGTCATTTAAAGTAAAATATCTCACTGACATGTACAATAAAAGACAAGAACTGGTTTTCGCCTTGCTATGAGAAAACAGGAAGGTACAAATTTATCATGATAAGATTTTTGTGTTGTGTTGTCAGAGATGACTGTTGTTTTCTCCACCGTGACCTAATCACATTGCTTACTTGTCAGATCTTGTATAGCTACCTACTAAACCTATCATGTTATTACTGGATACTCCGCAACATATGAACAGATTATTTGCATACTATAGTATAAAATTACAATGAAAATACATCCATAAAAGCAAGGAAAATATTATTAGAGGTAACATCTATTATCTAACAGTATCTGAAGGCCTATTGAAGGCCTAAAGGAAGTGGGCCAGAGACGCAGGGGACCAGAGGGGTAGGCCCCCCCCGCATAACCCGGCATGCCGTACAGGCACGAGTTTCGGGCAGGCATGGTTGAGTACGGGGGAAGGGCTATAAAGCCTTCCCCACGTACACAGGGAGCAGACGCGCCCAGGGTATTCTGCGTGTGAAGGGGTGAAATTTCCATGGGGGTTGGATGAGGGCTGGCTGGTAGTTTGAAAGCTTATTGTCGCATTAGCTGGTGGGTAGTTGGGGCCCTTGGAGCTATTTGATATGGTGGGGGAGTCATAGGTGGTTATGGCTCACCAAAATCACATGATGGAACATGTGGTTGGTCTGGTGAAGGTTCGGCTCTCCAGGCGGGAACCCTGAGAACCAGTTGTTGGATCGGCCATCTGGGGTGGCCGATTGGTGCCATCAAGCCAGGGGTGACGCATGAGGGTAAGTTACTGGAAAGGAGATTGGTGGTCACCAGACCATGTGGGTGGCTCCAAGGACCTCAGCCCCAATTTATGGATGTTTGGTTCTTTGGGAGAATGTTTTGGCAGATGGGTTGCATTTTTATGCAATTGAAGGTTATTTATTGCTTGTTTATTGTTTGTTTAATAAAACGGCTTCTGTGGTCATTTAATCCAACCCTGGTGTAATGTGTTCTTTTGGGGAGGTGCACGAGTGGGAAAAGGGGGGGAACTGGCCCAGGACGGGAAGGAGTGGTGGGAGAGGGGGTTTCAGTCGCCACAGGTCGGCAGTGCCTTGGGTCATGATGGATTATAACATAGATCTAAACAATCAAATCGAAAACATGATCAATGATGTAAAGGAAAAATGTTGCCTGTTTTTAATGAAATTATTCATGTATATAATAGAAGTGATCTCCCAGGTATGTATGGACATTTGTTTTAAGAAGTGACAGTGAATCAAAAAATGTTGCGACCTTGTCAGTCACCTGCTTCCTTTACATAAATATGATTGAGAGAATCTGTAAAATCCATCTAATATTTATTTATTAAAGTGACTGTCAGACATGACAATAAGCTTAGGCATGGTATCAGAGATCTAGAACTATATTCAGCCATGACATCTTTTCATTAAGATTGTAAGGGTAGTCATGCAACTTCTGTAATCTCTGCAGTAGTCATGCCAACATTTTGTCATGATTTTCAGACTACTGCTTTCCTCCAATAACAATATCAAAGGGGTGCTCTTACTCCAATGATTAGCTTTTAACATGTAGTTACGGATAATTGGATAAATTTTCTAAATACTTTGCTTTGTTGATTTTTCTATGGTCAGGAGTAGTGTTGAGCGATTTTTATCGACAAAGTTGAAATCGGCAAGGTTTTTATGGTGATCGAAATTTCCAGATCATGCGATAATTAAGGTTAAAATCTGAGCATCATCTATTAAGATCGCGCCTTTTTTGGCGCTTCCTGTAATTTTGGCGGCCAGCAAATCAGATTACAGAATAGAGCAGGGTGAGATGTGTGTGCGACGTCATGACTGGGATGTGTATGGTTGCGATTGGCTGGAAAAATCACATGACCTCGTTTTACATAGAACAGCGTTTCCTGTTTCAGCCTCAGTGTCTCTCAGCGGCTCATAGGGATAGGACCTGCGCTCTGCCTGTGGCCAAACAGCTCAGCGAAATTAGTCTATTTCTGCACAGAGAAACCTCTACTATTAGCTGTGATCCTTCCAATTTAGTTAGATTAGAGATTTGAAGATTTTATGTAGTTAGCTAGAGAATTTTAAAGCAGCATCTACCGCTGTAAATTCACGGCGGGGGGAGCAGGGGAGGGCCCGCGGGCGAACACAGACAAGCTCTATCTATAAAGAACACTGGATAAAGTTCACCAAGACTTAGTGTAGACATTGTAGTGGAATATCTTTATTATTAACAGTTTGCTATTGAAATATTTCCTGGATATTGGGCAGCCTGAACGTATATTGGATAAACATAATGTCTAGTAACTGCAGGTCTCTTTGTTAGCTGCAACACTCCACTTGTATGATCAGGATACATTTCAGATAGGTGTTAAATTTTCAATTTTAAACCCATTAAACCTGTGACTGTTGATATATCCACCTTGCATTTTTAAATTCAATACAGAAAATTTCTTGTAGTCGAAAGGTTGTTTGTTGCCAAAAATCCCGTGTATGTACAAAAACATACAGTTAGTGTTTTTTTGATGTTGCGAAAACCCAGCATTGTTCATTGACGCAGCATCCGAAAATCTTAAACAGAAATTCTATATTCACCACAGGTAATTAAAAGGTGAAAAAATCCCGTTTATTATACCAAAAAAAATAACATTACGTGTTTTTTGATTTTTGGCACCAGCATTGTTTTTGACGCAGATCTACGTAAATCTTAAAACAGAAATTCTATATTTCACCCACAGGTGAATTGAAAGGTGAAAAAAAATACGTTTATTAATCAAACATAACATTACTGTTTTTGGATTTTTTGCACACCCGCATTGTTCATTGCGCAGCTCAAAATAAATTTAAAAAACGCAATTCTATATTCACCACAGGTAAATTTTAAGGTTCAAAAAATACTGTGTATTAAAAGAAAAATAACAGATACAACAAACAGACTCCTTTTCCCGGCATTTTTTAATCTGGGGGCCCAGACGGTTTTAAGGGTTTCATACTGCAGTCCAGACAGGTATAGTCAATGTCCATGAAACTAAAATGGTAGCACGTATCCTTTTGGGACTGTTGTGGATGTTAATTTCAGCTTCTCCAGCCCTTGTTTGGTTTTTTGTAAAAATGAAGGTGTTGTTTGTTTTCTCCATAAAATTTATTGGTATCGCCCATAATCGATGCTCACTTATCGAAAAACCTTAATCGATAGCGACCGACAAATCGACTATCGCTCGATCTCGATAGCCAACCAATCGCTAAACACTAGTCAGGAGATAAAGGAGATTTTAATATCTCTGTTTATGGCCATATCTACAGTTGTGCTCAAAAGTTTACATACCCCGGCACAATTTTTGCTTTCTTCCCCTTTTTTCAGAGAATATGAATGAAAAAACTTTTTTCAACTCATTGTTAGTGGTTGGGTGAAGCCGTTTATTGTCAAACTACTGTGTTTTTTCTTTTTCAATCATAATGACAACCAAAAACATCCAAATGACCCTCATCAAAACTTCACATACCCTGGTGATTTTGGCCTGATAACATGCACAGAAGTTGACATAAATGGGTTTGAATGGCTAAAAAAGGTAACATCCTCACCTGTGACCTGTTTGCTTGTAATCAGTGTGTGTGCATAACAGATGAGTGAGTTTCTGGGATCCAGACAGACTCTTGCATCTTTCATCTAGCCACTGATGTTTTTGGATTGTGAGTCATGGGGAAAGCAAAAGAATTGTCAATGGATCTTCGGAAAATACAGGACTCTCTGAAAACTAACAGTGTGGCTGTTTCAAGATGCACAATAAGGAGGCACTTGAAGAAAAGTGGGCTGCATGGTCGAGTCGCCAGAAAAAAGCAATTACTGTGCAAATGCCTCAAAGTATCTCGCCTACAATACGCCAAACAGCACAGAGACAAGCCTCAAAACTTCTGGAACAAGGTTATTTGGAGTGATGAGATCAAAATTAAATTTTTTGGCCACAACCATAAACGTTACATTTGAAGAGGTGTCAACAAGTCCTAGGATGAAAGGAACACCATTCCTACTATAAAGCACGGTGGTGGATTGCTGATGTTTTGGGGATGTGTGAGCTACAAAGGCACAGGAAACTTGGTCTAAGTTGAAGGAAAAATTAATATAGCACGTTATCAGCAAATACTGGAGACAAATTGGCCCTCATCAGCCCGGAAGCTGCGCATGGGACGTACTTGGATGTTCCAAAATGACAACGATCCAAAACGCAAGGCCAAGTCGACATGTCATTGACTATAGCAGAACAAAATGAAGGTTCTGGAGTGGCCATCCCAGTCTCCTGACCTCAATATCATTGAGCCACTCTGGAGAGATCTCAAGCACGCAGTTCACACAAGACAGCCCAGGAATTTGCAGGAACTGGAGGCTTTTTGCCAAGAAGAATGGGCAGCTTTACCATCTGAGACAGTAAAGAGCCTCATCCACAACTACCACAAAAGACTTCAAGCAGTTATTGATGTTAGAGGGGGCAATACATGGTATTAAGAACTGGGGTATGTGAATTTTTGATCAAGGTCATTTGAATGTTTTTGGTTGTCATTATGATTTAAAAATAGAAAACACAGTAGTTTGACAATAAATGGCTTTACCCAACCACTAAACATCAGTGGAAAAAAAGCCGGGGTATATTCTAAACTGCTTTCAGTCATTCACTCCAACATAGGTCTTAGGTAAGTAGATTGGTCCTAGGTAGGTAGGCAGAAGTTAGGCAGGTCTTAGTTAGATAGGTAGGCTACAGATAAATAGGTAGATTGACCCTCAGTAGGCAGTAGTTAGGCAGGTCTCAGATACGTAGGCTACAGATAGATAGGTAGATTGGCAATAGGTAGGCAGTAGTTAGGCCCCAGCTAGGTAGGCAGCGCTAAGGCAATTCCTCTCTGCTAACACCAACCGGTCCTGCCTTGAACGCTCGGGCTGGAGGGCCCGGGCGTTCAGAGGTAGGAAGCACCGGGCCCCGCCTGCAGTGAACTGTCATGTTCACTGCCGGCGGGCGCAGGAGCTGGACTACCGGGGTAGCAGACGCGTCAGCAGCTGCCCCAGGGACCAGGCCCTGTGGCAGCTGCTATGTCTGCTACTCCGGTAGTTCCGCCCCTGCTTAAGGCAATGACATGGGATTCAGTTTTCTGAGCCAATTTTATCTTTGTTATTAAAAAAAAATGATTCTGAAATCAAATGTATATTAAAAAAATGTTTTGTAGGAAGTTCCCCAAGATATACATAGGCTGATTAAAAGTAAACACATAGCAACAGCTAATAGTGCTAATAACCTCACTTAAGGAATCAAAATATCGCACATCAGTTTATGCTGAAGATTTGTCCAACATCTATGGATTTATCCCATTGAATCCCCTGATGAACCCTCTGAGATTGGAAGAGAGAGAAACACGTCGGGATGTTACAGAAACGCATCATGCTTAAGGACAGTAAGATTTACATGATAATTTCTTTTTTGTATTGTATGTATGAGGAGCAGTAGCGCTTGTATTTTTGACCTGTTCCTTTGAAGTAGTATCTTTGATATCATTGTCCTACTCCGGGTCTAGTTTTGACTTAGTGGTACTCCTTTAGGTTTTTATAGATTACTGGGGATCATTTATCTATACACTGACATTAATTAGTACAGTGTCTTTATAGGGTGAGCCACTGAGAGGTGGTAACGCCCTTTTTGGAGCGATTTCCCCTTCTGTTGTGTCAGGGTAAAATAGTCGAAAGTGTAGGGGAATTGATTTATCAATTACTTGATGACTAATATATATCTAACATTTTGCATTTTCCCCCCATACACCTATAGGATACCTGATCCGGCATTGTGATGTAATGTATTTTCTATGAGGATTGGCTTAGTATTGCTTTTATTGGGTATTTAACAAAGGTTCAATTTTAGTGTGGGTTAGTGGAGTTTTTTTTCTGTGAATTTCAAACAGGAATGTTCCATTTAAATATATATATATATATATGTCTGTTCGCTTCCTATTACGACTCTCGTTTATAAGGGATGCACATTTTGCCGGAGAATGTTTCAGGTTACAGACAACCTCTCCCATGCTGTTCATTTTTGAGGTTTTAATGAGTAGACTCATGTTTTAATGAAAGCAAGCAGCTAACTTTTGTACAAAGCATAACCAGAGACAGCCAAGCTGACATCTAGAGGTTATCTGTATTGACCATTAGAGCCCCGAGGTTCTCTGTGTGTGTTTTCTTATAAAACATTAGGCTCAGTGGGGCTTTCAAAACCCCCTACAGTTGGTAACATTAAAATCGCACATGTTTGTAGCATCCAAGGCACAGTAATTTGTTTGCCTGTGACTAATGTGGTTGGCAGGAGCAAGGAAGGGTTCTGGCTTAAAGATGATGCTTTTCTCTTTGAATATTATTTTGGCCAGACAAACAGCTTAACAATATAAAGATGCGACAAGCTTCTCTTTCCTCCCTACTGGAATGAGGCTAAAACTCAGCATACCACATGGTAATCCCTTTAAATGTACTGGCAATGTACTAACTAAATGCCGTATTGTAGAAAAAGCACACTATAATGCTAAAGGCATTAAAGAAAGATGAAAAACACTCCATAGAGTTAGATGGTGCAGAGATGTAATCCTTTCGTTTCTGGAAAGCCTAGCTATGAATGAAGCCAGAGGCACAAATAAATGGAATAAGTGATCTTAGTCTAATCCTTAATAGGAGTCAGCATATATCATGAAGACATTGGATATTTTATGTTCAGATTGTTCTTTTCTTACAGCAAACTTCAAACCTTACTTACTGCAGATCACAGCCATTTAATTCTTTCAGAGCAACAGGCCAAAATGTGTCAGCTACGTATTGAGAATACAATGTAGTGTATTGTGACAATGCTCTCACATGGCTTCTGCTGCAACATCAAAAAATACAGTCTTATGGCTTTGTATAAGAAGAGCAAAACCATGTGGTTTACAATACTCTGACATTTCAAATGAACCATTTACAAAGTGTATGTATCATCATGACATATCTCTTTCAGTAGGAGTAATTGAATAGAGTGCTTTCTAGTAAGGGGATGCTTTTAGCAAAAATGGAGTCTAAAACATATATACTGTATGTACACCTTCATATGATCTATCTACCTGGCTATGAATCTATCTATCTATCTATCTATCTATCTATCTATCTATCTATCTATCTCACATCTCCTATCTATCTATCTATCTATCTATCTATCTATCTATCTATCTATCTCACATCTCCTATCTATCTATCTATCTATCTATCTATCTATCTATCTATCTATCTATCTATCTATCTATCTATCTCACATCTCCTATCTATCTATCTATCTATCTATCTATCTATCTATCTATCTATCTATCTATCTATCTCACATCTCCTATCTATCTATCTATCTATCTATCTATCTATCTCACATCTATCTATCTATCTATCTATCTATCTATCTATCTATCTGTCTGTCTGTCTGTCTGTCTCTGTCTGTCTGTCTGTCTGTCTCTGTCTGTCTGTCTGTCTGTCTATCTAGCTGCAAAAGCATTCATACCCCTTAAACTGTTTCTCATTTTTACCCGTTACAGCCACAAATGTATTTTTTGGACATTTTATGTGATAGGACCACCTTTAGCTGCAATGACAACTGCAAGTCTTTTGCGTTATGTGTCCACCAGCTTTGCACATCTAGACGCTGATATTTTTGCCCATTCTACTTAGCTCTAGCTCAGTCAGATTGGTTGATGAATATTTGTGCACAGCAATTTTCATGTCATGTCACAGATTCTCAATGGGATTTAGGTTCGGACTTTGACTGGGCCATTGTAACACATGAATATACTTTGATTTAAACCATTTCATTGTAGCTTTGGCTGTATGTTTAGGGTCGTTGTCCTGCTAGAAGGTGAATCAATTCTCTAGTATTAAGTCTTTTGCAGGTTTTCTTTCTGAATTGTCCTGTATTTAGCTCCATCCATGTTCCCATCAACTCTGGGCAGCTTCCCAGTCCCTGCTTAAGCATCACCACAGTATTATGTTGCCACCACCATGCTTCACAATGGAGATGGTGCGTTCAGGATGATGTGCAGTGTTGGCTTTCCTCCACATGTAGCATCTGGCATTTAGGCCAAAAAAGTTCCATTTTGGTCTCACCTGACCAGAACACCTTCTTACACATGCTTGCTGTGTCCCCTACATAATTTTTTCCATACTGCAAATGGGACATGTATGAACGAGGCTGTGCTTGAAGTCTGGCATATTTTTAGCCAAAAAACTAGCGTTCGCTCTATTTTAAACAGGCGCACTCCAATATCAGGTACATAACAAAGCGCCTGCGCACTCTGCAATGTGCCTGAGATCGGGGGGCGTGCTGGAAGTGTGTCGCACTACAACCGTACGAATTTACACATTTATAGCTTTAGTACGGCAACTCCAGGCGCATTACTGCTGGAACAGGTAAAACACTTTGAAAGTGGATTACCTGAGCCAGAATTGTTGCTTTGTAGCTAGAAAGCACTAAATCTATGACCCGCAGTAAAACAGATTAATAGATTCAGGCATACATGTCGCTCCTGGTTTTAGTAAGAACTTTCTTTTTGTCAGTCATACATAAAAGCCAGATTTGTGGAGTACACTACTAATAATTGTCTTGCAGACAGATTCTTCCACCTGAGCTGTAGATCTCTGCAGCTCCTCCAGATTGACCCTAGGCCTCGTGGCTGCTCTCTGATTAGTGCTCTCCCTTTCTGGGTTGTTTGTTAAGGTGGACGGGCCATATCTTGGTAGGTTAGCAGTTGTGCTGGGCGTAACTTTAGCCTTAGCAGCCATAGCGACTGCTATAGGGCCAAGAGGTTGAAGAGCCCCATTTATCTTTAAGAAGATTGTTCATTTTTGCAGGGAACAAGTAGTTGGTGTATTTCTGCTGTCTAGCACTACTATGTGGGTTTCCAGATATATTGGGGCATTATTTATACCTTAGTACCATTTCTGCTGCTGTTTATTGTCATCAGGTGGCGGGGTCTCTGGTTGTGCCATACTCCTTCCATTTAGGGATGATGGATTGGACAGTGCTTCATGAGAGGTTTAAAGCTTAGGCTATTTTTTAAAACATAACCCTTTAATACTCTTTGCCACAATTTTATCCCTGAGCTGTCTGGTGTGTTCCTTAGTTTTCATGATGCTGTATGTTCCCTATTGTTCTCTAACAAATCTCTGAGGCTTTTACAAAACAGCTGTACCTCTATTGAGAATAAATTACATATATATGTACTCTATCTAATTCTAAAGGCAATTGGTCAGACTGGATTTTATTTAGGGGCATCAAAGTAAACATGGCTAAATACATATACTTTTTAGTTTTTTTATTTAGCAAAAAATTGGAAAAAACATGTATCATATATGTTACTTTGTTGATCTATCACATAAAATTTCAGTAAAATACATTTAAGTTTGTGGTTGTAATGTGTAAAAATGTGGAACAGTTTAAGGGGTATGAATACTTTTGCAACCCACTAATCATCTATCTCTCTCTCTGTATATTGTACGGTTGAAAAAAAGACATATGTCGATCTAGTTCAACCAAGGGTGGGAAAAGATATAGATGAAAGGAGGGAGGTTTTAACTTTCATGTCCCCTAGTGATGTGTCTATCTCTCCCTCACTCCGTCTCTCTCTCTATATGTATGTGTGTGTGTTTATATATATATATATATATATATATATATATATATATATATATATATGATACTGACTCTAGATTGTAATATCTGTCCTATATTTTGAATCTTACTATTGCCCATGCTCCAAACTATTTGGTCAGCTCCAGTTGGTGCAGTATAAAAAGCAACATACCTGTTTGCATCTATCCTATTTTTATCTATCTATCTATCTATCTATCTATCTATAATATAGTATATATATATATATTATATATATATATATATATATATATATATATATATTACATACCACCCCCTCATCTGTGTGTGCCCTGTTTGTAGATGTGTCTGCAAACAGGTATGTTGCATTTTATACTGCACCAACTGGGAGTTGGGAGTATGAACAATAGTAAGATTCAAAATATAAGACAGATATTACAATTTAGAATCAAACCTACTTTAGAAACAACTATTACGTTTTTCAGTGTAGAGCAGTAGTCATGACCAAAAGAGGCTGTAAGCAAAGGGATGGGACTTTAAAAATTATAGTAAATTCACTAAATAAAGACTTTTGTGAGTAAATGCCGTTAATTGATTACAATGCAGTTTATTCCATATTTCACAAGCATCTGCTGCCAAAAAGTGGACATTTGTAAAGAGCAGCAATCTGGTAAAGGAAAATATTGTTAAAGTTTCAGCAGTATGGCAGGAAAAGAGTTATGTAGCACATAATCAAACTATGTGTAAGGGTCCTTGGAGAATGATATAATACAGACTCAATGCCAAGTCCAAATCTACATACTGTATGATTCTTACTTGTACTGACCACTGCGTTGACAGGAAATTACAGATGTACTTAGTATGTCAGAATCCAAGGTTTATAAAAAAGGTGATAAATCATATGATAAATGTTTAAAAGGTAAGTTGTAATTCAGCAGCTCTTGGTAATAAGCAAGGCACAATAAGACAAGAAATAACACAGTAAATGGGGAGGCCTTACACCTAATGGGTCACGTATATAAACTACTGTCATGAAAAAACAATAAAAGTTATAACTTTTGTAGGAGAAAATTAAAATGTTCATAAGCGTCCAGATAAAGACTAGTGACTTACACTAACTTTTGCTGAGTTTTGTTAAAGGAGATATCCAGTAGAGAAAATCCGTTTTCATATAACCTATTAGAAAATTGTGGATACTCATTTCTTGGCTAGAGTTGAGACTGGTTTGAAACATCATTTTTCTTATCTACCCATCTTGCAGTAGACAGAAAACTTTTTGGTTTGAATAGCCCTGTGTAATACTTAGAAGGGTTCTGTCACAAAGTAAAACTGATGTGGGAAGCATGCAAATTAACTAATAAACATTTTCAACATTCATCATTATTTAATATTCTGTAGCATTCTTGTTTTAGCTGTTACCTTTGTAATCCATAGTGCACAGCTCATCTCTAGGGGATCCAACCAATGATGAGATCTCATCAGTCCTGGCCACACATGCTCAGACATCACCTCTCCTATCAGGCAGCCACTGTTAGTCTTTCCCTGCCTAGTAATCACACACACTCACTGTTGAGTGCTGTCATTCTACTGCCGTCCTCTGTACTCCTTAGTGATTAGTCAAACAGTCCAAAAATATAATATAAATAAAAAGAAAACTCAATCAGGTATGTGCATTGATATAAAAAAAATCACATTTGGTTCCTGTAGGGATTTGAACTCCTATGTTGGAAGGCAGAAGTGCTTAACCACTTAGCTACATTGTAGCTACTCACAGCCCTTTAAATAAACAGACCTTTGTTTGACTAGAGTGAGCACACTGTGGGAAAAGGCATGGTGATGTCAAGCCTGTTGGATCACATGATATGCAGTTCAAAGAAATTATACACACCCACTTGTGATCACACTGAAGCTGGACAAACCAGGAGTGGTTAATATGCATTTTAGGCTAAACTATTTTGGGTGTACATGAGAAGTATCACTATGTGTGGCCATTATTTACCATAAGTAGCATATAGCATTTTTTTTTTTTACCAGTTTTCACCTTTGCAGGCTCCATATTAAAAGGGGTAAAGTGTACTGCATGGGTTGGCTTTCAGCTTTTTGTAAATCGACCCTGAATGAGGAGAGCAGTGCTTGCAGCTGTCCTGCCAATTCACTTAAATGAGAGCTTCTGAATATAGCCGAGCACGCACACTTGGCTATTTTTGGAACTCCAATAGAAGTGAATAAGGAGGACGGCTGAAAGCATGGTCGGTTCACAGCTAGTTGAGACCCAACCTGTGCATTAGACTTCACTTCTTGGGAGTACCCCTTTAATTTTCAATTGTCTCAAGCAAGTGGTTGGAGACTGGGTGCTATAATGTCTCCCACACACTGCATCTCCACATTCCTTCTCAACAGACTACTATGACCAGCAGGCAACCAATCCCTCAGTCAGCTGGTTTGTTTGCTTCAATTTTTTCAATGAAAACAAGAATTGGAGGAAGAGAAAGAAATGAGCCAAACAAACTGAGAAAGGAGTGTTTTCTTAAAAAATATAAACAAAGTTTCTGATATTATCTTGTACAATTCATTTATGGAAAGTTTGTTGACAATTTAGTGGCCAACTAATTTTCTCTGGGGGTGGGGGAGTGGGTAAAAAAATTGGACACTTATTACCCAAGTTTTCCCATAAATAACAGCTCATTGCTGGGGTTCCAGTATAAGTACAGTTTGTAATCAGCTGATTGTCAAAGGACCCTTCTAGCAGGTAAGGATTTTTAATATCAGAAAACCCCTTTAAGTCTGGTCATTCTTCCTTAAGGTATATTTTGCCAAATATAAAATGATGCTAGTTGCATTCCACCTAGAATATCCATAAGCGTTCCTTAAAGGGGTTTTGCCGCGATCTCATTTCATACCTCCTGCATCCAGCTCTTCAGCGCTATGTGCTCAGAAGGGGGCGTGTGTGATTTGTTTGAATTGCATATCATGTGACCCAGCTGGATGACATCACCATGCCTTTCCTCACTCTAGTCAAAGAAAGGTCTGTTTATGTAAAGCATTGTGAGTAGCTGAGAGGTAAAGTTTTTGCCTCCAGGGGTCCTAGGTTCAAATCCCTGCAGGAACCAAACCTGTGATTTTATTTCTCTTTATCAATGCACATAGCTCATTGAGGTTTCTTTTTTATTTATTTGCACTGTTTGACTAATTACTAAGGAGTACAGAGGACGGGAATAGAATGACAGCACATGGGGTTTGAACACTCAGTAGCTGCCTGAGAGGAGGGGTGATGTCTGAGCATGTCTGGCCAGGACTGAGGAGTTCTCAGCCCTGGTCGTATCCTCTGGAGACGAGCTGTAAACAATGGATCACTAAAGGAGCAGCTAGAACATAAACGGTGCAGAATCTTTAATAATAATGAATGGTAAATTTGGTTGGTAGTTTATTTGCAAGCTTCCCATGTCAATTTTACTTATTGGCCAAACCCCTTTGACGACATGGGTTGAGGCATGGGAGTCACCCCCACTCCCATGCATGAAAACCAAACAATGTTCAGAATGGGTAGGTCCTAGCCTACTGTGAACACAGAAGCTAAACATCACCATTTTGACACAATTGATTGATATCTTCTAAACATTAGAGAATTCTTTTAAAGTCTTCTACCAATATTGTGTAATGTTTCTGAGGCAAACTATTGATTTATAAATATTGAATCTCCTTTTTAAATTATATATGCACCTGTTCCAGAATGCCTCTCTGACTTCAGCAGCATGCATTAATTACCAGCAGACTGTTAGTAGGACATAGAAAATGCTATACTTGACGCGTCACAGGAAGTTGTAGAGGGCGGACTGGGATTTTATCAGTAAAAAAGTTAATATCTAAGCCAGCTTCCTCGAGACAGCATTTAATTTTCACTTTACTCTATTCAAGATTTATGAGAACGAGTTCTCATCACTACTAGGCACAAAGAAAAATGGAATTTTCAATTCACATTTTGGCAGACACATTTTACAGTTTTATTGTAAAGGGGCTCTGGAAATATCCATATTTTTGGACAGGGAACTAGTTTACTGCAACTTTATTGTTTGTAATAAATAATGCATTTACTATCCCGTCTGCCAACAGTTAGAAACTGCTGTGAGTGCCAGGCAGGGCCTTGATCTCTCCTCTGATAATAAGAGTTTCATATATTGGAGACACATTTTTAAACATTGTGATCCTTGCTCAACAATTGCACGTCCCACCCATACTTAAAATTAATAGATTTTGGAGCTTAACAGCTGGCAGTACAGAATTTTCTTCTTGGAAGTGTCTTACTGGCACAATCAGCATGTACATAACCAATTCTCTGGATGCCTTTGCAAAGGAAAGGCCAAAAAGAAACTACTTATATTCCTTGGACACCTTTTTGGAAAAAATAGTAAGAGAAAAATAGCCATGTTGGCAATTTCGAATGCACGCATTTCTGAAATTAATTCAGGTACCTGCTACATAAAACGATAACTGCAGTAATAAGTAGAGAATCATTTCAATGTTAAAACATAAAGCACCAATGTTAATTACTCAGCACTTTGTTTTCCATTGGTGCATCTGAATTGCTGTTAATAGTTTGCTCTCTTGATTGTGGATGAATTCATGAAAACAGCAAGAATATGCTTTCCAGAAGAAAAGTATTATGTCCTTACAATTGCATTGAATCTAGGATAGCTCCACATAAGACACCATAATGATGACTCTAATCCAACATTAACATTGTAAGAGGATTTGGTTTAGATTTCCATATTGATGTTCTTTAATGGCACCTATTTTGTGTTTCTGCTTTTAAGTTTTTAGTACCCAAGCATACGATATCTTTGGCTGTGCACATATGTTAAAATGAGGCTTACGCACTTTGCAATCATGTGCTTTTCAGACTAGCAATCACAGAAAGTACTCGATGATGTGGACAATCATGAAGACAAGAGGTCTGCAGGAATTGTAGAATAAACATCAGACTGTAAATAAATGAAGAGGCCTGGATCACATAAGCAGTAATAATATGATCTATCACTCTTTTGTTTTTGATTTTAATGACCTGTCATACAATTTAAAGGGATTGTCCATGTTCAAGCAATTAAAGACAGCAATCAACAGGATAAAAAAAATCACTAGTGGACCTCATACTTTCAGGAATATCTTAGTTATGAGGAGAGGTTAGTAGAATTGAACTTATTTAGTCTTGAGAAAAGATGGCTTTGGCGGGACATGATTAATTTATATAAATATATAAATGATACCTACAAAAATTATTTCATGTAAAGCCCCTCAAAAGACAAAGGGACATTCCCTTCAGCTAGAGAGAAAAGGATTCAATATCCAGAGGAGAAAAGCGTTCTTCACTGTAAGAACTGTAAATCTGTTGAATAGCCTGCCTGAGGAGCTAGTCACAGCAGGAACAGTTGGGAGTTTCAAGCAAGGCTTAGATAACTACCTGAAACTGAAGAATATGAATACGTACATAACCATGTAATATTCTGGATCTTGGCTGGTGGTGGCTCTGGGGTCAGAGATGGGGTCTCCCCTGGAGCAGATTGGTTCTTGCCTTGTGGGTTTCAGGGCATTAACCAGTGGTGAGGCTGGGCTTAAAATCTTTGTCTCCCTCCCTTCGCCCACTTTTTCCCCACCCTTGGTTGAACTTGATGGACACGCGTCTTTTTTCAACCGTACTAGCCAAGTAACTATGTAACCCATGACTACTTCAGAAAATATATGCAAACTCTGTTTCTGTCTGGGAGCAACTGAAAATATCCATGAATGTTCATGGACAAGAGGGAAAGGATTCATCCGCTGGTCATACACATTATACAGAAGTAGGTTGATGGATGAACCCATGTTAAACCAGCAACTATCTGCTGCACAATTACTTTGTAGATACAGTCATGCACATTTTAGTCTATATTGGTTATAAAAGTCTTTCAAAGTGGTCATGCCATTGAGTGAAGAATAAACTATGTTCTGGGCAAGTTCTGAGAACATTCTGGAGACATTTGTTCCTAAAAGATTATTTGTGGACAAAATATATTTCCATAAAGTCCTGTGACATTCCCTGTCATTTCTTGTTCAGTAAATACTTGTGTTCCCTATGAAATAACAATTCTGGAGCATCTTCTCTTATAACTCTGTGTTGTGCTTTTCCTCAGTTATTCCTCCTAGAAATGCATTACTGAATCTATCATATGGTTACCATTTCCAGAGAGGTTTGTCCCTACACAGACTGACTGTCAGGACTGATTGTGCAATGTCAGACTGAGCACGGACAACCCCCCCATTGGTAACACCCAGTTTATAGACTGGTTATGCATTTCTAGAACGAATAACCGAGGAAAGGTTTTCAGATTTGGCTAGCTCCTTGACATAGAACAGCACATTTTCCATTGAAAATTTGATAGAAGAATGTGCTCGAATTTTTTTGCACAGCCACTCATTATGAAACCCAACCTTAGAAAATCTATGCTGTGGAGACTAGCGGTCAGATTTTCTACTGAGATCTATGTGGATGGTTAACAGTCGGATGGTTTCCAAATCCGAAAACAGTCATAAAAATCGACTGTAAATCCTTGCCGTGTAGACAGGCCCTTAATGCTCTTTGCACAGTGTGTCTGAGCCCTTTGTTTAGTGCATACTCCTGAAAAAGCTCCCAGCATGTACATCTGAAGTATCTAAAGGGTTCACCAACAGAGAGGAAAACAGTGTCCTTTTGGCCTCTATCAGATATGCATTTCTAACTGCATTGGAAAGTATGGTAGACTATGTTTTCCTATGCAGTGAGCCACTTTAAAATAAATATATATAACATACGTTTTTTACCATTGTGGCCAATAGATGAGATGTTCCCCATATGACTATACAGTTCCATCAATTGAAACCTTTCTTTAGAGATGTATAGTATGTAGTATGTTTTCCTGGCATAGAATTATACAAGACATCTTTAAATGGAGCTGTCAATCTTACTTTATATATTCCAACCACAATAAGGCCCTTACATTATAAAAACTAAATAAAACACAGTGGTGGACAATATGTAATAACTGCATATTTTATTTCCTCAGATGCATGGGTGACCTTGAAAACATTGTTGTTCTAATATTTATTTTGTACTTTAAATTAAAGTGCGTATTATTTATGAAACTACTGGAAAACATTTGAACTGTCATGTAGATGTTCCTTAGGCTATGTCCACACAGTATAGAAAAATGATAAAATTTTCTGCGACTTTAGGATTCTAAAACTGCGATCGTTCAGGCAGCCCATAGACTTTAGGAGAAAAAAACGACCTATAGTCTACACAGGTCATTTTTTTCCGATCGTTTCCTGGCTCCGGTGGTTTTAGGAACATGTTGTAAAAAGTTCCATGGTCTGGTGTCTTTCTGTTGGTTTCCCGTACATTGAATTGTGTACAACATGACAAAAACTGCAGTCGTGCATCGGACAAAAACTGGTCGACTTTAAAACGTTTTTTGTCCAATGCTCTGTGGATTTAGTGGCAACGCTCTTCTCA
This sequence comes from Phyllomedusa bahiana, assembly GCA_025379985.1. Lineage (NCBI taxonomy): Eukaryota > Metazoa > Chordata > Amphibia > Anura > Hylidae > Phyllomedusa > Phyllomedusa bahiana. Next base: position 179,025 of record JAODAL010000311.1, on the reverse strand, counting down.
TGTGTGTGAATTCAAAGCAGGCAAAGCAGCACAGAAGCATGACTGCAGGAGGGACACACAAATGATTGATGGATGTAGGAGGAGTCAAAGATTGAACATCTGACAGAAAGCAATAATGGCAGCTTCTAAAAGATGATTCTTAGAACTTCCTATCTCCAAAGTGATACAGCTCCCATAAAAATGTCTGGCTCCATAGTTTACTTCCGATTTCATTTTCTTTACAGTGCAGCATTGCAGCAGGGGAATACTTGTGCCTTCTTACAAGCTTCTTGCATATCACTCAGCCTTGTATATGAGGCCTATGACTTGCCTTCATTTCATGGCTATATCATAACACAGCAATGTCACATAAAGCACCATCTGCATGTACAGTATTAATTTACTGAATTTACCAGTTACTTGCAGACACTTACCAAGCAAATTGATTCTTGCCGCAGCGGTTCTTGTAAAAGTTACATCATGTATTCCTACCCGAATAATTACAAATATTCATACCAGCTGCATGCTAGCAGTAAACCGGTAACATGAACAAGCTACAATTTATACTCTATGGCGATGCTTAGGGTTCTTTAAGGCAGTAAGTCAAAATTATTAAAGTTATTGGCTTCAATACAGATATAGCAAAGATCACCTAGAAAAGGTAACTTGCTGCAGCAATGTATCTTTATTCAGGACACAACAAAAACAATTATAAAGCACTGAAAAGCTTGAGATAAAGTTATGTGCCACTTGCATGATAATTAGAGATGGGCGAATCGATTCTAACGAAGTGGAATTCGTTTAGAATTTCAGGAAAACTTCGGTTCGGAACGAAGTCGAACTTTGGGGTACTTCGGTTGAACGAAGTTTGCTTTTGATTGATAAAATGGCTGCGAGCACATGGCGTTACATGGGGCAAAGCACTCTGGGAGGAAGAAGGGCATAGCCTGCATGACATGTGCAGAGATGAAGCCAACAGGACCGGCGGGATTCTGTGACGTCACCGCACTATATAAACCGAGCGCGCCGCTGGGAGCTCACACTCCTCTCACTGTACTGACGGGGAAAGGGTGCTGCTGCGGGTGATAGCGCTTTCTGAAGAACTGATTTTTACACAGCGATTTTTGTGGGTGTCTCAGCTTGTCTCAGAGACTTTTCTCTGAATGTTCTATTTCTGATTTTTTGGGGTATTGGATCTGAAATCCTGTGTGAGTCCACTGCGCTGCATATACATTCAATATCCAAGTGGGATCTAAGCCAGTTCCTGTTGTATTCATTTAAAGAAACAGCGTTTTTACAATACAAATCCCACTTCATTTTTGGCTGCTCAATTCTATTGCGCAATTTACATCCAGGGGTTAATTAAGCGTTGTTTTGCTGGTGTGCTGACAAAAATAAACCGTCTTTTTCAACGCCAAATATATATATTTTTTTGGTAGCCTAATTCACAAGCAAAGGTTAATTACAATTTTATCTCTTGTTGTGTGGCGTAGAAAATACGCCATTGTAACACGCTACAAAGCTACTAGTTTGTGGGGGCTCAATTCTATTGCGAAATTTTACATCCAGGGGTTAAATTAAGCGTTGTTTTGCTGGTGTGCTGACAAAATAAACCGTCTTTTTCAACGCCAAATAATATTATTTTTTGGTAGCCTAATTCACAAGAAAAGGTTAAATTTTAAATTTTATTCTTGTTGTGGGGCGTAGAAAATACGCCATTGTAACACGCTAAAAGCAACTAGTTTGTGGTGGCTCAATTCTATTGCGCAATTTACACCCAGGGGTTAATTTAAGCGTTGTTTTGCTGGTGTGCTGACAAAATAAACCGTCTTTTTCAACGCCAAATATATATTTTTTTTTGGTAGCCTAATTCAAAAGAAAAGGGTTAATTACAATTTTATCTCGTGTTGTGTGGATTAGAAAATACACCATTGTAAGACGCTACAAAGCTACTTGTTTGTGGTGGCTCAATTCTATTGCGCAATTTACATCCAGGGGTTAATTAAGCGTTGTTTTGCTGGTGTGCTGACAAAAATAAACCGTCTTTTTCAACGCCAAATATATATATTTTTTTTGGTAGCCTAATTCACAAGCAAAGGGTTTAATTCCCAATTTTATCTCTTGTGTGGCGTAGAAAATACGCCATTGTAACACGCTACAAAGCTACTATTTTTGTGGTGGCTAAAATTCTATTGCGCAATTTACATCCAGGGGTTAATTAAGATTTGTTTTGCTGGGTTGTGACAAAAATAAACCGTCTTTTTCAACGCCAAATATATATATTTTTTTGGTAGCCTAATTCACAAGCAAAGGTTAATTACAATTTTATCTCTTGTTGTGTGGCGTAGAAAATACACCATTGTAACACGCTACAAAGCTACTAGTTTGTGGTGGCTCAATTCTATTGCGAAATTTACATCCAGGGGTTAATTAAGCGTTGTTTTGCTGCTGTGCTGACAAAAATAAACCGTCTTTTTCAACGCCAAATATATATTTTTTTTTGGTAGCCTAATTCACAAGCAAAGTTTAATTACAATTTTATCTCTTGTTGTGTGGCGTAGAAAATACGCCATTGTAACACGCTACAAAGCTACTAGTTTGTGGTGGCTAATTTCTATTGCGCAATTTACATCCAGGGGTTAATTAAGCGTTGTTTTGCGGGTTTTGCTGACAAAAATAAACCGTCTTTTCAACGCCAAAATATATTTTTTTTTTGGTAGCCTAATTCACAAGCAAAGGTTAATTACAATTTTTATCTCTTTGGTTGTTGCGTAGAAAATACGCATTGTAAATACGCTACAAAGCTACTAGTTTGTGGTGGCTCAATTCTATTGCCGCAATTTACACCCAAAGGGGTTAATTAAGCGTTGTTTTGCTGCTGTGCTGACAAAAATAAACAGTCTTTTTCAACACCGAAATATATACATTTTTCCTGTAGCATAATTCACAAGCGAATGTTAATTATGCCTTTTTGTGCTTTTACATTTAGTAAAACACACAGTGCTTGTAAACGACACATACAAGTAAATTTTTCCTGGCCATTTGTGGAGCGCAATTTATATCCAAGGGTTACCCAAGCTTGTTACTGGGTTCATTTGGATTCAAAAACAGGGTGTATATTTATCATATACAGATAGCTTCATCAAACAGTGTCTGTACATTTTAGAACAAACAGTATGTCAGACAGAGAGGTGGCAGGCTCTGCAACTGCGAGTGGCAGTGGCACAAACATTTCTGAAACGGGCCCAGGTCGCAGCACAGCAAGGGGACGTCGCAGCAGGGGTCACTCGGTGGCCACAACTGCCTCTGTCATCTAGCGGCCGTGTGTTGTTCAGCAACCCAAGGGTTCTTGAGTGGTTGACTAGGTCATCCTTCCTCCCGATGACATCTGACAACCCCAGCCAAGAGTCCGGTGGGAAACCTCAGACACAACACTTAGTTGGCATGGCCCGGGAGCGGGTCAGCGGCCCTCACCTGTCCTCAGCCCACCTCTGTCCCATCCAGTTCCCTCAGCCAGGGATCTACTATGTGGTCTGGGCTCAGCGCCACTATTATATGCGAGGATGAACAATTTGAGGGAGGGCAGTCAGCAGCTACTTGGCAGCGAAAAAAATGGGGCCAATATCCCCAGCTTCTTGCAGTAGGCGGCAAAGTATAGATGTGGGAGTGGCAGGGGAGGTCATGTGTGAGAGGTCAGCCTCGGCTTACCAAGCCGGTTTTTGAGGACAGTAGTGACGTTTGAAACACAAAAGATGAGATGTAGCCGACCGCACTTGGGAGCCGGGTGAAGCAAGGGCTTCATCATCGTCAGGAGAAGAGGGCGTCAGCTTGCGCGTCAGGCAGCGGCGCAGCCAGCAAGTGGGTTGTGTGGCCGTGAGTCACAGGGTAGCAGCAGTGTGAGGTCGGGAGCAAGCGGCCACGGGTAGAAAACCCGCTTCGCAGTTCCAAGACAGTAGCGGCACAGGGGCTCAGCGAGGCAGCGGCGGCAGTAGTCACTCGTGCGGAGCGTTGGCGGTAAAATCAGCTACTCGGCGGTGTGGCAGTTCTTTGCTAAGACACCGGGGGAGCCGAATATGGGTCTATGTAGAATCTGGGGCAGAAAGTGAAGCTGGCCAGGGAGCTAACGTTTGGCACAACGGCCCTGCGTCAACAATGCAGCGTCACCATCCGGTGGCGTGGGAGAAACGTGGCTCAGATGTGGTGGTCCATTCCTGCCGCCTGCAGCAGCAGCAGCGGTCAGTGGCACGCATGCCATTTCACCCATCAAGGCTCCACCACCTCTGCAGAAGGAAAGTGTTTCTCTTTGACATCTCTCCCGGTCCAGATGCTCCTGCTCCTCGTACTCATGGCGCCAGCAGTCGTTCAGAGAGGCGATTGTAAAGAGACAACAGTATGCGTCCAACCATCAAAGGGTTTGCAGCAGCTGACCGTGCTCCTGTCCAAGTTTTTGGGGTACTGCAGTCCCTCCCTTTCCAAATGGTGGACTCTGCACCATTCAGAGAACTAATGGTTGTGCCGAGCCGAGATGGAGAGTTCCAGCCGTAATTTTTTTTCCAAAAGGCAGTACCAGCACTTCATAAATATGTAGAACGGGAAAGTGGGTCAGTCCTTGAGCTTATCGGTTTGTTCCAAGGTACACGGCAGCGGGGACTTTCTGGAGCTGTAACTCCCGGTCAGGGCCGTACATGTCCTTTACGGCCCACTGGGTGAATGTGCTTCCTGCCCAGGCACACCAACAACTTGGACAGGACGCCGCTTTCTCCTCCACGTTGTCAAACTGCTGCCCCTGCGCCAAATGTCCGCCTCCTCCTCCTCCACCCCCCCCACCATCTCAGCCTCCAAAAAGTACTGCTCCATCATACCAAAAGTGTAGGGCACAGCGTGTCACGCAGTTCTACACCTAGTTTGCCTCGGCGAACGAAGTCACACAGGGAGGAACTGCTCCGCGTCATGCAGCAAGAAATCGATGTGTGGCTTTCTCCGCGCCAACGCCAAATCGGAACCATGGTGACGGACAATGGGAAGGAACATGGTGTCCGCGCTGCAACCGAGGAGGGATGGTCCATGCCGCCCCGCATGGTGCAGTGTTCAATCTGTTGTAAAAAAAGGGTTCCTGAAGTCTTCCACCCATCTTCAAACATTCTGAAAATGGCCAGGGAAACTGTGCATGCACTTTATCCATTCGTACAAAGCCAGGAACACCCTCCTCGAGTTGCAGCGGCAGAACGGCCCCCCCCAACACGCTCTGATATGCGATGTTTCCACCCGCTGGAATTCCAGCCTGCACATGTTGGACCGACTGTATGAACAGAGAAAGGCCTTAACGATTTTTTGATGATCCAGGCAGACAGAAGTACTCCCCTGTGTAACTTTGATGTCAGCCAGTGGCAGCTCATGCGTGACACCTGCCGTTTGTTGAGGCCATTCGAGAGGCCACGTTATTTGTCAGTCGCCAGGACTACGGGGTGAATAACGTCATTCCACGCTTCAGTCCTGGAACAGATGCTGAAAAATCTGTCTGGGCAGGGGACTGGAGATGTGGCGAACTACATCTCGTGGCCACATGAGTCCGGTGGGGGCTGAAATGGAGGAGGAGGAGGAAGGGCATTGGGAGCAGAAGCAAATTTTCTGGTGAAATGAGTGGATTTTTCTACCCAGGTGACAAGAGAGGAGGAGCAGGAGCAGCTGGAGGAGGTGGATGGAGATGAGGAAGACGAGGCAGATGACTCCCAAGCACCGTGGCAGTATACAGTGGAAATGGAGGCAGGGGCCCCTCGGAGTCCCCTTGTGCAGATGTCCCGCAGCAATGCTTATTTGCCGGCTAGTGACAGCCGAATAGTCAGCATCCGGCAGAGGGATGACTTCTGGCTCTCCACCCTATTGGACCCTCCTACCGGTCCCAAAATGGGAGCCTTTTTCCCAGCTATTGAGAGGAAGACAAACTCAAAATACTATAGGGAAATCCTCCGTAATCAGTTGGCCGCTGCTATGTGCGGCATCGTCCCTCCTCTGACAGGTCTGACCGGGGGGTTCCTCAGCGCTCACGTACTACTGCCGCGGCTGCTGGGGGAAGGTGGGGGGGTAGGGGCAGTACCAGCTCCATCAGCAGTAACTAATCTGGAGTCACTAAAATGAGCAGCTTCCTTCAACCGCCTAGTAGGAGGGCAGTCACCAGCAACAGCAGCAGCAGGACATGGAGCATTCCCTGAACCAACAGGTTGTGGCCTACTTGGACAGCACTCTGCCACCCCAGTTAGAAGATCCGCTGGACTACTGGGCAGCCAAATGGAATGTGTGGCCGCAACTTTTCCGAGTTTGCAGTGGAGAAGCTGCCCGCCCGGGCCAGTAGTGTGGCAAACAGAGCGGGTGTTCAGTGCGGCCAGGGGCCATCGTTACCCCAAGGAGAACCCGCTTTTCCACGGGAAATGTTGAAAAGACTGACCTTTGTCAGATGAATTTAGGCCCTGGATTTGGCCAGGATTTCCCCACACCAATGCCTTAGGCGTCAGTCTGGGTTCAAACTACCTGCCTCAGCACTATTCTGATGCCGCCAAACCCGCCTGATGCCACACATCTGCTGATAGTTTTTCCCCTCTGCCTACCACCGTCTTTACCAGGGACTGGTTATTGCCACCCACCTCAACACTCTGTCATTGTGGCCACTCTATGTGCTCATGCTGGGTGCTGCTGTTGCTGTTTTCCGTGACTCCACACTGTGTCATTGTGCCACTCCCGCGGGCCTGGTACTGTTTTGCCACCTCCAGAATGTCATTGGGGCCACTCCTTTACCCTATGCTGTTGCTCCTGTTTATCACCTCCCACTCTCTGTCATTGTGCCACTGTCTGACCTCATGCTGCTGCCGCCGTGACCTCCGCTCTCAGTCATTGTGCCTCTCTGTGGCCTAATACTATTTTGCCACCTGCAGAATGTCATTGTGCCACTCTCTGACCTATTGCTGCTTAGGTGACTCCGGTCGTGCCCTCCACAATGTGTCATTGTGCCACTGTATGACCTCATGCTGCTGCCGTGGCTGCGGCCCTGCCCTCCACACTGTGGCCTACTCCTGTTTTTGCCACCTCCAGAATTTGTCATTGTGCCACTGTCTGACCTCATGCTGCTGATGTGGCTGCTGCCGTGCCCTCCACACTGTGTCATTGTGCCACTGTCTGGCCCTTTTGCTGCTGCTGTTGCTCCTGCGTGCCTCCACACTGTGTCATTGTACCACTCTTTGGCCTACTCCTTTTTTGCCAGCTCCGAATTTGTCATTGTGCCACTGCCTGACCTCATGCTGCTGCCACCGGGGACCTCCACCCTGTGTCATTGTGCCACTCTGCGGCCCGGTACTGTTTTGCCACTTCCAGAATGTCATTGTGCCACTGTCTGACCTCATGCTGCTGTGGCTGCCGCCGTCACCTCCACACTCTGTCACTAATGTTGCCACTGAGCTCTCAGTTTGTTTTTTTCCAGCTTTGCTGCCATGACTTTATCAGGCTACGTTCCTGCTTCAGTTTTTTGGTCAGTTTTGCCCCCATAAGTGCCCAGGGCATTTTCTAGTGAAGCGATTCTAAGAGCGGCGGCAGTCATGTGCGTGTCATACTAAAACACAACATTGTATGAAGACCAAACCAAGCTCCCTCTGCATATTTAAGCATGGCACAACATTCTACAAGCACCCTGCAGGCCTGGGCAGCCTGGAAATAGCTGTTTTTTAACGTGATTCGTGCCGAAGTAATTCGGACCGAAACGAATTTTGTCGGAAAATTCGGCGAAGTGACCGAACCGAATTTTTGAGAAATTCGCCCATCTCTAATGATAATGTGTTTAAGGACAAGCTAAGGTTTATTACATCTGTAGATTTAGGTTCAGTGCCTAATAGTTATAAAACATATATAAACATGCATAATTAAAAGTAAAAAGGGGGGGGGGGGAGTACAATGCTTAATGAAGTAAGGTAACTTGTCTGCTCCTGGGGACATGGGAAGAAAATGTATACAAATCCAATAAAACTATTATATTTTTCTGACTATAAGACACACTTTTTCCCCAAAAATTTGTGAGTAAAATGAGGGTGCCTCTTATAGTCCGAATGCACTATCGGGCCGGCGGGAGGGCTAGGATGAGCAATGCTGCAGGAAGCCGCCGGCAGTGTTTAAGGAGTTAAACCCTGCTACTATCTTCCCGCAACATCGCTCCTCTACAGGCGCCTGTCCACCCGAGAGAGCGCTGTACAGCGGCAGCAGCATGCAGCTGATCAGTAGAGCTGGCTGCGCTAACAGCAGGGATGGAGCCAGCTAACGCTTTAGATTCTGCGTCTAGCCGAATGAGGAGTGGTGCCGTGCACCGCTCCAAGGAATCGGTGCTTGGCCAGTTGCTATGGCAGCAGGAAGCCCCATGCACGCTTCCTCAGCTGCCATGTATGTACACCTATGGCAGGCTGTAATAGTTGATGAATGAATGTAAATCCTATCTACAGCAGTACTATTGTATTGCTGTACATAGGACAAGGCATTCTAGGGGACTAAGTATTAAAGTAAAAAAAAAAATAAAAAAAAAAATATATTAAAGTTTATATCATTCCACTTCTGCTATTTTACAAATAAAAAAATAAAAAATTACACATAATTGGTATTGACACATCCCTAAAAGTCCAATCTATTAACCTATAACATCATTTATCCCATACACTGTACAGCATAGAAGAAAAAAAAATTCCAAACGCCAAAATTCTGTTTTTTTGGTAATTTCATATAGTAAAATAAAAACTACGCTTCAACCCGGACATTTTGCTTCAACATCTTTTTTTCCTACTTTCCTCCTCCTAAAAACCTAGGTGCGTCTTATGGTCTGGAGCATCTTATAGTCCGAAAAATACGGGTAAGTCCCCAGTTTATGTTATCTGATGTGGATTAGGCTATCATATGTCCTTAATGGGGTTGTCTCACTTTAGACAATGAAGGCATATCGTTAGGATATGCATCATTGTCTGATAGGTCCGGGTCCCACTCGGCTATACTCAGAGCTCCCATTAATTTTGATGGGGTTCATTTAGGAGATTGGTGCGGGTTGCATCCAGACCTATCAGACTATGATGGCATATCACTAGGATATGCCATCATTTTCTAAAGTAGGACAACCCCTTTAATGATTAGTAGATAGAAAGTGTGATTTTCCACCTTCTTAAACCAGCCCATGGGGAAGGTATTTCTTTTTTCATGTAAAATGCCACATACTCTTAAAACAGCTATTATCAAATATGCTGTTACAGAACTTGAACCCCTGATGGAAGAGGCTACACTAATAAGTATCCTTTTATAAGTCATATTTGATCATCTTGATGATTAAATAAGTACTAAACATGATTTATGTAATTGTTTCAGAAGCACCAACATTAATCAATTCCTGTTTGGGTCATTTACCACCATCCTCACCAGGCATTGCATTATTTTTTGTACATGCAGATTTGATTGCTACAAGGATTTCTTGCGCTTACTCGTTCTACAACTTTTTAGCTTTTGAATTTGATTTTTGCATCTATTCTTTTATCAGGGAGTATCAGTATCAGGGAAAATGGTAAAAAATAATAGTTTTTAAAGTGGCACTAAAACAAGTTTTGTAATTGTGTCACTTTTCCGTTACTAATGTTTTAATGTAGGTGGTATTTAGTTTAGGGCTGTTTTATTGATTTTTCTTTTTTTTTTTCTTGTATTTATTTCCTTTACATATTGTGACCCCACAATGGCAGAAAATTACTTTTTAGTGGCATTTTTAGTTTTTGTTTTTTTTTCTCTCTCTCTTGTCGCTTATTTCCCCTATAACTGTAGCTTATATATTAGTACCAGTTACAAGAAAGCTACAGAGGACTGAGCATAGAGGTGATTTTAATCTGATAAAACCTTTAAGCTCAATTAGCATTGTGTATATAATAATCAGTAAGGCAGGAATGATAATTAACCATCCCTGCCTTGTCACTGGAGAGTCTGGCTGCCACTGAGAGCCTGCTCTCCCCTTCTGCAGCTGCATAATCAATGTGCATCTGTAAACTATGCACGGACATTCGAGAACTGCATGGAGGTTTATAGTCAATGGGTGTGGCACTGCTTTTTTCAACAGTATTGAGCAAGTAATTTTTTCAAGTTTTATTGGTTATTATTTGGATCTAGTGTGGCTTTTATCCTGCATTAGTATTATGGGAAACTTGTATGAAAACTGTCTAGTTATAAGACTATCTTTGTTGTTTATAGCAACCCATCAGCTCCCATTTCATTTTTTTCAGAACACTATATGAATTGAAAAGGGAGCTCTGATGGGTTGCTTTAAGCAACAAAGAAAGTCTTACAGTTTTCATACATGAGGCCCTTGGTGTGTTTTTTGGATCTTTTGGGTCACATGTCTGAGCCTGTTTAGGTCTAAAACTCACTTTTTTGCCCATAGGTTACTATGGGCAAAAAAGTGAATTTTAGACCTAAACAGTTTTCATACATGTGGCCCTATGTCTCTATCTTCATCTCAAGTGCTGATGCATTAGACCCAGTCACTATGGTTCCAGCTAGGCGAAAGAAAGCAGCCCAAATCTTTATGCCAGCAGATGTAACAAATACTGATGTTGATCATGACGATCTGAATGTTTGGATGCCAAATTGGAAAAAATTAATGACTAAAGAACTTAAGCTCTTGTGGGATCAAACCACTTTAGAGTCATATGTGGAGAGAAAAATGATAGCAAGAGGTTTACAGATCAAGAAATTTCCAACTAATATTTTTTCCAAAGAATTTTCAGAACGGTGGAACACAATACTGTCAGATTGCTCATTCAAATTAATGGAGCTACTTATCAAACACGAAGAATTAGCCAGATTGGACATTAGTTCACAAATTCTTCAAATCAAAGAATCCCTGCATCCTCATGAATCTCTCCCTTTGTTCAAGGATCTTCAAGAGAAAATGATAAAAAAAATCTTAATAATAAATAATAAATTAGAAGATACCATTGTTTCTTATAAAACTAACAAATTTCAAAGGGATGTAATAGATTATGAAAAAGATGCAGTGTATACTTGGAGACAAGGGGAAGCTATGCCTAAAGTATATTTTGAAAGAACAATGGAGATGACCCAACCATACTAACCGATATGATAGTGTTTCTTACAGAGAACTAAACACATCAGCAGACATTTCGGTTCCTTCCACGTCTGATGTTTGTTCTGATGCTTCCAAGTTACATAGACCCGAAACTCGCAATAAAGCAAGAAATACTAAGCAAAATGTGACAATTCCTTCATCAAAAAATGCATCATGAGATCAGGTAGGAAGCACAAGAGAAAAACATCCTTGGAACCTTCGGAATCACAAGTATTAGGGTATGTTCACACGGCGTAATTGCGGCGCGCACAGTACGCAGCGCAACACGCCGGGTGTTTTGGGAGTCGCGCTAATCAGCACGTCTTCCCAAAGCACGGTGAGCTTGGGCCCGCCGGCCCTATTGACAGACATTACTCGCGGCGCTTTATCGCCGTGAATAATTGACATGTCACTTATCTCCCTGCGTGTACAATATAATCATATCGTACACGCGGGGGAATGAGGTGTAATCCATAGTTCTCTATGAGAGCTATGGATTACCGTAATTGCGGCATGCATCTCGCCATGTATTAAGCGCAATACGCGCCGAAATATGCGGCAAAATGCGCGCCCAATTATGCTGTGTGAACATATCCTTAGGCTATAAAGTTATCAACCTTTCAAGTTATATTGTGACTGATGCACAAATTTCCCTATTGGCTAAAGGTTTGGGAAATGTTCCAACAAAAAACTTTGACTTGTACCAGTTACAAGAAAGCTACAGAGGTCTGAATGCAGAGATGATTTTAAAGACCTTTGAGCTCTTGCGATCACATGACTACCAGGAAGCTCAATTAGCATTGTGTATACAGTAATCAGTAAGGCAGGAATGATAATAAACCATCCCTGCCTTCTCACAGAGACATTGGTGATAGGGGAAGCAAAAGATATTTGTGAATTTCTAGTAATACTTTACTAAATTATATTCTAAAATTCTCATTTTATTTTACAGTGGTAGGAGTGTCTACAAAAAATCTGCCATGTGTGAATTGACCCTATACTGAAAGTAACCATATAGCCATCTATAATAGTTTGGTGATTGACATTTCTGCAACTCTTCCATTCATCTGCATGCAGAGGCGTAACGTAAAGCTCTGGGGCCCCAGTGCAAAAAGTTAAATGGGGCCCCAATTACCATGCGCCACTTACAATACTGGTATCTCCTAATGTGGCAGAAGGGCTTTTGGCCCCCCTCAGGCTGCAGGGCTCGGTCGCGATTGCTACCTCTGCACCCCCTATAGCTACGCCCCTGTGTGCATGTGCTTTGAACACATCCATGTCTATGTTCCAGAAACAATATACCGCATATACTCGAGTATAAGCCGAGTTTTTCAGCACAAAAAATGTGGTGAAAATTCCGACCTCGGCTTATACTTGAGTCACTGTCGGCGCTCGGGCGCTGCGATGGCCCGTGTGCCGGCAGGGACACTCCAGCTATATGCGACTCCTCTGGGAGCACATATAGCTGATTGCTGAGTACAGCCGACAGCGTCCGGGTGCTACCGTGGTCCGAGCGCTGTTGCCGATCTCCTCACCTGTATGCGACTCCTCCGGAGCAAATACAGGAGAAGAGATTCCACTGCAGAGCAGAGAGCGAGCGCTCCTTGCTCCGCAGTGGGCTCCTTGCGGCCGCACACTCGCGGCTGTCCAGAGTTTCTGGCACAGGCGGCGTGTGTGTCATCACGCGGCCTGATGACATAACGCCCTCTGTGCCGGAAGGTGGAGCGGAGCGGCCGTGAATCGGTGCGGCGGGGGATCGAGGTAAGTGTTTATTTTTGTTTTTAAAACTCTGCCTATACCTGCCTATAACCTACTTAGGGGGACCTATAACTGCCTATAGCCTGCCTATGAGGACCTATACCTGCCTATAACCAGACTAGGAGGACTTATGCCTGCCTATAACCAGACTAGGAGGACTTATACCTGCCTATAGCCTGCCTAAGGGGGCATATACCTGCCTATAACCTGACTATGGGGGCATATACCTGCCTATAACCTGCTTAGGGGGACCTATAACTGCCTATAGCCTGCCTATGAGGACCTATACCTGCCTATAACCGGCCTATGGGGGCAAATACCTGCCTAGGAGGAACTATACTGGCCTATGAGGACCTATACCTGCCTATAACCTGCCTATGTGGATCTATGCCTTCCTATAACCTGCCTATGGGGGCAATTACCTGCCTATAACCTGCCTTTGGAGACATATACCTACCTAAAACCTGCCTATGGGGACATATAGCTGCCTATACCAGCCTATAACCTTCCTATAGGGAACATATACCTGTTTATGGAGGACATATACCTGCCTATGGGGGACATTAAACTGCCTATACCTGCCTATATCGGTCTATGGGGAACATTAAACTGCCTATACCTGCCTATGTAATTGTATTGGTATCCATTTTTATTTTTGAAATTCACCAGTAGCCGCTGCATTTTCCACCCTAGGCTTATACTCGAGTCAATAAGTTTTTCCGTTTATTTGTGGCAAAAGTAGGTGCCTCGGCTTATACTCGGGTCGGCTTATACTCGAGTATATACGGTAATTTCTGCAACAAATCTGCTGCCTGTGAATGTGTCCAAATGACAATATTAAGCTTTCTTTATTACACCAAGACATTCTGCAGTGCTTACACTTTGCTTATTCACCCTCAGTCAGAAAGATTGGTCATTAATAGTAAAAAAATATATATTTTTTCCTGCTCTGACAATACCTAGCGATTGTTTGTCATAGCTATATATTACGTTATTATACAGAAATACATATACATCATATTGAGATCACTATGAAGGATTATGCTCTAATGTGGTGTTACTATGATATATATGTGTGATGAATAGTAATTTGTGATTCAAGTATCACCATACATAGGGAGCTAATCACTGCTTCCCCTATATTCCTAGAGAGTGAAGCATTTCTATTTAGCAGCATCAGAAGATAATTTATACTGGGGGAAGTTGAATCCCTAGAACAATGGTTGGAATTCTTCAGTTTAGTTTTCTCTCACTTTTACAACAGGGAAAGAAGCTTTGTCAGTCTCAGATCAATGACGAATAATGACAATGGGGTCACAGTTCTTGGTACACACAAAATCTAGATATGTAGTGTTTGAAAAGGAATATACTATTGCTGTCTAAAAGTTAGGCTGTGTTACCCAAAACAGGCAGTCTTAGGCCTCGTTCACACGGCTTATTTCAGAGGGATTTGCCGACGGAGTGACGATCGTCAATCCGTCGGCCAATCCGTCCGAAATAAGTCACAGCCTATTTTCTATTGATTTCAATAGAAAATACGGCTCGTCGTTCACACGACGCAAAATTCCGTTCCGGATTGCCGCCGCGGATTGACGACGGCAATCCGGACGGAAAAACAATTGACATGTCAATTATTTCCGGACGGATTCACCACCTACAATGATTGTAGATGGTGAATCCATCGGGAAATCAGTTACAAATACGTGCCACACTTAGTGGCACTTATTTGCAACTGATTTTCAACTGATTTCAGAACGTATTTACATCGGAAATCCGTTGTAAATACGTTCTGAAATAAGCCGTGTGAACGAGGCCTAAAAGTGTGCTAGATTTATCACAGTGGCTTCTGCTGTTTGATAAATTTTGCCAATCTTTAGACTTGCCTAGCTTTTTAGACTGACTATTAGCTGTCCTACTTTCTCTTCCAAAATGTTGGCATATTTTTTGGAACAGTGTGTTGCGCCATGGCCACATTTCCTTTAGTGCAAAGTTGCACCCACTTTCTATTAAGCCACACTCCCATGTCAGAGAGGGCATAAAAAGTGCCTAAATCAAACACTGCAACATTTTCACCAAAAATGGGGCACTTTTTGTAGCATTTTATGACATTTTTGTGATTCAATCACAATAGTAAATGTTGGCCATTGAGTGAATGAAAAAGCACACAGGCTGCATCTTCCTCCAGGAAAAAATAAGTATGTTAATCTGCATTGAAAAAAATGTCAGATGTTTTACTTATTTAAGGGCCTTTTATGTTATCTACAAATGTATTTCTTCTCACTGACAAAAAATGAACGATAATACTGCATAAAAGTCATGTCTAACAATGAAATCTGTCAGTGCATACTGTGCCTTTCTATGATACTTGTATACTGTATCTATGCTGTTTAGACCAATACAGCTGCAAGTCTTTAAATATGCATGTGATTGCTTGAGATGTGGACATTTCTGCATATCTTTATATCTTAGTTCCAGTGCAGCTGCACTTTTTTAAATTTACCACTTCTTCTATTGTCCCTGTAGTTTGTAAGTATATCTTTTATTTTTCCTTACATTTAATACATATGGGTGAGCTCTGAGGAAGGATCATTTGGATCCGAAACATGTTAGCTGAGGCTGGTGTCTCTGCACGTTTGTCCTTTTAACCAGTTTGGTCTGGATATGCTTTTATTTTTGGATAAATAAAAAGTCTTGCATTGCCTTCTACCCTGGACGTATTCGGCTGGTTCATTACGTTTTGCTGCAGTTGAATTTGTTGTGTGAGTTTCAAGAGCTCATGTGAACCGTGCCAGTCCTACAGGTGAGCTGAAAAATTTTCCTCTTTTTTCTGCTTAGCACGTTTCCCTTAGCGGACCTGACCTGAATGAATGTAACTTTAAACTAGGTTCTCACAGTTTAATAATAATAATCTATATTTATATAGCGCCACATATTCTGCAACACTAAAATATATTGGGGGACATGTATGAACGGGGGCTGCACCAGTCCGAGATCTAGCGCAGCCCCGTTTTCTATTTTTATCAAATGGCTGCACTCCAATATCAACTACATTACAGAGCGCCCGCGGCACTATGTAATGTGCCGGAGATGGGGAGGCGTGCTGGAGGCATGTCGCACTACAACCGTGCAAAGCTATAGATTTATAGCTTCAGTATAGCAAATCTAGACGCATTACTGCTGGAACAGGTAAATTACTTTCAAAGTGGTTTACCTGAGCCAGAATTGTTGTTTCTGTGCTAGAATGCGCCTGATTTAGGACCCGCAGTAGAACAGGCTCATTAACTCAGGCGCATTCTACACTATTATTATTCACAGAAAAAATGGCATCTGAGCGCCAAAAATCATACATGTCACCCATAGTGTATAAGTACAAAAAACAAACATTACACAGTAAAAAGCTATTAACAGATCAGACACAAGTTATGAGGGCCCTGGTTGCAAGAGCTTACAATCTATGAGGTTGTAGAGGTGAGTAGTGCTTTGTTTACACAATGGTATGGCCATATTTCATACATACGGTGTAGTTTACATAAAAAGGGGATGAGCCTGCCAATCAAACAGTTTTATGCCTCTTTTATGCACACTTTTTCATTGTTTTTTTTATTTACAAGTGTTTCTGGTGACATATTTGATATATTTGCAAGGTGCGTTTTTTCCTTATGTAGAAACCTATAGGAAAAAAGGCAAAGAAAAATCCACTATGTCTAGAGTATGCTGCATTTTGCATAAACATTGCAAAGACCCAAAAGATACAAAAAAGGCCACCAAAATGCTACCAAAAACACTTTTTGTGGGATTTTTCATAAAAATGCTGAAAGCACTAATATGACTGATTGACATATTCATCTATTGGATCCATATTTCCCTGAAAAAAAAATCAATATCAATAAAATCAATAAAATGTCAATACATTTGTTTTGTTCATATTTGTTTTTTTAATCACAATTTCTATATGCACAAGGAGTTTTTTTCAATTGACCACATGTTTCAACAGATTAGTTTTGGTTCTGTTTTTAGCCCATACAAGTCAATAGGTTAAACTAAGAAATGCATGTCCATAATTTCACATGTCCATATCCCTTCCATTTTTTAACATCCGTACTTCAGCAAGATTATTGAAACAGCAAAATACAGTTAACTCTATAATAACAAAATGGAATTAAGGATGAAAAACCAACACTTAAGGCGACATTTATGAACAGTGCTGTGCTAGTTTTCTAGTATACTTTGAGCCAAAAATGTTTGAACAGGTGCACTCTAAACTTTGGCACGATAATTCCCTTTGTAATGCTACAAAGAAACTTTTTAATGTGCCAAAGATTTGGGCATTCTGGGGGGGTGGGTGTCACATCACATTCATAGAAGTAGACACATTTATGATTCTTTGATGCCAAACCTAGGCGCAGAAAAGTTAGAACAGCCAGACCAAGATAAAGATGGTCTGCCTGAGCCAGAGTTGTCGTATTGGCACTACAATACGCCTGTATATATGATCTGCAGAGGAACAGGGTCATACATTCTGGTGCATTCTACAACTCTATTTAGAGCTGGCCTGTGAGGGCCAGGACTCATACATGTCGCCCTTTATATAAAAAAAAAGGAATACAAAATAAGATGGAACAAATTGAAGAAAAAAAAGATCTGTTGTTAAACATCCCTATTTCATCCATATTTTCTTATGGACGAGTGAATGAGACCTTAAGGCGGGGTTCACATGGCTTATTCAAGCCGTAATTGCGTGACGGATTTCGCCCACAAATACGGCTTGAGTACGGGGCGGTACGGGGGCGGCAGCTCGCCTGCCCCATAGACTTTCATTATCCATGGCACGTATCCCGCCATGAGAACTGTGGATTACCGTAATGGCTGGCATGGATTCCAGCCGTATTGAAGTGCAGTACGGAGCGCAATACGGCTGGAATCCGTGCCCGAAATAAGCCGTGTGAACGGCCCCTCAGGGTGTAGACAGCCTTTATTTTCTTTTTCACTTCGTGCTATATGCTGACAAATTTCCACAGGACGTAATACAGTTGTAAAACATGTAACGTTCCTCTATAGTTACATTGCATGCTATATTTCAAAGCACATGCTCACAATTTTACTGATTAGATAAATGGAGAGTGTATACATTTTCCTTAATGTACTTTATCTGTGTTTTGCTGTTGGCTTTATCTTTTGGTTACTGGCCTAAGCTGGCCATACACATTAAATTTGCCAATTTGTGCCAGGACCAGCTGACTACCTAATGTGTATCGGGGTGTCTCCACTCTTCTGATGGCAGATATTAAGGCAAAGAAAGATCAGGCATGTTGGATTTCACCAGTCAGATTCTTTGTTTCAGTGTTTAGCATCGGCTCATTCCCCTAAGGGCTTGCCCCCACGACAAATAGCAAACACCGGTTTTACGTTCGTGCACATGGCCATAGGGGGTGGCTTTTCACTGCTGTTTTGCGGGATTCGGGACCTCCCCCTTCGCATAGACTTGTTCAGAAACCAGGCAGAAGAATGAACATGCTCTGTGTTTTTCGGACCGCTGGCGGTCTAAAAAGCTGTCTGATGGAAAATCCGTGCAGTGGGGACCGCATGCACGGATTTTCCATACAGGACCATTGTAAATTTTGACAGATGGTTTACAGATAGCTTTCAAAACAGAAAACCGTCTGTAAAACCGTCCAAAAACCCTTGCCATGGGGACAAGCCTTTACTCTATCGAAGAGAGAATGCTTGCATATGGGGGACACAGGAGAAAAAGCTGTTTGACCAGCAACTGTCTACGGTGAATAGGCACCTTGATGTCATTAGCTTCAGGATGTGGCCTATTCCATAGTGGTGCAGTCAAGGAGAGATACCTTGTACATTACGGTATGGGAAAATAAGAAATATAATAAAAGGTTGCTCACTATACCTGGAAACAAGTGCTCCTTATTTCTGCTTTGTAAAGCACTGATAAATAAATACATATAGTATATTGACTAGGTTTTTCCTCACCCAGGGCAACGGTTCAGTTTGGTGCCATATATGTAAAAACTGTGGTTTGTTGGTGCCTTCTAATGCTCAGCAGCTAGAGCTCATAGTTGCACCAATGTGGTACAGATAATCGGTATTCACATCAAACCATGAGAAGAATTGGTTGGACAAATATTTAGGTTATGTTAGCCTTCAAATATATTATTACATTACGCCCATTCAAATGAATGTTAACAATACATGTCAATAGGGAAAATGGGTTGCGACAAAGACCTTGTGCTAATATCATATCAAGATCAACTTACACTCATTACAAATGTGGCAGAGTTTAACTGCAGCGTAAAATCACCGCTTTTCATGTTATCTGCTCTTACCTCAAAATAAAAGCCATTGAAAAGCAGTGAAAAAGTGGAGAACACTTTCTATTCCTTGATAGTGTGGTGCATTATGTGTCGAGTTTAGATTTACTTTCTCTGTATGTACATATACTAATTTCATCAGTTCATTTAACATAAAGCATAGTCCTCCATACATTTAGTCAGTCTGCTCACACTAAGGCTATGTCTCCACTGCCCACATAGCAATAGTTTTTTCACCATTTTTCCTTTTCTAAAAACGCTGAAAAAACAACTGAAAAGAAGTCCCATAGACTTTAATAGTAAAAGTGTTTTGTAGTCTCCACGTTTTTTCTGCTCGTTTTTTGCTGCTGGTCGCTTTTTTTGTAGCAAGTTACAAAAAACGACAGAGCAAGACAGAAAATAAATGATTGAAGTTTACGTAAAGCAATGGACGTTTTTTGCGAGTTTTGTAGCGCATTTTCTGCACTTTTTTGGCACGTTTTTGGCAGAAATCTACAGCAATTATAATGCTGTGCATTTCTGCAAAAAATGTCAAAAAATGGCTGTTTTTTTAACTGTTTTTGACAGGCAGTGGACAAAAAACTCAGTTTTATGAACGGTTTTAGGATTTGGTTTTCAGTGAGTTTTTGTCTAATGCAATGTAGACCTAGCATCATAATAGGCGACATGTATGAAACTTGGTACTGACATGCCAATTCTAAATCGATATAGAGGAGAGTGGGATGCCCTAGTATGTATGAACCTGTTGTATAGGGGTTTATTAATCTGGTGTGTGATATGCCTTGCATAGCATATCTTGGCGCATATCTTTGGCGCATAGCATATCTTTGGTGCATTTAAAGGTGCAGGGTGCAAGCTTTGGTAAATGACTGTTCATACATCTATACAACATAAGATATGCCAAAAAATGGCACAGCCCTTTTCACACATGTTGCCCTAAGAGAATAGGTATCTTATATGGTGTATTTTTATAGAATTCCTATCGTGTAGGAAAGGGGCGTAACTAGAGAAGTCTTGGCCCCATAGCAAACTTTTGGATGGGGCACCCTACCCCCCTCTTTGCCTGCCTCCCCTACCACAAACATTTGCCAGGACATGCAGTTACTAGATAATACAAGGAGCAAATACCTCATCATACATATCACCATCATACTGCTACTAAACAAATCCACTATACCAAGACCAACATTACCAATAAAGCTACTACATAAGGATCTGATTATACTGCCAGAACACAACCCCAAATTACCACCACATAGTGACTGATAATACCACTACACTATTACTGATCATTCTACAAAGATCAATAGTACCGCCATATAGTGACCATATGGTGGTATCAGTGATCAGTGTGCACAATTGCTCTATTACCCCCATACAGTCACCATATAGTTGTAGATACCAGTGTACACAGACTGCAGGTATATAAGTGATTACAGTGCACTTACATCTTGTGACTCACAGGTGACGTTTCTCTACTGAGTCGTTGACGTTCCGTTTTGTTCTGCATTAGGTCCAGACCGCCATGATGACTTCTCCCGGCCACTTGTCCGTGCATATTTAGACACAAATATCTTAGAATAGCTATAGGTTTAGGTAGCTATAGGGCCCCATATAGATAGGCAGGCAGGGTATAGGGGCCATAGAGGCAGGTAGGGTTTAGGTAGGGTATAGGAGCCATAGAGGTAGGCAGGCAGGGTTTATTTAGCTATAGGGGCCATATATATAGACAGGCAGGGCTTAGGGTTGTCTATAGGGGCCCCATATAGGCAGGTAGGGCTTAGCGTAGTCTATGGGTGGCCCATGTAGACAGGCAGGGCTTAGGGTAGGCTATAGGGGCCCATATAAGCAAGCAAGGCTTAGGGTAGTGTATGGGGGCCCCATATAGGCAGGTAGGGCTTAGGGCAGGTTATAGGGGTCCATATAGGCAGGCAGGGGGCTTAGGGCAGGTTATACGGGCTCATATAGGCAGGCAGGGGGCTTAGGGCGGGTAATAGGGGCTCATATAGGCAGGCAGGGGGCTTATAGTGGGTTATAGGGGCTCATATAGGCAGGCAGGGGGCTTATAGTGGGTTATAGGGGCTCATATAGGCAGGCAGGGGGCTTATAGTGGGTAATAGGGGCTCATATAGGCAGGCAGGGGGCTTATAGTGGGTAATAGGGGCTCATAGTGGGTAATAGGGGCTCATATAGGCAGGCAGGTGGCTTAGGGCAGGTAATAGGGGCTTATATAGGCAAGCAAGGGGCTCATAGTTGGTAATAGGGGCTCATATAGGCAGGCAGGGGGCTTAGGGCGGGTAATAGGGACTCATATAGGCAGGCAGGGGGCTTAGGGTGGGTAATAGGGGCTCATATAGGCAGGCAGGGGGCTTAGGGCGTATTATAGGGACTCATATAGGCAGGGGGCTTATAGTGGGTGATAGGGGCTCATAGTGGGTAATAGAGGCTGATATAGGCAGGCAGGGGGCTTAGGCTGGGTAATAGGGACTCATATAGGCAGGCAGGGGGCTTAGGGCGGATAATAGGGGCTCATATAGGCAGGCAGGAGGCTTATAGTGGGTGATAGGGGCTTATAGTGGGTAATAGAGGCTCATATAGGCAGGCAGGTGGCTCATAGTGGGTAATAGGGGCTCATATAGGCAGGCAGGGGGCTTAGGGCGGGTAATAGGGGCTCATAAAGGAAGGCAGGGGGCTCATAGTGGGTAATGGGGGCTCACATAGGCAGACAGGGGGCTTAGGGCAGATAATAGGGGCTCATAGTGGGTAATAGGGGCTCATATAGGCAGGCAGGGGGCTTAGGGTTGGTAATAGGGGCTCATATAGGCAGGCAGGGGGCTTAGGGCGGGTAATAGGTGCTCATATAGGTAGGCAGGAGGCTTAGGGCAGGCTTAATGTTAAAAAATAAACAAATAAATCCCTTACTCACCTGTCTCTCGCTCCCTCGATGTGACCGCGCAGCTGGAAGACCAGTCTGTGCTCGGTGCGGGCTGCGCAATGAAATTACATCATCGCGCAGCCCACGTCAGTACTGTGGGCCGGCACCTGCTAGGCTTAAGGCCTAGCAGGCAGATTAGCAGAGCTGAGCACAGGCAGCTCCTCTCTGCTTACACCGGGCAGTCCTGCGTTTGAACACCCTCCGGTCCGAGCATTCAGAAGTAGGAAGCGCCAGGCCGTGCAGTTCCGCGCCCGTTGCAGTGAACTGTTGTGTTCACTGCCGGCGGACGCAGCAGCAGAACTACCGAGGTAGCAGACATGTCAGCAGCTTCCCCGGGCCCGCTAAGATCCCGGGCCCCGTGGAAGCTGCTACGTCTGCTACCCCGGTAGTTACCCCCCTGGTGGAGGGCACTAGAAGTAAACACTGTGGTCATCTGTAAAGACTGTAACAAACAAGCCACAAATCTTCCTTCATCTATGATGATACAGTATAAGGTAAGAGGTGTAGTGGACTATTGTCTCAAAGTTAAACTTTTAAGTAGTTATGTGCTTTGATTGGCTTTGGGCTGGTTCTGAATTACCTGAAATTTCCAATCAATCACATAAACAATGTGCAACCAATTGCCAGCCTTTCTCCAGACAGGAAATATGAAATGCAGTATACAATTGAATTATCTGCTTCCTTTTTCCTGTCTGGAAAAATCCTGGCGATTGGTCACAATTTTTCTGTGCCTGGCGAGGTCAGGCTGAACCGGGCCGACTAGAATCTGAAATACTACTTTTAGGTCTTGGTGAGGCACTTAAAACATAGATATAATCTTTAGGCCGTGTTCACACGGCTTATTCCCGACGGATTTGTGAGCCGTATTGAGCTCACAAATCCGCCGTGAATAAGGGGCGGGGGCAGGGCCGGAGCGCGGCGGGGGCGCTGCTCCCGTCCCCATAGACAATGCATTGTTTACGGCGTGTCCGCGCCGTAAATAATGTTCATGTCACTTTCTCCCCCCGCGGCGGATTTGCCGATCGGGGAGGAGCGACGGATTCCACTGTTCTCTATGAGAGCAGTGGATTACCGTAATGACTCCGACGGATTGGCGCCGTACTGAAGCGCAAATCCGGCGCGGAGTACGGCGCCAATCCGTACCCAAATAAGCCGTGTGAACGAGGCCTTAAGCTCAGGATATATAATAAATGCAGAGCTGCACCGTCTATACACAAGGTCACAACCCTTCTATGCACCTGTGGATTTTCATTGTATGTGTACCCACTGGGAAATTGACATAACAGAATTCAGAGAAGTATTATGTATATCTGTGTAATTTCTTTCTTGGGGTTAGAAGAGACACATAATATTCCATAGCCTTTATTCCAACCAATAAATTAGAAGAAAGCCTGCTGTGACAATACAGACAAGAATCCCTGACCAGTAGTTTACTTGTGGAGGTCTCGCTTTTGTGTCAGTAAATTGGCTGTAGCAATTGCAGGCGGTATTACCAACAACAGATTACATCACAGCAGCTGCCATATAGGACCTTATGTATGAAAACTGTCTAGAAGTAAGACTATCTTTGTTGCCCATAGCAACCAATCAAACTCTGCCTCTATTTCATACAGCGCTCTGGAAAATTAAAAGAAGAGCTCTGATTGATTGCTATGGGCAACAAAGACAGTCTTACTGCTAGACAGTTTTCATACATAAGGCCCGAAGTGTAGATGCTGAGAATGAAAGCAGAACATTACAATGTAAGTCTATGGAGCAAAGCATGCTTTTGTCCCTTTAAGGAAAAGAATGAATCAAAAAATGGAAAAATAAAATAAATAAAATTCAGCATCCTCAGTCTTTCCCTCCTGCCACTCGTGTGCTTGTCTTTAATGAGCAGCTCCAAATGACAGCTTTAATCACTGCCTCTGGCCACTGAGAGAGACCGTTAATGATAGAAAAGAACAGAGAGCCATTTGCATCAATCAGCTCTAAATCACTTTTTATGATAATGCATCGGAGCGGAGAACAAAGTCTCTGATGTCTCCTGCATGATGATGTACCACAGTGCTGTCTCCTTGGCTCAGGCCAGAACATAAATCTCTTAAAGATGAACAAACCATAACCTGTGCTACTGAGACTGTTGGCCCTTATTTCCCAAACTGCTAATGATCTTTTAGCAGAGAAGAGTCAAAAGAGGCCAAGTTATCAGATGATTCTACTGCTTTGAATATCACATAGCGCATTGTAATGAGAAGCAATGATTTAGCATATGATGATTGTGACAGTGACATAGCTCTTGCTAATACACTTCAAGGCCAGCCCCACCGAGTTACAGTATGAACATATTATTTCACATGTTATATTTAACTGCCTGTATTACTAAAGAAATATGTATCCTGAGAAGCCGGTCATGTCATGGATTTATGAGGCAGATAATCACTTTCTATGTTCTTCTACTCTGATATGATGGATGTTTATAAGATTCCCTTTATAATGTGCTGAATTTAATGGAACCTTATAAGAGTTGTCTCATCACACTGTTACATAGATCTTGCTCTTTACAGCCAGCTTCAGTTTCACACTTCCTGTTCAGGCTGTGGGCGGTACTACAGCATTTACTGACATTTCAGCTCTGCTATTCCTAGGTGAGCCTTTTAGAAGGACATTGGGGATAAAAGGGTTTAAACAACAGGGCAGAAGGACGCAGAGCTCTAAAAAGTTAAAGGGGTTGTCTCACTACATTGATTCATCTTACCTCAGTCCTGTTTTCTTGGTTTAATTTTGAATTCAGGGGTGTGTTTACTGGATTCCACTAGAATGCAGTAGAATATATACTATAGACATATATTGCAAAGTGACTTGTTTTTGCAAGATCTTCAACATAAAAAGTGATCCTTGTAGTGAGACAACCCCTTTAACATTAATTACTAAAAAAAAGATAAACAAGCTCCTGTGCTGCTGATAAGATGCAGCAGGATGTGACATCGCCATTCCCATCAGGGCTGCTAGAGCAGAGAGATGGTCAGTTATCTAGGGAAGCTAGTGTAAAAAGGCAGGAGATAAGATTTGCTCTGACTCTGAAAAATCAGTAAAGCAGTGTATTTGATTAGTCTTGATGCACTTTTGCCTACATGTGTAAAGCCAATCAATGCCAATGTGATGGGAATACCCCTTCAGAGCAAGCCAGCCAGGTGGTTGACACTGCCCTATGTCAGAGAGGATAAGAGAAGCTAAGCTTAGTGATACATATGTTTATTTCATTTGGAGTAAAAAGCAGAGTAAATCCTGCCAGGACTCCCAGGAGAGACAATAATGGGAACATGTCTGAAAACTGTCTAGATGTAAGACTTTCCTTGTTGCCCATAGCAACCAATCAGAGCGCCCCTCTCATTTTTTTCAGAGCATTATATGAAATGAAAGGGAGCTCTGATTGGTAGCTATAGGCAACAAGGAAAGTCTTACACCTAGACAGTTTTTGTTACATGTGACCCTTATAGTCTATTTTACCTCACCAACATGCAATGATTGACAGCTTACCCTACATCAGTGTGTGTACAGTGAAAACTGTCAATCATTGTATGTGAGAAGAGCCATTGACGTCTTTAGGAGGTCTTCTAGGCAGGATCTGTGACTATTGTGCAGGAAGGGGATAGATGACTGTCGGTGACTATCTCCTGTTGTGAATCGTGGATACTCTAACCTGTACACATTGGTTTCACCTTTCAGTGTAATCCTGTCTGTGCTGATAATGAGGAGACTGTTGAAAAGTTCTTTTCTATATAATAAGAAATGTCAGACTATTTTTAGGCCTACTAGCCAAATTCTGGATTTTTAAAAAAAATAATGATATTGATATAAAAAAATAAAAAACAATCAAAAATTCTTAAAAATTAGTTGAACATATAGATTAGTTTCTGATGACACATTCCCTTTATAGAGTCCTGTCAGAATTTACTTTGCTTTTCACTCACAAGTCCTTCTCCAAATTCCATAAACCTATATAACACGGAGCTAATCTTTTATGCCTACAGCACATTCTGCTCTTAGAATGTAAAGTAAAAGCAAAATTGATGTTGGAAGATTGCATATTAAATAATAAACATTTTCACCATTCATCATTATTTAAAATTTGTGTAACATTTTTGTTTTAGCTGCTACCTTAGTGGTCCATAGTGTACAACTCATTGCCAGGGCCACCTCAGTCCCGGAAGCACATGCTTAGACATCACCTCTCCTTTCAGGCATCTGCTGCAAGTCTCTTCACTGCCTAGTAATCACACACATTCACTGTTGAGCAAGCGTTCAACCCCAATTGTTGTTATTCTACTCCTGTCATTTGTACACCCTAGTAATTAGTCAAACAGTGCAAATAAATAAAAAGAAAAAATGAACTTCATTCAAGTATGTCCACTGAGAAAAAAAAGCACATTTGATTCTTGCAGGAATTTGAATGTAGTACCCCTATTTAGAAAGACAGAAGTGCTAACCACTCAGCTACATTGTAGATACTTACAGCTCTACATAAACATACCTTTGACTAGAGTGAACACACTGTGGAGGAATTCATGGTGATGCAGTTTAAACAAATCACACATGCCCCCTTTTGAACACACTGAAAGCTGAAGTGAGTACAAGATGACATGAAATGCCTTCATGGTAAAACCTCTTTCATCACCATTTTCATGTGGATGGGGCTTCCATTGACACAGTCATGCAAAAAGAAAAAAAATCCATGCAAAATTCGGAGCATGTGGTTGATGATCATATGTTTTGAAAATTTAGCAAATTTGTACCATGTGACCACTGCAAGTCTGGAAATAACACATGCTAATTCTGCTATAGATTTGTATCAAAAGTCATGGTGGAAACTTTATGCCACAATTGAACTCACCCTAAAGATGCTTTGCAGCGGTGTAGAATCTATTGCATAAGCAGCCATTTTTATGAAAATTTTTATGTAGGCTTACTATAGCCTACAAAATATCTTTGATTTTTCAGAACCATAAACATATAAATGTAGGTTTAGTGGAAGGCTTAGATGAACAATAGATATGAAATTTTGTATATCTACAAGCTAACACTCTTCAGTTTACAAAATAAGCATTAGCTACATCAGTAATATGTGTCAATCTTGTAATACAATGGTGTGCGATGAGCAATGACAACAGGAAAGCAAGTCCTATATATGAAATTAGCATCGTCATTACAGTAGAAGACGTCATTACTCAATCCTCTGGATCAGGAAACCTCTCATGTGAAGTCTACTATAGTATTATTCTAAGTCTGTGGATACTTGCTTGGGTCATTATTACAGTACAAGGCCAAAATGATATGCAGGCATTCGGCTTTACTTTACAATGCTACATGTTTTATTCAGGAATCACCATATGACTTCTGGCCACTGCAGGGAAAATGCAGGATTACATGGCAGGGAACACATGTTGTACAAGGATGATCTAGGAGAGTCAGCCAAGCTTGGAACTGCTGCTTATTAATGGCTCTCAGATCTGGCTGGGATTCTGCAGCACGCATAGAGATCAGGGTGGTTCTGATGGGACAACCCCTTTAAGGTTTTAATAGATGAGGCATTGATACTGTTTTGTTATTCATGAAATATGCTGCTACTTATTTCTATTTAGAAATACCAGAACCATGACTCTTATATAAGGGATTACATTTGTGTATACAATGGGACAAATTTATTAATCCTGTTTTGAATTTAGACAATTTATGACACAATAAAATGTGGCAAATGTGTGACGTTGGCTTATGTTATATTACATTTGGGGCATCTTTAGAATCTTTTGTCTGTGTTACTTTTTAGTTTATTTTAGTTTTTTTTTCTGCCAATTTTTTACTGAGGTAAAAAAAGTGTCTAAACTTAAAGGGGTTTTGCCACGAAGTGAGTTCCTTACCTCGTATCTGCTCAGGAGAGAAGATAAACAAAGCATGCTGAGTCATGAGGGAGAGGGGGGGAGAGCGAGGAAGCAGAGAGCGTCTGCAAAGTTTACTCAAATAGTTACATTACAACCCGGGGATTCTCTATACAGCAGAAAGCCTCTTACACTGCACGTTTCTCCCCAGCCCCTTGAAAGCTCCT
The DNA here is from genome assembly GCA_025379985.1 of Phyllomedusa bahiana. NCBI lineage: Eukaryota > Metazoa > Chordata > Amphibia > Anura > Hylidae > Phyllomedusa > Phyllomedusa bahiana. Next base: position 150,826 of record JAODAL010000311.1, on the reverse strand, counting down.
TCATGTTTCCTGTCATCAGATAAGAAGTGCAAACACGCAAGCGCGGCCAGATCAGCTCCTGTCACTGTCCTGGTCCTGTCTAATGTAAACTGTCAGGAAACAATGTTGTAGCTCTCACAGGCTTCACTTTTTTTAATGACATATATTTAGAAAAGTGATTAAATACACATTTTGGAGGATCCCACGTCAACATTACATCGTGGCAAAACCCCTTTAATAAATGTGGTGTGCCATATGTTTTTTAGAGTTCTTAATTTCAACTACAATTCTGGCACATTTCAATTAGTAAATTCACCCGCTGTTTGTTTTCTATGTCCAAGTTGATGAAGTTTTGACATCATTTTACAGTCATAGAGATATAGTATAATTTACATACAATCTGAGTGTCTACCCTTTGCATCTCTTGTACAAATGCATCGCTTAGTGTCTATCAAGCTTGAGTTACTGTCTGTATTCCAGTCAAGGACTGCATTTACAATTTTGTGGGCTTCACAGCTGAATTCTCCCTGCATTTCTTGTTTGCTAAATATTTACGTAGAGATTGCTCTGATCATTTTTATATAGAAAGTGTCATCTTTACAGTCTGTACAGTAACCTGACAAAAACGTCTATTACTCCACCATAGAAACTCAGCTTAAAGGGTTTGTCCACTTAAAATTTATGTATATAATAGAAAATCATGCACTATTCTAATATACACTTATTATTATTCTGTTCCTATACATTTTTTATACCAATTCAGTAGGACCCTGTTTTGAAAGAAAAATGGCAGACCAAACATTCCTGTCCATGGCATCAGACAAGCTACAACACAAATAGCTGTTTGCAGTTAAAGTTAATAAAGTTTAATGCAAAACAAGGCCCAGAGCACAAAGATGAGACAAAGGGCCTCATGTATCAAAACCGTCTAGGTCGAAAACTCACTTTGTTGCCCATAGCAACCAATCAGAGCGCCCCTCTCATTTTTCCAGAGCTCTATATAAAATGAAAGTGGAGCTCTGATTGGTTGCTATGGGCAACAAAGTGAGTTTTAGACCTAGACAGTTTTCATCCATGTGGCTCAAAGAGAGAAGAGTGTCTTTCCCTGACACTGATAGGCATGATAGGACACTGCTGAAGGTAGTAATACTGGAGAAGCTCTGATCCTCGCTAAAATACTGGTACATGCCTGGACAGGTCACATGATGTGATGGGGGGGGGTCACATGAATGTTTATACAGTTACTCTGTGGAAGCCATTACTATGGACTGGATTGTGGGCTGTACCATTTTCTTTTCTGCTGCCTTTGTGTAAAGTAGATACAATACATATATATTAGAAAATTGTATGATATTTTACTATATAGATAAAAAATTAAAACTAAATGAAATGGACAACCCCTTTAAGGGTGAATTTACATAGAATGAAACTGTTGTGGATTTATAACTCTTATCTGAACAGATCAAATTACTTTGAATTATAGTGCGAGGCAAGTGAATGAGGTTTTACAATCCTCAACCACATGCTGCAGACATTTTCCAAATAGAAATATGAGTAAGTTGTGGATTTCCTTTTCAGTTGCAGATTGTTGTAGACTTTCACCATGGATTTCACCCCTTCCATTTTAAACGGGTAAAAACCATGGTGAGTCCACAGCCAACTCTACAAGTAACACAAACAGATTTTGCTGCAGATTTGTCATGGACTTACAGCAAGAAAATTCCCACTTTTACACTTCCAACACTGTTAAGAATATGTCTGTTGATGACCTGTTTCAAATTTGCTAACATACCTCTAGGAAGAATTGGAGGATGTAACTTGGAGCTAGAACATGATAAGTAATGTATTTCCAAAGTTCCTAAACATTTGATATCGATTGTTTGTATGCATAATCTGGCGGGAGATGATGGACATTTCTTGGTGGATATTTGCTGTAGTTTTCTATTACTGTACACATAAATAAAGTAACTCCAATGGCTTACTGTCCATTAATGCTAAAAAGTATCTTGATGCGCTTCTCTAAACAGTATATTTTGTATTTATTTGACTGTGATTCAGTGGTAAAAATAAGCCTGTGTACAAAATAGTTACTGAAAGCAAAATTGTATCTACAAATCATTCATGTTGCACTAAATCTTCCTTGGAAAAAGCAATAGACCCTTCAAAATCCAGCCACTTCCACGTGAAATTAAATGCAAATTTTCAAATAAAATCCTATTTTTATTATATACTAGGCAATTTCTAGTGGACAGTTGTAAAAACCCAAGGTTCATGAATATAAGCTCTGAATATTGCTTAGCGGTACTGTATGTCTATCACCAGTCACAAAGCCAAAGGAATAGAGTTTAGAAAGGTGTGGATCTTGTTTTTATTTAGTAATATATAAAATTAATCATTAACCCCTCAACACTGCAGCCAATTTTGACCTTCTTGACAGGGTCCCAATTTTGATATCTGAAACTGACTCACTATATGTGGGAATAACTTTTGGATACTTTCACCTATCTATGGGATTCAGAGACTCAAGACACATTGTGCTTTAGGTTAATAACAATTTGTGGTTCATGCAATCCTTGTTTATTCATGAAAAATATAAAAATATCTTGAAAATTAGGAAACATTTGCCATTTTCAAAGCTCAAAAATTTCGGTGGATAAGACAGATAGTTGTACTACACAAAACAGTCTATAACTAGCATCTGCCATATGTCTACCTCTACTTGGCATCATTTTTCAAATATATAAAAAAAAATTTTTACGACATTAGGGGGGTTTTAAATCACGTTGTATTTTTTCACATTTTCAAGATTTTTTTAGGGACCAGTCCAGTTGTGACGTGGCTTTGAGAGGTTTTTATGTTAGACACCAGCATTAATGACTCTATTTAAGAAACTTTACCCCTTATAATATTCAAAACAACAAAGAAAGTTTATTACCCTCTAGGTGTTTCACAGAAATTAAAGCAAAGTGGAGGTGAAATTTTCCGAATTTCAATCTTTATTCACTTGAACACAGTAGATGTTACCAAGAAAATGCAATTCAATATTGATATCCCGAATTCTGTTGTTTTTAGAGATATCCCATATGTGGCTCTAGTGTACTATGTGACACAACCACAAGCCTCAGAATAGGAGGAGCACCTATTGGGTTTTGGGGTTTCTTTTTCACTAGGATTTTATTTAGGCACCATTACAGGTCTGAGGACACACTAAGTTGCTAAAACTTAATGTACACCCCTAAAATGACCTAATTTGGGAACTACACCCTTTAAGGAATATATCCAGAGAGTAGTGACTATATTGATCCCACAGGTGTTTCACAATTTTTTTAGCATTAGGCTGTGAAAATGAAAAATTAAATTTTTTTTTAATAATCTGCAGTTTTAGTTGAAAATGTTTCATTTTCACAAGGAGTCCTGGAAAAAAAGCTCCCCAATTCCTTACATGTAGATGTAAACTGCTGTTTGGGCGCATGGCAGGGCATACAAGGGAGGGAGCGCTATTTGGCTTTTAGAATGCAGATTTTGGTTTGCGCCATGTGACATATGCAAAGCCCCTGAAGTACCAGAACAGGTGAAACCTTCTAGAATTTACTCCACTTTAGATTCAACATCCCTTAGCGAATTCATCTAGGGGTGTATTGTGCATTTCGGGTCCACAGGTATTTCACAGTTTTTTTAATAATAGGCCATTAAAAAGGCAGTTCTGTCATTGATTTTTGCGCTTTATTTTTACAGCGTTCGCTGTGTGGTATACATGACATGATAACTTTAATATGTGTTTCAGAGCAGTTTAGATGTTTAAATTTTTAGATATTATCTATTTTATGTCCAGGAGTTTTTTCCAAGAGTTTTTATTTTAAGATTTCTATGGCATATTTAGATTTTTTTGGAATTCTTGTACAATAATGTATATTTAAACTTAAAGGGGTGTTATATTAAGGGGGTTTTGCCACAATGTAATGTTGACGTGGGATCCTCCAAAATGGGTATTTAATCCCTTTTCTAAATATATGTGATTACAAAAAGTGGAGCCTGTGAGAGTTACAGCATTTCTCAGTCCCTCTTAGTTTCCTGAAAGTTTACACCAGGACACTGACAGGAGCTGATCTGGCCGCGTTTGTGTGTTTGCACTTCTTATCTGATGACAGGGAACATGAAGGAGCTTTCAAGGGGCTGGGGAGAAAGTGCAGTGTATGAGGCTGTCTGCTGTATAGAGAGTCCATGGGTTGTAATGTAATTATTTGAGTAAACATTGCAGACGCTCCCTTCTTCCTCAATCTCTGTTCACTCCCCTCCCTCTCACCCCTGCAGCCGTTCATGACTCAGCATGCTTTGTTTATCTTCTCTCCTGAGCAGATAAGAGGTAAGAAACTCACTTCATGGCAAAACCCCTTTAATGTAAATGTATTTCATATCCATTGGATATGTTGTAAACAGGGGGTCTAGAAGTAGCAATTACACCCCGACATTGATATACGAGAGGGCCTAAAGATTTCTTTGTCACATAAGAAGACCCCATCAATAAATGTCACATAGTAGGTTGAGGTCAATTTAAAAAAATAGAGTAGCACAAAGAAAGTCATCATATGATATATCATAAAACAAAAGAGCAGGATTACCACAAAACTACTGCAAATGAACAGTCCAAGTCCAGTGTAATCAATCCACAGCAACCGAAAAAAGTTTATTATTCCAAGTGGTACAAGTATTTTGGCTACAGTTTTTCACAAGCTTGTATTAAAAATGTTGCACTTGTACCACTTGGTGTAATACATTTTGGAGTTTTTGGACATTCTGATGCTGCTCTTTTTTGTTGAAATGGTAGGTGGGGGTCTCTGTTACAAATTAGAGGTAGCAAGCCTGTGGTTATAAATGTCTGGTAGGTGTGGGTCCTAAACGGACATTGAGGGTTCTCTGTCCCTTCCCAACATAGGATAAGAGAAATGAGAGAAAGATAGCTACCCTGTTTCCCCGAAAATAAGACCCCCCACGATAATAAGACATAGTGCATATTTAGTTATGAAATTCAGAGTTTGGCTGCTTATGCTGATGTTTGTGATTAAATCACTGCAGTATATTAATACATGTTGATGTTTTGTTCAACAATAAATGTGAATTATTGTTCATAGAAAAAAAAAATTCCCTAAAAATAAGTCTTAGCTCGTCCTTAGGAGCAAAAATTAATATAAGACACTGTCTTATTTTCGGGGAAACAGTGTATGAATGTGATACTAGTCTATAGAGAGTTATCAGAATATCCAATTGCTTTAAACTGTAAGGCTATGTTCACACGGCTTATTTGCGGGGCGTAATTACGCCCTGCAAATAAGCCGTCTGGACGGGGCGGGAGCGGGAGGCCGGCACCTCCCGGCCCATAGACTATCTTTACTAGTGGTGTGTATACGCCGCTGGTAATTCACATGTCACTTATCTCCCCCCGCAGCGGATTCGCAGAGCAAGGAGAGGAGACGTAATCCATAGTTCTCTATGAGAACTGTGGATTACCGTAATGACTGGGACGTATTCCAGCCGTAATTCACGCAGTATGGACTGAATTACGGACTGAAATACGGCCCATTTTAAGCCGTGTGAACATGGCCTAATACTGTGTACATTTATAGACTGCTTTTGCCAGATTCTCCACCAATTCCCTGATAGTTGGATGCCGGTGTTAGATCTTCTACCCTATTTAGATGGTGCCTAAGCAGTGGCAGTTTACTTATCAATACATGGGTTTATTAGAAAAATCAAACCCATTTGTTCAATAATAACAGTATATTAGGATAGTGACAATAATACAATTCCAAAATTCAGTCACTTCATTTCTAAATTGTCCCCCAACCACATCTTCAGCGATTTATTATATGAATAAAAGCCTGCTTCTGAAATAAACTGTTTAATTCATGAGAAGGGGAGGAATTAGATAACGCCTCTTTTAATTTAGAAGAACTCATTGGACCATTTCACATAATACATTTGGAAATAGAACTCAGCAGGTAACGATGTCACACTTTGAGTGAGATCACCTTCAGAAATAAGTCTCAGCAGTTGTTCATCCTGCAATTATTGAGCTCTTATGATGGAGTCTTGTTTTCTCTTCTGTGATGACCAGTTACAGTCCACATGACCCAAACTATCAATCTCACGGGAACCTTCTTGAAGGTCATTCTGTAATGTAGTTGCTTGTATGTACAAGCTGCTAACATGCTATTTTTCAGTAACTGACATCATAAAGTTTTTAAACAAGTAAAGATAAATGTGAGCCCTAAAGGTCATTTCTTTTATACACTGGAGATATAATATATATATATATATATAATTATATATATATATATTATATATATATATATATATATATATATATATATATATATATATATATATAATATATATATATACTATATATGCTGTACTAGAGGTAAAGCAATAAAATACAACTGATCTTTTTATGTTCCATGGACATTTCTCAGGTATATTGCTGTTCACATATCTTTAACTGAGGCAAATAGATACATAAAAAATACAAGCAAGAACATATTGAGCTATCTCTAAACAGGTTTTTTGATAGAACGTAATGTCTGAAAGTCTAAAACATGTTTTATTGGTTTTTGTTATTGCATTCAAATTATTATGTTAAATTCTTAATAATATAGCTAGTCCGGCATCACACCCTTCCTGAGTGCCATTTATCCTTGGTATGCAAATACAAATTTAATTAAAGCATAATAGAAGAAATAAAGGTGATTCGTGAACTAACGCCTGTATATAAGAATGGCTGTAAGTAATTTATAGGTAAAGGCAACCATCTGATGCCCTCACGCTCAATGTGCTCAACAAATGTATAAATGTGTGTATGTGGAGGACATGCTACAAATGATAGGTTTGAGTTCTTTGGTGGTCAGATGACTGAAGTAAAGAAGAAAGAATACATGTGATACTTCTATGGTGCTACACTTTTTAGCAAAAACCTAGACTGATATACATTGGATTGCAAAAGTATTCATACCCTTGAACTGTTCCTCCATTTTAAATGTTACAGCCACGGACTTAAATGTATTTTGTAGATATTTTATGTGATGAAGCAACACAAAATGGTACCTGCTTTTCCAAATAAAAAACAAACAAAAAAAAAACAAAAAACGGAAAGGTGTGTTGTGCATATGTATTCCCCCCTCCGAGTCAACAGTTTGTAGGACCACCTATAGCTGAAATGACAGTAGCAGTCTGTTGGGGGATGTCTCTATCAGCTTTGCACATCTAGAGGCTGGATTTTTTTTGCCCATTCTTCTTTGCACAATCGCTCTAGCTCAGTCAGATCAGTTGGTGAATGTTTATTAACATCTATTTTCTAGTCCTGACACAATTGGATTTATGTCTAGACGGTGAATGTGTAATGAATAACAAATGAATATGTCAATCAATTGTAGCTTTGGCTTTATGTTTATGGTTTTTGTCATTATGGAAGGTTAACCTACACCCCAGTCTGAAGTCTTTTTCAGCCTCTAACAGGTTTTCCTCCAGGATTGCCCTGTATTTAGCTCCTTCCATCTTACTATCAACCCTGAGCAGCTTCCCAGTCCCTACTGAAGCAAAGCATCTCCACAGCATCATGGTGCCACTACATGGTGGGGATGGTGTGTTTAGAGTGAAGTACAGTGTTGGCTTTCCTCCACACATAACGTTTGACTTTTAGACCAAAAAGTTCAGCTTTTGTCTCATCTGACCAGACCAACTTCTTCCACAGGACCTTTTGACTGCTTTCTTATACGTGTTCTCTTTCTCTGGGCTGTCAGTTTAGGTGGACAGCCATGTCTTGGTAGGATAACAGTTGTGCAATACTAATTCCATTTACGGATGATTGATTGAAATGCTTCATGAGAGCTTGGGCATTTAAAAAAAAAAAAACGTAACCCCGCAATACACTTTGCCACAGCTTTATCCCTGAGCTGTCTAGCATGTTCCTTGCTTTTCATGATGCTGTTTGTTTACTTATGTTCTCTAACAAACATCTGAGGCCTTCACAAAACAGCAGTTGTTATACTGAGAATAAATTACATACAGATATACTCTATTTACTAATTAGGTGATATCTAAAGGCAATTGATCACACTAGATTTTATTCATGGGTTTTAGAGTTAAGAGGGCTGAATACATACGCACGCCACACAGTTTTTTGATTTGCAAAAACTTGGTAAAGCTTGTATCATTTTCTTTACACTTTACAAATACTTGCTGCTTTGTGTTGCTCTATCACATAAAATATCAATACAATTTAAGTTTGTGACTGTAACCTTTAAAAATGAGGAACAGTTCAAGGAGTATGAATACTTTTGCAACCAACTGTATGGTCATCAGTAGTTTCAGATGGCTTATTGTATGTACTTGATTAAAAAAGCTAGTGCAGTCCTTAAACATGTTATATCTAAACACAATAAAGAGGTCCAAAATGAATGATGACCATCACAGAAGAGGAGACATCAAAGAAGGATCATTTCATCACTATTCAGAATTTTGACCATCCTACTCACTTCATTTAATTTATATGTTGGCCCTGAGTAAACCATATGGGCTGGGGCCAAGGATTTCCTTCACACTTGTTATTTTTATCTGCATAACTACAGAAACCATATTCTATAGCAATGAAACATGCTTACAGAAAACTAAAGCAAAAAATAGTCACACTCACTTGTATCAAAGGCGGTCTCCAATAGTGACAATAATAAGCCTATGAAACATGCAATACCAGCCGCCTGCTGTTGTCCATTGCTTCATAAATATTGTGCCCCAGCTTCCTAATTTTCAGTACTTTTTCCTTCAGAATCCCCAATTGCCAGAGAATTCATAAACCAGAAAAAAACGATTCATAAACTATCACAGCTAAACCTCACTTTCCACCACCAGCTATAAAAATTCAGCAGGAGCAGCTCTAAGGCCTGTTCCCCTCTGAGTTGACCCACTGTGCAGCACACTTGATTTAACTGACAGATTGCAGATTCAAGGTTGGGATTTTTAGCCTAGACAAGAGTTTGATTTCCATCCAAGTTTTTACTGATTGGCCCAGCAGGCTAGCCTTTCATTTAATAGGCTAGACCATGTTGAGAACACTGCTGCTCCACGTCAAACTGTGTCCTTTCCAAGCTCATCAGATGAGAAGGAAACCTAAGGATTATTTGAAAGTAGTTGTAAAGTATGTACACCAACAATATTAAAATACAGCTACCAATAAATATAAAACTACAAACTAATTGAAGCTGGCTGATCGTTGATATATATTTTTGTACAAAATATCATTCTCTTTTATACGGCAGTCATACTCTAAAGTGCAGCTCTTGTAACCTAATTTCCATTTTAATAGTCATGGAAATATGGAAAAAGGATGATATCTTATACACTATTATTGCTATATTTTACAAATCAAAATTATTATTAGTCATACAAAATTATAAATTCAAGTAAACCTTTTTATTTCTTTCAACTTGTTCTGTTTGCTTACACTGTTTCTTAATAAATGTGCTCGCTACAGAAAAATGTTTAAGATTTGTGCAAAAATGACTATAAGCAAATCTATTTGCTGCACTATCCACTTACCTTAGACCAATTTATTTAATGTTTGTAGGAAGGGTGGCATTTTATTACGTCTACTGCTGCATTTTTCTACCTCTAAGGAAAAGGCGGTGGGGCTTAACCATTTCATTAAATCCCCCCGATTCTAAATGATGAACATTTCAGATGAAAATAACATAAATAAAAAAAATGTCCATGTAGACAATCACAGTCCCTAAGATTAGTTTCTATAGAACAAACACAAAGCATACCAGCCCATTTGAGCACTATATGGCTTCTATTTTTATGACCTGTTTTGTTGAAAGGAAATGCTATAATCTTTGTGTTGGTGTGGGATTCAGGTGCCTGAGGCTCACCAGTGCAGTTGATTCTTGGGGCTAAACACTGGGGTTGATTCTAGGGGCCCACAAGTGGAGTTGATTATAAGGGCCCATCATTGGGATTGATTCTAGGGCCCACCAGTGGAGTTGGTTATAAGGGCCCACCATTGGGATTGATTCTAGAGGACCTCCTTTGGGGTTCATTCTAGGGGGGCCCACCGGTGGAGTTAATTCTAAAGGTCCACCTGTGAGGCTCATTCTAGGGGCTCACCAGTGGAGTTGATTCTAGGGCACCACCCTACAGCTATTGTACATATTGCACATATACATATTGAGTGTAAATATTGCACATTGACACTTGCCTCTTGCATTCTGTCCCTATTTCCCTATACCCAGCAGCCTGCAATGCCTAGGGGACTATGGGGGTTTTCCTTCGCTCGCCTGTGGGCCAGTCTGAGTCTGCTTTAAGCCTATTATGATTTCATTAGCGCATTACAATGACAAATATGGATGCTTTATTAGATTGTTAGCAACAAAGTCTAACATTTTTTAAGATTGCTAATAATGAAAACAAACATTGATAAATAATAGGAGTAACAGTAGTAATATACCTAAGCCCAGTTGTCAGGAGAACAGTTGTGCACTACTAAACATTGGCATCCTTAATGGAATGCCACAACAAGCATTGCATGCAGCCACAATGAGATTGGACACATCACATTTTAAACTGCAGGATGAGTTTAGAGAGTGTATTAAATAATCAATGGGAACCACTCAGTGTAAGCTTGAAATTGATGGCTGTGGTAAATGGAGCTCACATTATGACAGGCTAAATCCAATAATAATCATATGAACAGATAGTTTTTTTTCTTCCAGTGGTTAAACTTTGAACTTCTAAGAGGGTCTTCTGGTGTAATCAGACTTATCTATCCTGCTATGGGAGATGACAGTGTAAGTATGGGTGTGTGCTAATGTTTTGGGGAAGGTAATGAGTAGTGTTGTGGTAGTTCTATAGTTTTCTCTCTGTTATATATTTTTCTGAAAGTACAAATTTCCAGTTTCATATAATTCTGCCCACAGTGTCTCTTGGTTTTCATAAAAAAGGTTCAAAATAGGATGAAACAATGTATATTTTGTATTCAAATATTGAAGGAAAACACAAGGAATGTTCTCTCCTTCATAAATTCTACCACTCTGGAATCTGTTGACCATCTAATGCAGGGGCGGGCAATTAATTTTCCCATGGGGCCGCATGAGAAAGTGGAATGCTTTTAGAGGGCCGGACTAATAAAAAAAATAATAATAATAGGGTGAACGGGGAAAAACTTGTTTTTGGGGTTTATTTTTGTGGAAACTTACTCTGTACCCTCAGGCAGACAGGTATATAGATATACGTCCCCTCAGTCAGGCAGGTATATAGATATAGGTCCCCTCAGGCAGGTATATAGATCTAGGTCCCCTCAGGCAGGTATATAGTTAAATATTGGTCCTCTTAGGCAGGTATATAGGTAAATATAGGTCCCCACAGGCAGGTATATAGATATAGGTCCCCACAGGCAGGTATATAAATAGATATAGGTCCTCACAGGCAGGTATATAGATAGTTATAGGCCCCCACAGGCAGGTATATAGATAGTTATATATCCCCGCAGGCAGGTATATAAATAGTTATATGTCCCCACAGACAGGTATATAGATAGTTATAGTTCCCCACAGGCAGGTATATAGATACTCATAGGCCCCCTCAGGTAGGTATATGGATAATCACAGGCCCCCTCAGGTAGGTATATAGATACTCATAGGACCCCACAGGTAGGTATAGTTACTTATCACTCATAGATCCCCTCAGGTAGGTATATGGATAATCATAGGCCTCCTCAGGAAGGTGTATAGATAATCATAGGCCCTCTCAGGTATGTATATAGATAATCATAGGCCCCCTCAGACAGTTATATAGATTTATGACCTAAATTAAAAATAACAAACCTAATACTCACCTTACCAGCTTACCTCCTTCCCCACCGAGCGTCTCTCTCTTCTGCCCGGGGCTGGCGACGTGATGAGGTCATCACGTCGCCATCGCCGGGACGCTCCTCTGGCAGCTCCTCAGCGCACAGAGTGATTACTCCATGCGCCGAGGAGAGGCAGCGGCGCGAAGAGCTGACTACATTGCGTCGCTGCCGAGTTCACATACCGATGATATTTAACAGTAGTGCTGACGGCCCGCCGCGGCCTCTCAGCACTACCCGGCCGCGGCATCTTACGCCGCGGGCTCCATCCGACGAGCTAATGGGCCGGATGCGGCCACGGGCAGTACAATGCCCAGGTCTGATCTAATGTATATGGGGACAGGTTGACTGTGAATGTAGAATTTTAATATGCCTTTTTTGGTTCCACTAGGAGATAGATACTTAAGAGTCTAGCACTGGTTTATTGCTCTTTCCTATTGAAATAGCTCTTTCATTGATTAGCTTTAAACATGTAGGCAAAGGTAGATAGAGATTATAACCAAATACACTGCTATTCTGATTTTGCTGTTCTTCAGAGTTATAGCAGATCTTATCTCCTGCTTTTGTACACTTCCCTAAGTGACTGGCCACCTCTATCTGCTCTTACAGGCTGCAGCAGTGACCGGGAGGATAATGTCCCTACCTGCTGTATTCCTTATATGGAAAGACAAGAGCTTGTTTACATGACTTACTGACAAGCTTTAACCCATTAGAGCCCTGTAGTCTTGCTTACTACATTTTACAAACCTCCAGCTGTCATGTCACTGTAATAAAGCCATTTAAGAACAGAAGAGTTGATATGCCAATCACTACTGTAGAACCACCCACAACCTAATCAGGACGTGTGAGACTGAAGCTGGCTGTGGCTCTGTAAAACAGCATGGTGAGACAACCCCTATAAGTCTTACATGGGCAACCTGCCGTAGCAATGACTCAGCCAGCAGGCAGATGAGTTGGATAAAGAAAATAATTTGTAAATTTCTAGACACATGATACAACCTTGATTACTAAACCTCCGGACGCCCCAAAACTATCTTGGCTACTTAATCCAATAAATACTGGTCATATCACATCACAAAATCAGCTGCATACCATGGACTGTTTGGGATACTAAGCCATTGTTTGTGAAACTAAACAACTGGACACCAGGGGGGACATGTATGAACTTGGCTGCGTCAGATTTCTGGTGTATTTTCAGCCCGACATCAAGCGCAGCCCTGTTCGCTTCACTGAAATGCCTCCCGAACGTCATTAGCAGGCGCATTACAGAGGCACTTTGTAATGCGCCTGATTTCGGGGGTGTGTGTGGGAGGCTGGGTGCACTAGAACCATACGAAGCTATAGGTTTATAGCTTTGCAACGTCAATTTTAGGCACATTTCTGCTGGAAATGGTTTAAACGCCAAATTACATACATGTGGCCGCCTGTATTGCATGGACAGATGGAGGCAGTTTGGAATACTATTAAAAAGGGGGGCATTGGTACTTCTGAAACGGGTTTGCTTCATGAGATACCCCTTTTTAACTTAAAGCTGAACCAGCGATTAGCTGATCATTGTGCTTCCAGCCCCGAAAACCCCCAACACTCAGTTTACTGGGGTAGTCATAGCAATGCACTAAATGGCCAAATGTGATACGAGAGTGAGAGCGGCTCATTGTTGTTGTCTCTTCATACTGGTTTTTAGAGTGGGTCATTTTTGGGGACTAGTCCCCGTCGCCGCCTATATCCTCCGCCGCCTCCGATCGTTAGTGTCCTAAGCCGCTACCAGTCGCTAAGCTATCGGCTTAGAGGCTTAGTAACTTGGCTACGGCATCGGTGGCGGGACTAACTGTATGTGCGTCCGCCGGACGCACATACAGTTAGATGCTGCAGCGGAGCCGAGAGCTCCGCGGAGTAATCTGTGGCCGCAGTCAGGATGCGGCTCTGTGCGCGCCGGAGTGCACGCCCAGGCGGCGTGCGCGTCATCACGCTGCCCGTGAGCGGCCTGGTGACGTCACGCCGCTGAAGAAAAGACCGGGAGCACCGACAGCGACAGCGGCAGGGAGCGAGGTCAGGTAAGTGCTGTCAGGGTATTACTTTTAATTAGCGCTATTCATGCTGGGGGCTATTATCTACTGTTATATGTGCAGGGAGGGGGGCTATTATCTATTGTTATATGTGCAGGGAGGGGCTATTATCTACTGTTATATGTGCAGGGAGGGGGGCTATTATCTATTGTTATATGTGCAGGGAGGAGGGCTGTTATCTATTGTTATATGTGCAGGGAGTGGGCCTATTATCTATTGTTATATGTGCAGGAGGAGGGCTATTATCTATTGTTATATGTGCAGGGAGGGGGCTATTATCTACTGTTATATGTGCAGGGAGGGGATATTATCTACTTTTATATGTGCAGGGAGGGGGCTATTATCTACTGTTATATGTGCAGGGGGGGGGCCTATTATCTATTGTTATATGTGCAGGGAGGGGGCTATTATCTACTGTTATATGTGCAGGGAGGGAGGGCTATTATCTATTGTTATATGTGCAGGGGGGGGCTATTATCTATTGTTATATGTGCAGGGAGGGGCTATTATCTATTGTTATATGTGCAGGGAGGGGCTAGTATCTATTGTTTTATGTGCAGGGAGGGGGCGATTATCTATTGTTATATGTGCAGGGAGGGATGCTATTATCTACTGTTATATGTGCAGGGAGGGGCTATTATCTACTATTATATGTGCAGGGAGGGGGGCTGTAATATGTGCAGGGAGGGGGGCTATTATCTATTGTTATATGTGCAGGGAGGGTTTGCTAATATCTATCTGTTATATGTGCAGGGAGGGATGCTTATCTATTGTTATATGTGCAGGGAGGGGGGCTATTAACTATTGTTATATGTGCTGGGTGAGGGGGGCTATTATCTATTGTTATATGTGCAGGGAGGGGGGCTATTATCTATTGTTTATATGTGCAGAGAGTGGGCTATTATCTATTGTTATATGTGCAGGGAGGAGGCTATTATCTATTGTTATATGTGCAGGGAGGGGGGCTATTATCTACTATTATATGTGCATGGGAGGGGTGCTATTATCTACTGTTATATGTGTAGGGAGGGGGGCTTTTATCTACTGTTATATGTGCCGGAGGGGGCTATTATCTATTGTTATATGTGCAGGAGGGGTGCTGTTATCTATTGTTATATGTGCAGGAGGAGGGCTGTTATCTACTGTTATATGTGCAGGGAGGGGGGCTATTATCTACTGTTATATGTGCAGGGAGGGGGCTATTATCTACTATTATATGTGCAGGGAGGGGGGCTATTATCTACTTATATATGTGCAGGGAGGAGCTATAATCTACCTACATATGTGCTGTGAGGCCTATAAGCTACCTACTTATGTGCTGTGAGGCCTATAAGCTACCTAAATATACACGTGCTGTGGGGCCTATAAGCTATCTATATACCTGCTGGGGGACCTAAACCTGCCTATATACCTGCTGGGGGACCTAAACCTGCCTATATACCTGCTGGGGGACCTAAACCTGCCTATATACCTGCTGGGGGACCAAAACCTGCCTATATACCTGCTGGGGACCTAAACCTGCCTATATACCTGCTGGGGGATCCATAACTTGCCTATATACCTACTGGGGGATCCATAACCTGCCCATATACCTGCTGGGGGACCTAAACCTGCCTATATACCTACTGGGGGATCCATAACCTGCCCATATACCTGCTGGGGGATCCATAACCTGCCCATATACCTGCTGGGGGATCCATAACCTGCCCATATACCTGCTGGGGGAACTAAACCTGCCTAATACCATGCGGAATATAAACTACACACCTACCTACTGGGAGATATATAAAGTATATAACCACCTTCTGGGGGGCGTATAACTTACTGGGAGACCCTTTTACCTTCACTGGGGGACACATAATTTAATGTGTTGTGAAGTCGCTAACAGTCGTTAAGCCGGTTGTTAAGGCCTCAGCTCAAGTCAGTTGATAAGAGTTAGCAATCGACTCCGCGGACTCCAGTCGGTTGTTAAGCCAGTTGTTAAGGCCTCGAGTCGATTGCTAAGGTCTTAACAATCGACTCCGGGGACTAGTGGGGACTACCTCGATGACCTGCATATATCATATTGAGACATGAGGCAATCATTTACGTAACCGAGTCACTTTAAAGTATCTGAATCTCATTATTATACTTTGTATTGCATGACATAAATTGAGACATTTATATGAGACAACTGATCTGTTAAATTCCTTTAATCAGAAAATGTACTAAGTCAACCACATAGATGTACTTGCTTTAGATTTGGGTATACAGAACTTTCCTCTTGTATTATTGTGCCATGTATTGTTACAGTAAAGACAAGAAACATAGACGACTTAACACTTTTTAAAACATTTTTCACATTACCACTAGGAACCAGTGCAGATGTATTGTACATAGAGCATACTATTACAGTTTTTATTGCAAGCCATTTTTATTGAAAATATGGTTTGGAGCATTAATTACATTGCATGCATTGAAAACATACCCAATTTTACTTTCAAAGCTTCAAAATAACCATAGTATCACCTTGAATGCTTTTGGCTCAATTACTTTGGGTTGTCCCCTGAGGCATTAAACATATCATGCCTGCTACGCTTTGCTAGCATCCTAATATGCCTTTTGCCTTGGTGCGTCTTTTTTCATTGAAATGAATGAGAACAGAATGCCATTCATTTTAAATTGCTTCCAGCATTATCTGTGTTCCAAGGTATTGAACTGATGAAATATCCATACTCATAACCGTCAAACCAGTGCTAGAGAGTAACATTTGGTGTTCATCCCTCTCTGTAAAGTGTCCACTGGGAAAATAGATAAAGGTGAGTCTGCCCTTAGAAGAAGGTTATATCTTTCAAGATGTCATTAAATCCTATCCTATCTTATCTATCTATTTATCCATCTATCTGTCCATCAGTCTGTTCACCCACCTCATCTATCTATCTATCTATCTATCTATCTATCTATCTATCTATCTATCTATCTATCTATCTATCTATCTATCTATCTATCTATCTATCTATCTATCTATCTATCTATCTATCTATCTATCTCACATCTCCTATCTATCTATCTATCTATCTATCTCACATCTCCTATCTATCTATCTATCTATCTATCTATCTATCTATCTATCTATCTATCTATCTATCTATCTATCTCACATCTATCTATCTATCTATCTTCATATTCATCTTTATCTATCCTATCTTCTATCTACCTATCTTCTATCTCTATCTATCTATCTATCTATTATCTTTATCTTAATGTCTTATCATCTGTTTCTTCATCTTCTATCTGTATGTCTATCTATCTATCTATCTATCTATCTATCTATCTATCTATATATCTATCTCTCTCTCTCTCTCTCTGTATTATCTCTATCTCTCTCCCTCTGTATGTCTATCTATCTATCTATCTATCTATCTATCTATCTATCTATCTATCTATCTATCTATCTATCTATCTATCTATCTGTCTCTCTATTTATCTGTCTGTCTATTTGTTTCTCTGTCTCTATATATATTTATCTATCCATCAGTATTTCATATAAAAAAGGAGCGAAAAGGTACAACATTTCAGCCATTTTTCTATTGTGTGATTTTATCATACTGACCAAATATGCAAACAATGTATGAGATCACACACGTGTTCACACAGGGATATTTAGCTAAACCTATATAGTGCAAAAGTGGGGGACCGTCAATAGCAACCAACAGACCAGATTGCTTCTTCTAATAGACTCTGAAAAATAAACCCTGGAACCTAATCAGTTGCTAATAGCAACTGCTCTACTTTTCATCTGCACCAGTTTTTTTTAAAATTCCCGCAGTGTATTAGATGGTTCATGGCCTTTTCCATTTATATTATTTGTTCTGTTTTTACATAGGACTGTCCCAAGGTACGGGTAGTTCAAGGAGAGTTTTAGAGTGTTCTTAGGTGAAATTTGCAGTTTAATGTCCTGCAAAAGGGGTAAAATATTGGGAGCTATATTTCCAAAAGTTTAATATGTAATATTAGAAAATGCCTAACTTCTATTTATACAACTTCTGAAGATCAACAGAGACACAAAAGTAAAATGGTAGCAAGAAAAGCAAAAAACTTGTCGGCCTATCATTAAAGGAGTTGTCTCCCAACAGAGTTTCATAGGATGCATGAATCTGTCACTTCCTGGTTCAGACTGACTAATTTGCATACAGCTCTGTGGGGTTTTTCAACTCGTGTTTTTCAGTTGCTAATTAGTTCAGATTAGCTCAGAAGCTTCACTGAAACTACAAGCAGGACTTTTTATCTGATCCCTCAAACAAAAGCCCTAATTAGAGCTGTTTACTTTAGATAAACCAAGCTTTTTACTACTGCTCAGCACAGAGGCTGCTGCGACCTGTGTGATGACTCACTCACTGCTATCACATAGAACAAACAGCAGGGGGGAGAGCGTACACAGGTCGGTTACTGAGGGAACTGAAATGGGCCAGGGGGTGATTAATTCACTTGTATCTCCTTAAAAAAACAGATGAACAAAGCAATATATTTGGAAAATGTCTTTATTTTGTGTTTCCTACAATTTGAAAGCTATTCTTTGTAGCGAGATAACCCCTTTAAGTCTATGTCTATACTGCACAACATTCTGATCATATTTTTGGCGCTTTTAGTTTCTTAAAGGTGCCGAAGATACGATCGTTCCATAGGCGGCAATAGAAAAGACGAGTTATAGTCTCCACAGCTCATCTTTTCTCTGCTCATCTTCTGCCGCAGGTGTATTATACAACATGTTGTATAATACACCGGCGCTTTTATTTTTCTTGGCATCTTCCCGCACAATACAATTGAATGGGCGACGTAAACAGAAACGCAAAACGACTGCGGTTTTTGTGCAAAACGTGCCAAAAACCGCAGTCCTGCTTCAGAAAAAAAAAGTCCGCTTTCGGGACGTTTTTTGTCTGATGCAGTGGAGACATAGCCTAGTATATGTTTTCTAGGTTGTTTCAGTTGGAATAGTTTAGCACTGGCATCATGTTTTGTCACAGCACAGTGTTTGTTGTGGTCTGTTGTGGGTGGGCCTGATTTTTGTGTATTTTTAAGCCCAGTGTGGACCCCAAGCAGCACTGTGATACGTGGAGCTTTTCACACTCAGAGCATCACAGGAGGTGGTTAGTTTATTATTTTGGCTATGGTTAGTTGTTACCTCCTTTGGGTGTAAACTCTGGGTCATGCTGATGAGATGGACTAGCCTTGGGAGCTCTGTAGATAATGGTGATAGTTGAACACTGGTTTCAAAGCATAATCATTCTTCATCATTTGAATATGATATAAAAGTTTAAGCACATAACCTGTACACCATCTGGTTTCAATAGTTTGACCACATTTTCATAGCAAAGCCAAGCTCCCATACATCTGACTCCTCCACCACACACCAGCAATGTTTCAGGGGAGACACACCCTTTGTCAAGATCTGCTCTGCAGATGACTGACCTTACCAGCTGGGAAGCCGAGAAATTGGGTCATGTGATCCCCAATAGGAATTAACCGAACCTCTCTGTTGCAGTGGAGTGCAGCAATGAAAGTAGTTAGACAAATGGGCAGTGACAAAGAGCAGAAGTGAGTGGACCTCAAGTGTCCAGAGCCGAAAATCTGTATTTGAGACACAGAAACAACATCATATAATCCTTTGTGGCTAAATCCCGTGCATTCTTATTAAACACTGCATATATGTCCTTTAAACATACATGTCTCTTGTAAGGTAAAACAGAACAGGCTGTGTATGTATTATTTGATGTGCCATCCCCTTCCAGCAAGGCAGTCACCACTAGATCCCTCACTTTACCAACTGAAGCCCATAAGGGTTGTGTCATTGCACTTAGGGTTCACAATGTACTTCTTAAACCCCTCTTTGAAGCAAGTTGACTGTACCCAGGGCAAGTGGCTTTCGTTTCTGATTTAGTTTCTTGAATATTTGTAAATATTTATAATATGGTACCTTCTCACTGTGGCACTATACATAACAATAATTCTATGATCCAAACAGGGGACAACTAATAATGTCCTTTAGTGAAAATGACATCTCATTTGACAGCTTTATGGGCTGTATATGCTGAAAGATGACTATTTTATGCTGAGAGTACAGATTACAATAATTAATAAACACATGTACAGTCTCACAAAAACCCCAAAACCACTCATGGATGGCAAATTTCTGGGGCGTCGGCACTAGGTAGTTTAATTCGGGGCACAAGCCCAGAAGCCAATAATGCCTGTGCCCCGAGTCTCAGATCGTCGGGTTGTAGGCAGTGTATGTGCCTGCAGCTCCGTCGATCTCCTGAGCTGTCTGTGAATACTCTAACACAACACTGCTCAGAGCCATTATTCAGTGCTGGGTGGCAGAGGGGAGAGCGACTGCACCAGTTGCCGGTGTTTGTCAGGATAGGAGGGGGCGCCTGTCACTACTGTGGTCCTGACTGTAGGACTTCCTGTGTGTAGCCGCGGGGGCTTGGGGTGCACGAGAGCTGGCAGTCTGGAAGGCAGTAGTGAAAAAGCTAGCCCCTGTATCTGCACTGCTCCCGGGTACCCGGTCCATGGAAGCTACTCAGCATTGGGGCAAAGCCGCAGCATTATCATCATCATCCACAGGTGCCCAGGGAGGTCTTCAAGTGTAGTGAGTCGCTTCATGTAGAGACCAGTGCTACATAGTATAATATAGGGGAACACCACAAATCTTCATAAATATAAATTGAACTTAATGTATATATGATGTTGTGTGTTATATATGTGTATTTGTGTATGTATGTGTGTGTATGTATGTTTGTGTGTATGCATTGTGTGTGGTATATATGTTTATGTGTATGCTTGTGTGTTTTCAAGTTTGAGGTATATGTGTATATATGTATTGATGTATGTGTATATGTGTATATGTGGTGCATGTGTGTTTGTATATATATGTGTATGATGTGTTGTATGTATATAGTTTATTTATATATATATATATTATATATGTGCTGTATGCATGTTTGTGTGTGTATAATAATAATATATTTGTGTATATGTGATTTATATATATGTGTGTGTTATGTGCTGTGCCATGCATAGTGTGTGTACAGGTGTATGTGGAATGGTTTTTGTATGTATTTACACTTCACCGGCCACTTTATTAGGTACACCATGCTTGTAACGGTTGGACCCCTTTTGATTCAGAACTGCCTTCAATTCTTCGTGGGCATAGTTTCCACAAGGTGTTTCAACGACTGCTCAATTGGTACAAGGGGCCCAAAAGAGTGCCAAGAAAATATTCACCCACACAATGACACCACCTCACCAGCATGATGACACCTGATGATACAAGGCAGGAGGATGGATCCATGCTTTCATGTTGTTGCACGCCAAAATTCTACCCTACCATGCCGAAATGTCGCAGCGAAATCGTGACTCATCAGACCAGGCAACGTTTTCCAATCTTCTACTGTCCCAATCATTCGATGAGCTTGGGCAAATTGGAGGCCTCAGTTTCCTGTTCTTAGCTGAAAGGAGTGGCACACCGGTGTGGTCTTTCTGCTGCTGTTAGACCATCGCCTCAAAGTTCGCCAATTAACTGTGCGTTCAGAGATTGCTCTTCTGCCTTACCGTGGTTGAAATCGGGTGGGGCTATTTGTGTCCACTGTTTTCCTTTCTATCAGCTCGAAAACCAGTCTGCCATTCTCCTTTGGACCTCGGGCATAATCTCAAAGGCTTTCTCAGCCCACAGGACTTGCCGCTCACTGGATGTTTTTCTTTTTGGACCATTCTCTGTAAACCCTAGAGATGGTTGTGCGTTGAAAAATCCCAGGAGATCTGGCAAGTTTCTGAAATTATTCAGACTAGCCCTGTCTGGAAAACCAACAACCATGCCACGTTCAAAGGCACTCAAATCACCTTTCTTCACCATACTGATGCTCAGGTTTGAACTGCAGGAGATGGTCTTGACCATGTCTACATGCCACTAAAATGGCATGAGGTTGTCAGCCCATGTGATTGCTGATTAGAAATTAGGTTTAAACAGACGCAGTTTGTTGGAACAGGTTGTTCCTAATAAGTGGCCGGTGATTGTATGGTGTTTATGTGGTATAAAACACAATATCCCACAATAATTGCCCCATTTGCGTCACTATAAAAATAATCTGACTGTTCTGTCCTTTACACATGTTAAACTACAGACTGATAATGAAGTCGTATATGATATAATTTTTTTTGATACCGTCATTCGTAAGGGATTGCGTTACGTTTTTTAGCTGCTGCAGCAAGGACAAAGGGTACGTTCACATGGCCATAATTGCGGGGTGCGTTTTGTGGTTGTATTTGAACTTTAATTAATACGCTCTCTATGAGAGCTATGAATTACCTGTCGTCTTCTCCCGAGAGTACAAATCCGATGGCATTGTTCGATGGGGAGAGAAGTGACATCCCCCCGATAGAAGCCGCAGTTCTTGGGTGCGTGAAAAAATGCCATGGTGAAACCGCCCTATGAGGAAAACTTAACACAAAGGGCCCGAGCCCCGGATGTTTTGGGACCCTAGCAACGCCCCTGGGCAATTTATTTCCATCACTGCAGGTTAAATTCAGTAACAATGCTTAGAGCAATATGCATTATACATTATCTTAATAACAATTAAGTTGCTGGCATGTATAATCATGTACATGTACATCTCTGGCAAGATCTATTCATACCCAGGACTGTATCTAGAACAAGGGGGCATCCTCTATGTCTAGAGGGAAAAAAGTTTCTACATAAACATAGAAAGGGATTATTTACTGTAAGAGCAGTGAGACTGTGGAACTCTCTGCCAGAGGAACTTGTCATGGTGAATTCATTAAGATCAGAAAGGGTCAGGATGCATTTCTAGAGCGTAATAATAAAACAAGTTATAGTGACTAGGATTCTGGAGAAGGATTAATTCTGATTGCCAGATTGGAGTCTGGAAGGAATTTTTTTCCCTAAAATGAGGACAATTGGCTTCTACCTTATGGAGGTTTTCTATCTTCCTCTAGATCAACACTATAGCACAGTAGGCTAAGCTGAATGAACATTTGTGTCTTTTTTCGGTCCCACAAACTATGTAACTAGTGATAGTACAAATTTATTAAAACCAATATTTCCAAGTGCCAACACCACTGTGTGGATGCCAATGCTCTTAAGTGCTTTTAGGCCAGGTAAGAACGTTAACATCAAAAGTCATTATGACATCCTTGTAATATATCTGATTAGCATTTATTAATTTGAGAATTATTCTGCGTAAGTCCTACAAGATCAGCACAGACTGTGGCGACAAAATCTATCTTTCTACCTGCCTGCTACTTAATCCAACTGTACACAGCAGTGTCTAAAGTGTATAGTAGTCTTTGTGATATTATTCCTATGCCAGATTTAGTAGAGATTTACTGTATTTACAAAAAAATATTCAAAATCTCTTTTATTGCAATTCTGCTTATATTGCCTTTTAAGAATATTTTTAGCAATGTAACAAAGTATTTACTGAAAATAAAGACATTATCCCTTTGTGGTTTGCTGGACAGTGGCAGGTTCTAATGTTCAGCAGCAGTTAACAATGATCTAATGAGCTTCAGAATAGAGGAAACAATAAATAATAATCTCCTCCTGCAGGCAGAGGAAAATAAATGTAAAAAATAATGTAAACCATTACCATGGCAAGAGTCTCAATTAAATTACAAGATTCTGTCTGACATGCATAATACTAGATTCTAAAGCATTGAATTTATATAATATAAATTGATTTTCAGTTTATAACAGTGAGACAAGCTGTTTTGCTTGAGATAGGTTAGTTCATTACCAAACTGGATAGATGCCATACCCTTCTCTTGATTTTTTTTTTTCATTCTGTAGTTAAATGTGAATAAATGTAAACTGTCCTGATCTAAACTCACCTGATTCTGATTTATGCAACTCTCTATGAGGTTAATGGAGACTGCTATGGCGGTTTATACAACTTATACTCTACACAGTCAGTCGCCAAGTTTTAAACATCCAACTCATACTTACAAGTGTGTTCTGACCATGCTGTTTCACAAAGACTGCTCTCACTTCAGGCTCTCACCTCCTGGTTTGTTTGTGGGTGGTTCTACAGCAGTGATTGGCATATCAGCTCTGCTATTCCTAGCTGCTCCTGTTAGACGGATATTGCTGATGGAGGAGTCTTAACAGCAGAGCAGATGGCTTCAGAGCTCTAAAGGGTTAAAGTTTGTCAGTAACAAACATAAACAAGCTCCTGTGCTGCTGATAAGACAACAGGAAGTGACAGCAACATCTCAGCCAGGGCTCTAGAGCCTGTTAGAGCAGAGAAAGGTTATTGGTAACCTTGGGAAGCTTGTGTACACAAGCAGGAGATAAGAACTGTTCTAGCTCTGAAATGGAGCAAAAACAGAACAGCAATGTATTAGATAATAGTCTCCATTTACCTTTGCCTACATGGCAAAGGTAAATGGAGACTCAGAGTGGGACGTGGAAGGAGCACAGGAATGTAGACTGTACCATTTTCTACTGCATTGGTGTAAAAGAGGTATAGGTGCAGAATTTTTAATGCACATATATCAAAAAATGTATGATTTCCTATCATACATATAATAAATAAAAACAACATAAAATGGACAACTCCTTGAATCACTGTGAGATACACATTACATTAGTCTGTAACTTGTGACTAAAAAGCTATAGACCGGTGTAGCAAGTTAGCACTTGTTTCCCAGCAGCAGCATGTGATTGTATAGTATCTATCTCTTCCTGTGGCCATTGAACACAGACTATAAATAAAATATAGTAAGTTATCAATAACTCCTCAGTGAACTACATAGCAGCTTGGCATGCTGGGCAGAGTCATTTAGTGATGACATTAAAGAAGGTTTTTTGTCTGTGGGTGATATAGACTATCCCTTCTCACTCCAGTAGTTTTATGGAATAAGCATCTTAGGCTCTGTTCACTTCATGTTTGGGCCATATATAAAATATGTATTCTCGCACACTACATAAAGATAAATAATTAGGATAATGGGACCAGAGGTCTCTGTTTGAAAAACAGATGCCAGATGATTGTCCTTTTGTCATATATTTGATAGGATTTTGTGTGCACATAATCATTTCATGTGCCACATTAGAGTTTAAGCACAGATCAGGGATGGTTTAAATGTAGAAGGACCAGCTCTGCACTTTCCCCAGAGGAAGCAGCCAACAATTGGCAGAGGCGGTGGTGCCAGCACAGGAAATGGGTGCTATCTTGGATTTGGATGGGATGCACCACCACAACACTCTGTTCATCAGCTCATAGGCACAGCTCTGAAAGTCCTACCCATACACGCTAATGACCCTCCAAGATAGGAAGCTTCGAGTTAAAAAGGTGGGAGGGGATGGTTATTATACAAAGTTAAGGACATTTTGACCTCTTACTGACCATATGGGGCACCATAACATCTCCGGTGAAACAATTTGGACTACTTCAGCAGCCTAGGAAAATAAAAGGTGAAAGCTTGTTGGGACACTTCCATTTGGTGCATATAGGGCCACATGTATGAAAGCTATTTAGGTCTAAAACTCACTCTTTTGCCCATAGTAACCTATGGGCAAAAAAGTGAGTTTTAGACCTAAACAGCTTCATACAGGTGGCCCCATGGTGTCTTTTATAGGTTGAGGGCAACCATAATGCTGATGTGGCCCTCATTCTCCCTGCTATAGGGCAAAAAATACATAATAAAACGGACGGAATAGAAAAAATGTTACTCAAAAAACCCATAAAAAATTCCACAGAAATCCATGTGTGAAGGAAACCTTAAATAATTGTTCATTTTCTGACAATAAATTCAGTTTAAGACGCATTGAAGTCTCATTTTAGCACATCCAAACCTTGTCATTCAGCCACTCCTGATTTACTACATGCAGCAGTTTAGTTAGTAGAATAAATTCTTTCTAAACCACTTTTTTTTCTCCCACTTTAGGTTAACTGTGTGGAGAGGAAGTGTTTCCTCCTTCTTTTGCCTCAGGCACTGAGATCAGGAAATTCATTGCTAATCACTTTGGTTGTGATTTCTGATTTTAACTGGCAGCAGAGAGAATTGAACTGTGGTCCCTTGGGTGAAGCTGGTTTCACAAGGTAGGCCTCAAGCTTGTTAAGTTAGAGGCCTGCCACGTGCTTATCAATTTTAAATTAATCTCCAGCTTCCATAGCAGTTGCTAAAAATACAGTGTTCTTTTCTGATCATTCATTTAAATGGAAAACAGGTTGATACAAATCCTTACATAAAAGAATTACTTTTGTATTAGCTTATCCTTCCACTTACACATGTTAAATACATTTAAAGCATTGTGGAAAAGTACTGGTTCCATCACGATATTTCTTATACTTTTATCTCTCTAAGGCTAGGGCCACACAGCATAGGACAAATAACTTGCAGAAAACCAAAACCTAAAAATGCTTTGAACCTGAGTACCGTATATACTCGAGTATAAGCCGAGTTTTTCAGCCCAAAAAATGAGCTGAAAAACTCTACCTCAGCTTATACTCGAGTCACTGTCGGCGCTCGGGCGCTGCGATGGCCCGTGCGCCGGCAGGGACACTTCTGCTACATGCGACTCCTCAGGGACGCTGTTTGGACGCTGATTTTTCAGCGCCCAAAACAGCATCAAAACCTCGCCTGTAACACGCTTCTTCAGAACAGGTTTTAGATGAGGTTTTAATGAACTTTTAGACGAGGTTTCCACCCATAAACATTAATAGCCAGGGAAAAAAAGGTGCCGAAAAACACTCCAAAAACGTGTCAAAAGCGCGCCGCACACTATATACACTAGTGCAGCATATATGGCTGAAAAGAGGCCAAACATAGTCACAAGTTGACAATGTTTGGTCAGTTTTAGCCTAAGGCTATATGGCAGCTAAACCACTTTATACATCTGAGCACTTTTTACTGGTTGTGGGTTGCTCTTTAAATTCTGGTGGTGCCAGAGTAAAGCATCATGAGATGCTGCCCTGACATGACTTGCATAGGGACCACATTGTAGGTAGGCTCTGAAGGAAAGCTGATTTATGTGCTGTTACCCAGCTTGGATGCTGGTTAGGAGATCCTATGTCCAGTAAAGCTGGAGGATACCACATCCCCTTATCAGTTTTCCTCCAAAGCTGTTACATAGATGTGACAAGGGGGTGTGGCTTTGTGCAAAAGAGGGCATGTCATGTAAAACAGGGGGTGTGGCCCACTCAATCCATCAAGGTGGCAAGCTGCAATTCAAAATCTCCTTGAAGGCCATTTCCAAAAGTTGGCAAGTATGCTCATATCATATGGTACAGTGAACTAATAACTGTATCAAAAAATACCTTGTTACAAGTGCCACACCACAGTGATACCCAATTATCATGCCATATATTATGTATTATGTATATTATGTATTGGCTGTGCCACTACAACTGTACATTGCAAAACTCATATTCAACAGTGTACTGTCTGTATTATCTTTATAAATGGAGGTTGCTTATGGACATATCTGGTCACATACCCCTCCATCAGCAGCCATCTGAAAACGGCAATACTAGCAAAGGGGGGAAGTGGCTTCAGAAAGTAAGAAGTCAGATCTTCTAATAATTATATATTGGTAAGTCACACATTATCATGTTTCTAATACAGTTGTTAAAATAAAAGTGGCCAACACATTTAAAGCCACTATACTGTGCTCAAATATACATAATCATCAAATAACAGTGCTGTACACTGTCTAAATTATGCTGATGATCCCATCACCAGGTTGATACTGATGTCAATTTTTTAACCACACAGGTATACACCACTAAAGCTGGCTATATGCATGACAATCATCGGCATATGCAAGTACAGTAGGGAGAGTCCCGTAGACTGAAAACGGTGTTATACTATGGCCCTGTAGAAGTAGAGGTTTCTTCTATACTTTCTTTGATCCCTATATCATTAATTTTGCTGCATTTACACATTGAGTTTCTCTACTGCTCCTTACTCTTTTAATGAACAAATGTGATAACATGATTTCCAAAGCAATGACAAATCACACGTACCAATCTGTTTGCTACACATCGTTTACAATGATTGTCGACCTCAGTCATGTGATCTGACTTTCCTATAAATGTCACATAAATGCATTTACTTAGAAACAAAAATAGGAACTAATTAGGAGAGTTGGCATGAATAGAGTAGAATGAATCAGTACATTACACGTCAATGAATACCCCTCATAACTAGAGTTCAGGTGTTTCACCAACGCCCATTGCATAGAGACACGTTAATCAAGGATATTACCATGCAATCTCCATATTCAAACATTGGTAGTAATATTGGTTGTACAGAGAAGCTTAAGGAATTTAAATGTGGTGCTATCATATGACACCACTTTTGCTACAATTTGTGACATTTCTGATATCCATAGATCTACCCCGGGCAACCTTAAGCGCTATTATTAAAGTGGAAGCATCAAGGAGTAACAAAAGCTCTTCCACAGTGGTAGACCACACAAAACAATGTTGAGCAGTTGACTGCTGGGGTGTATGGCACATGAAAATCACCTGTCCTTTGTTATATTGCTTACTGAATAGTATGTACATAGAATAGTATTCCATAGTTGAGCACCATTACAAAGGCCTGAAATCACCATTTGCAATGCCAAATGTTGGGTGGAGTGTTGTAAAGCATGCCTACACTGGACCGTGGAGTGAAAGTGGGTTCTATAGAGAGATTAATTACATTTTACTGTCTAATGGACACATTGGCTTGCACAGAGTCCTCACCACTGAACACCATTTGGGTGAAATGTAATGACAAATGTGAGCTAGACCCTCTCATCCAACAGTGATTGACCTCAAAAATTCTATTTTGTCTGAATGGGTAAAAATTCTATTAGACACAGTGTAAATTTTGAATAAAAAAATTCTAGAACAGTGGAGGCTGCTATCTATGCTAAAAGAACCCAACTCCATATAAATTCTTATGGTTTTGGAAAGGGATGTCCAACAAGCTCGCAAATTGTTGTCATGTTTAGGTGTCCACATACTTTTGTCCAAAAAGTTTATAAAGTATTATGTAGTTTCTTATTTTTACAGAGTTCTCACCACTGAATACCATTTTGGGGAAATGTAATGACAACTGTGAGCTAGACCCTCTCATCCAACAGTGATTGACCTAAAAAATTCTATTTTGGCTGAATGGGTAAAAAATACTTTTAGACACAGTGTCAATTTTGAATTTAAAAAAATCTAGAACAGTGCTAAAAGAACCCAACGCCATATAAATTATTATGGTTTTGGAAAAGGATGTCCAACAAGCTTGCAAATTGTTGTCATGTTTATGTCCACATACTTTTGGCCAAAAAGTATATAAAGTATTATGAAGTTTCTTATTTTTACATTTTTAGCCCATCCAGCCTGTTTTATAGCCAGGAAACTCCTTTAAAAAAAAAGAAATTTGGCTAATTTCTCTGGACGATGATGTCAGAAACTTTCAATGACATTTCTTATTTCAGTGGTTCCCTAGCAGAAAAGGTGGTTTTGGAAAACTTGCCTTGTTCAATGCACGTATTTAAAATATCCAAATCATTAACCTCACAGTATGAGAGAGACCTGACCCACACCAGTTCTATTGTGGCTCATAAAAATGGCTCCCCATAAAGACCTGAAAGCTTTACTTTTAATTGACAGCGATTATTTAAAGACTAAATTTATGCACATCAGCCAGAATGGCTCTGGAAAATAGCTGTGCAATACAAGGAAACTGCAATTTTCGTTATGGTCTGTAAGCAAAGCTCTTGTTTTCTAAATACCTTGAATGCAATTTATTAAATATAAGTTATGTAAGTTCTCTTATGCTTTTCAGACGCAATAAAGCTTGGTCAAGACACAATACTTTCTTGTTAACTTACATGTACAACTCACAAATTCTTCACAGATTTGTCTGTGCTGATATTTTAATGTGTTTTGACAGTAAGTCAAGGGGCTTAGCTGAGAATTGTAATACAAATTCTCAGCTTGCTGTATCTTCAAAAAATAAAAAAAAAGAAAGCAAAGAAAATGAATAAAAAAGAGGAACAAAAAGGGTCTAGACAGACTTTCCTTCAACTCACCAGGGAGAGATTTTTAAAACCAGTTTATGAGAAAATAATTCAGGTTTGCACAATGCACTTTTTCCCTCCTATTTTATATTACCGCAGCGCGGCTGACAAATTAAGAACCTGGAGAATTTTATCCAGAAGAATGCAGCTCTGTTAAAAATGTACATTTCCCTCACAGTAGGCTTACTTTACATAGTTGGTTCCCTTTTATAAAGCTGTTAGGAATGGCCATATAAGATGTATAGAAAGAGGCCATAAAACCATTCATCCTCACAGTTGTTAACTGTTTTGTTGAAATTCCTCCAACACTCCCTCCCGACTTCTGAAAGTGGAAAATAAATAGTAATAATAAAATCTCTATTCAAATATAAACTAATTTGCTTTTACAAATGATTAAATTACAAGATACGTTTCAGAGCAGACTTTTAGGTAAATTTTTGTGGTGCCAAACGCTAGACTTTGGTTAGTCATGTCCATAAGCAATTGTTTCTCTGGTTGTGTGGCAGTTGTCCAATTCCTTAAGGAGAAATTAAATCTTGCTTTAACAGTCCAGAATAGAAATGCGCTTTGCTTGCACTGTACACATTGGTATAGAATATCTGAGGTGTTTAATTACCCTTGTAGACATACTGTATGTGCGTAAGTCATTTAAAAGATATTTTGCAATAGAAAAATGATTTAGGCAATGTTTACTTGGTTCCTTTAACTCTGTATACTCTGTTCTTTTAACATCAGTTTGGCGCATATAATATGAAGATCTTCCAACTTAGGCAGTAAAGGCATAGCTCTGACTTATTCATGTGCCATACAGTTGCGTATGTCGCTATGGACTTCCATTGTAAATTTAAAAAAGGTTGTCTTTGCCTTTACTACTTAAAGGGTTGTCTCACTACATTGATTCACCTTACCTCAGTCCTGTTTTCTTGGTTTCACTTTGAATTCAGGGGCGTGTTAACTGGCTTCTACTAGGCTGCAGTAGAAGCCAGGTCTGTAGCTATAGCAACCAGTGCTGGCAGCCTATCAGAAGAGAATGAACAGATCTGTAGCTATAGCGACTTGAGGAGCTGATGTAGCCCATAAAAGAGGTGATATCTCAGAATAGGTAGGGAATTATTAATGGACATTTATTTCAAAGTGACTTGTTTTTGCAAGCTCTTTAATATAAAAAGCAATCCTTATAGTGAGACAACCCCTTTAAGAATCAGCCAATTTGGGGTATTAACCCCTTAACACCAAGGCCCAATTTTTTCTACGTTCGTTTTTCCCTCTCCGCCTTCCTAAAGCCATGACTTTTCGATTTTTTTGCGGGACAAGATGTACTTTCTAATGACGTCATTCACATATCATAGAAAATACTGGGAAGCTGCAAAAAAATTGGGACAAAATGTGAAAAAAAGTACTTGTGTCATGTTTGCGGGTATTTTGCTTTTACGTCAATCGTCTGTAAAAATGATGTTTAGTCTGTATTATAAAGGTTAATATGAATCTGGCAAAACCAAACATGTACAGTTACTGTTAGGTTTTGGTACCGTAAAAAAAATTCCAAACACTTTCTATTTTTGAAATTTGCGCTGTAGCGCAATATTCTGCGACCAATAACTTTTTTTGTACTAACATCTACGGACTTGAGTGAAGGGGCAAATTTTTGGGGGTTGAAGTGTACTTCTTATTGCTACCAGTTTGGAATACATGGGACTTTTTGGATTGAATTTATTCCAATTTTTTTTCTTCTTGGGTGTTCAGTGTACGGGATAAATGATGTTATAATTTAATAGACCGGACTTTTCCGGTTGTGGCGATACCAAATATGTGTAACTTTATTATTATTATTTTTTTTATTTGTAAAATGGCAAAAGGGGGTACTTCACCACTAGGGGGCACAATCATTTTTACAGCCTAATGCATTGTATTAGACAAAGATGGTGTTTTTTCTACTTCCTGCCCAGGGCAGGAAGTAGTAAAACAGAAGGCTTTGCGACGATGGAAGCCTTCACAAGGCTTCCAGCTGCTATGTTAACAGATCAGAAGCCTGCGATTTCGCCACTGGTGCCCCGATCAAAGTGAGGAACGGTGCATGGCACCATCCCGCACTGTAACCACCGGGTGTTAGCTGCAATTAACAGCTAAGACCGGCCGGCTATTGCACTGTGATGCTATATGTAGTTGAAACCAGAAGTTTACTTACACTATATAAAAAGATACATTTCATGTTTTCCTCACTATCTGACATAAAATCAGAATAAACCTTACCTGTTTTAGGTTAATTAGGATTACCAAAATTATTTATGTTTGGAAAAAGCCAGACTAATGAGAGAGAGACAATATTTAAGGCATTTTATTACTTTCTGCAAAGTCAAAAGTTAACATACACTAGGATTACTATGCCTTTAAACAATTTGGGACAGCCCATATTTCATGTCTTTGGAAGCTTTTGATAGGTTTATTGGCAGCATCTGAGTTAATTAGAGACACAGATGTGAATGTATTTTTTTACAGCATCACAGAAACAAACTGCTATTGTGTGTAACATCATGGGAAAGTCTAAAGATATCAGCCAAGTATCAGGAACAGAATTGTCGACTTGCACAAGTCTGGATCATCCTAGATACCTGAAGGTGCCTCGTTCATCTGCACAAACAATTATACGCAACTACAAACAAGACGGGAATGTTCTGTCATCATACCGCTCAGGAAGGAGACGGGTTCTGTATCTCATAGATGAACGTGCTTTGGTCCGACATGTGCATATCGACCTTGTGAAGATGTTGGTAGAAGCTGGTAAGATTGTGTCATTATCCACAGTGAAGCGAGTAGTGTATCTACATGGGCTGAAAGGCCACTCTGCCAAGAAGAAGCCATTACTCCAAAAGAAACTAAAATTTAACTGTTTGGCCATAATGATCATCGTTACGTTTGGAGGAAAAAGGGAGAAACTTGGAAGCCTAAGAACACCATCCCAACTGTGAAACACGAAGGTGGCAGCATCATTTTGTGGGGTTGTTTTGCTGCAGGAGAGACTGGTGCACTTCACAAAATAGATGAAGAAAGAACATTATGTGGCAATACTGAAGCACCATCTCAAGACATCAGCCAGGAAGTTAAAGCTTGGGCAGAAATGGGTCTTCCAAATGGACAATGACCGAAGCATACTGCCAAACTGGTTACAAAGTGGAATTAGGATAAACAAGTCAATGTTTTGGAGTGGCCATCACCAAGTCCTGATCTCAATCCTATAAAAAATTTATGGGCAAAGCTGAAAAGGCAGGTGCGAGCAAGGCGACCTACAAACATGGCTCAGTAACACCAGTTCTGTCAGAAGGAATGGGCCAAAATTGCTAACAACTATTGTGAGAAGCTTGTAGAAGGATATCCAAAATGTTTGACCCAAGTCAAACAGCTTAAGGGCAATTCTACCAAATACTAATGAAATGTATGGAAACTTTTGACTTTGCAGAAAATAATAAAAATGCCTGAGAAAAACATGGATATGTGTCTTTTTATATAGTGTATGTAAACTTCTGGTTTCTTCTGTATATGCTCCTCTATCATGGAATGGATATAGTATAATATAGTAATAATATAGAATAATATAGTATTATTATAATATAGTATAATAGAAAAAAATGTTTGTTCTCTCATTGTTCTCTGCAGAAATTACAGTTATGTTGATCTTCACATGAGGAATATATTTTATCTTACAGCTTGACATGAAGACAGGGCATGAGTTATAAAGCCAAAAATAGGAGGAAGGAAATGTCTAATTAAATGTGAGAAACAGGAAACTTACAGATTGATTGGAATATTATCAGCACATAAATTAATAAGCATAAGGAAAATTGAGAGGCAAAATAAAAGTCTTATTTTAAAAGAGGACAGAAGAAAAAGTTGGGTTTCAAAGGGATATGCCAAAGATTTAGTTGCTATAGAAACAGATGATTTGTATGATCTTATATGGATAATATAACATGGCTGCATCAAAGACAAAGATATAAGGTCTGACAATGTAAAAGCTAGATGATTGTTTAATTAGTACCCATCAACTGGGAGAATGCCTATTAATGTGTTTCTAGCACATCCTTTCAATCCAAAATTCAGTTAAGAATGGCAATTCTGTACAATTCTGTACATTTTGCATGTGTCAGATAAACTCTCAAATTAGTCATTTTAATTTGAGCTTCCCTTTTTCACTAGACTGTGTCATGTACTGAATGATGTATCAACGGGCATGATATCTTCTATAGCACACCCTGCCATGTCAGGGTTAAAGATTCTGTTATTGATCCTGGTTGACAGTCACTTCTGCATGTATAGATTGCAGCAGAAGGCTTTCCAGCTTTCCATTGACGCCATGTTTATAACATATATTTATAACGCTGTACTGATATTGTATTTATGATAAGTTACATTTTTTACCAAATATTTTATGTTTTATATGTTTATTTAGGTGTGTAGGCCTTAACTAATTAATTTAGGGTGTACAAAGTTTCACAAGCTATACTATAAATACCAATAATGCGGACCTATTTCAAGAACAGGACTCCCCTCAGCCCTGTTCTTGCAACAGAGGTGATCACACGTATGTTGCTCTCTTCATTCACTTTAATGGGAGCTTGGAGTACAAAAAGCATCTTCGAGATAGATGCAGGTCCCACGGATTTTCCATAAGTATAAGAGATGGGAATACCCCTTAAATGTTGATTCAGGCCCATAAATCATTAGCATCAGAAAATGGAGACATAAGAGAGGATTATGAGATACTGTTAGATCTAGTCTAGTATTTTTCTTGTTCATGGTGGTTAATTGCTGTTACTGCATATCTCTGCCTAAATATTAAGGAAAAATCTGGTTACAAATATTTATCTTCCTAGCCTTTAGCAGTTTGTGCTCCGGAGCTGCGCTTCCTACTAAGACATGTCACTACAACCATAATCAGCCATTTTGGAGGTGAGACAAGGGGTTATCTTATATGAAGATTCTACTTAGGACCACTGTTTGAGCCAGAGCAGATAGCTTCTTATTCATTATATTATACATAGTGCACAGTGAAATACACAGGTTTCCCAGTGTTCACAGCTGATCACCAGGGCAGCTTCAAGAAGCAAGAAGTAGTCACTCAGTATACACTCAAATATATATATTGTGGCAGAGCGACCTTAGGCGGTCGCATGGTGCTGCCCCTAGGTGGCGTATGTAAGGGGACCTGTGAGAAACGTGCCACCGCTGGCATGGTCTCGGTGGGGGACGCCAGGTGTTGTTGTTCAGCAACATTAGGTGGTGATGGTGTCTCTCACTCTGGAATAAAGCTGATTCCTGCTTTTACTATGCTGTCATCCAAACCATCTTTTTGTATCCTACGGTGGTGAGTTTGAGGCTTGCTCACCTTGGGATGGACTTTGCATTTTTATTGACCTTCTATGGTCTTATGTGGAATTTCTGTGCTGTTCCCATTTTTGTTTTTGTTTTTTTTCAACATTAGGTTGCTGTCACTCATATTTGGTATGGCTGATGTCCAGCCATTATGGGTCGGCTTTTCCGGAACAGCTGCAGTTGGGTGGGTGGCTGTTCCCACGTTCCAGTTCCATAAAAAGCCTGTCTCTCCAGGTGATCAGGGGGCGTGGTTGCTGCCAGAACCTGCCCCCAAGTGACTGAGGGAAGCCTGTCCAGTATATTGCACTGGGGCTATGGTGCTTGGCGATAGGCCGTGACCACTAGTAGCGAGGGTCTCTATTTTAAGTTTAGTCAGTGACCTGATGGCCTGAGGGTTTCGTTTGTTCTGCTGTTTTGGATGCTGTGCTGTACACCTGTGCTGCAATAAAACAGGCTGAGGCCAGTTTGAAGAAGAAGCCGTTGTCAGAGTGCCTTATGTTGGAGTACCATCCGTTTGACCCAAGCGGCGATCCTGAGCTAACATACCCCCAGGGCGGCTCAGGAGGGCGTCCAAACGCAAGTGAGGCGTCACAATATATATAGACTCATCCTTTTTCTTGAAACCCTCCTGTCCTCTCTCTCCTGTCACTCACCCCTATATATTAAAACACTCCTGTGCCTTTTTGAATTAGCACAGAAAATGAGGGTACCCCTACAGGGAATTGTCCACTTCCATGATATTGGAGTTAATAAATAATTTAATCTTAAATGGTATATACACCCTGAAAAATGACAGCTCTAAAATCCATGGTAATGTAAGTACTAAGTAAATTGTATAACAATAATAGTACATGCTAAGGCACACCTCTTTATAAGGAATATTTCATGAATAGCTGAGAATTATTTTCCTGAGAACTTGTCATAACAGAGAAATTTTCTTCCATAAAGAAGTCTAATTGCAGAGTTTCCTCTATAATGTACAGAATTCGCACAAAAATGTCTCCCTACAGATGTTAAGTGTCCAGATGGTGCCAAAATGTCCAGAGTAGAGTTAATGGTGGAGCCTAAAGTTGCTTCATTATGTAAATTCTTATCCATCAAACTAAGTCATACTGCTCTATGTGATCTACTTAACTTTCACTAATTGTACAGTCAGTCATTGGTTTTAATATTTTTGAAACTGAATACACTTACTTGTATACTTTTAGTATGGTACCTGCCCAATTTGGGATTAGTTCACTGGAGAACTGGATATGCACCATTGGACTCCGGGACTGACATATATACTGTCATCGGTTTGGACTGGTCCACCTGGTGGCACCCAAGCTATGTGGCATATTTCTAATTGTATGCACATCCTCAGGACGTACATACAGTAGAAAACTGACTACTGTGGGCCACAGGGAAAACTATAGCCCACAGTACTAAGCAGCGCAGGCAGTGTGATAAAATAATGTTATCACGCCTCCTGCACCACTGTGTCTCCTAGGCAAAAAGTATTAGGCCTAGACATGAGGCTTTTGACCTAGGAGACACCAGGAGCAGCATCTCAGCATAAGCAGCATGATGATGTCATGCCCCCATGTCGAACACAAGTTCATGGCGGGAGCTGTTCGGTGAGGGAACAGGAGAATATCTATTTTTAATTTAAATTTTTAACAATCAGAGCGCCTATATAGCTACCTAATGGGGCTTTATATACCTACCTACAGGGAGCCTAAATACCTACTGGGGATCGACTTACCTACAGGGATCTATATATCTACAGGAGGCCTTTATACCTACTTACAGTTGGCCTATATAATTACCTAAAGGAGTCTATATAGATACAGGGGGTCTACCTACCTGCAAGGGGCCTTTACACCTACTTACAGAGGCCTATACACTTAACTTCGGGGGCCTATATAACTTCTTACAGGGGGCCTATATAACTACCTTCAGGGAATGATACATCTACATATAGGTTGCATATATACCTATTTATATAGGACATATATAACTACATACAGGGGGCCTATGTAACTACCTACCAGGGGACTTTATGCCTACCTACTGGGTGGCTGTATCTCCCTGAATTGGAACATAGGACATTAGGCTAGCTATGAAACTGAATATATATTAATAAGTTTCATTCATTTTAATTTAAAACACATTAAAAAAAAACTTATCTGGCTGTACAGCCCCTTTACTATAGCCACTTACGCATATCGCATAAGGATATTTTTAGAAATTAAGACCATAAAACTGTATAACACTGTGTTAGAATGGGTGCTATGTTCATTTCACCACAAACTCAACCTGTATTCCAAATCCTAGTCCAAACAAGAGCTCTGTACATATAAGAAAAAAGACAGCATAACAGCATATTAAATCTCTTCAGTGTATTTTGCCCGAGAGAGGCAAGGAATTTGTCACTCTGGTGAAAAGGCTTTTGAGGTTTTGAAGAGTGTAATCAACCTATTTTTGCTTTATGCTAGAGAGTCCTGCTGGTTTAAGAACATGAAATGCTGATTTAACACCTCCTCTGACAGAGTTGTAGAGTCTATTTTAGTGACGTGACTAAGAAGTATAGTGCATACCACCATACAAATCATGGTAATCTGATGACCTGTGAACACTCTGGTTTTACAGGGACGTTTAAGAAGCACATTATGACTAAAAATAAAAATGGATGTATAAAATTTAATCTCAGCTGACAGCTCATTCCTCACTCTTGCAAGAGCCCAAACTTGGACCACAATAAAAGCAAGCCTAGCTGTATTACATGAAAATTGCTTAGAACTTCATTTTCATTTGCAACTTTCATTGTGTCATACTCTACTTAAGTGGTTGTGTGCTTTATATTTTTGTAGTTTATTTATAAAATAGCAAGTCACACTTTTTTTAATTTTAGATATATATATATATAATATATATATATATATATATATGTATATTACTATATATGTTATATAATATATATATATTATAATAATATATAATATATATATATATATATATATATACATACACACCTGTCTTTAGAATTTTAATCACATACTTTTAATATGCCAGTGCAGTGCAGATCAGTCCAGAGCATCCGTGGGGTAACTAAACATGGCATCAATCATCTTACTCCCCACTAGACCCGCGTCATGTGACACCCCTTCTCTTGCACTCATACGTATCATTTATTCCTAGGTTTTTAGGTAGCAACAGGATTACATGACACCTATGGGCTAACCAATGTAAACATAGTGGTAGAGTATATATTGCTATAGCTATGGTGACAACTTTTTTACTGTGTGTGTATTTACTTGTGAAACATGTATGCCTGTCTATAGGTGATGTTGTCCTTTTCTTAACCATTAAATGATATGGCAATGTTTCTCTTTTTATCACCTTACCTTCAGAGGGCCATAACTTTATTTAATTTTCAGCGATGAAGCTATGGCTTGTTACCAAAGTTGTATTTTTTATGTATACCATGTGGCAGTATTTAAAATCTTTTGCTAATTTTGTTTTGAGGAAGAATGGAAAAAAAACCTGAAATTCCACTGGTTTTAGGGATTATTTTTTAAGTTTTGTTTTCATGGTTAAAGGGGTTTTGCCACAAAGTAAGTTCCTTACCTCTTATCTGCTCAGGAAAGAATATAAACAAAGCATGCTGAATCATGAACAGCTGCAGGGGTGAGAGGGAGGGGGCTGAGCAGAGAGCAAGGAAGCAGGGAGCATCTCTAAAGTTTACTCAATTAATAACATTACAACAGTTTATTCTCTAAACAGCAGACAGACTCATATACTGCACTTTATCCCCAGCCCCTTGCAAGCTCCTTCATGTTCCCTGTCATCAGATAAGAAGTGCAAACATGCAAGCCTGGTTGTCTAATGTAAACTTTCAGGAAATTAAGGGGGACTGAGCAATGCTGTAGCTCTCACAAGTATAACTAACTCTAAGTCAGTACTACTACAGCTATAACAAATTTATAGTTTTTTATGTTTCACTGCTTTTGTACAATAAAAGTACTTAAATTTTTTTTGTTTTTGTGTCATCACATTCTGAGAGCCCTTGCTTTTCAGTTGTTTTTTTAATTAATCTTTTAGCTGGGCGACATGTATGAAAACTGGCATAGACTAGACAGGCTTACTTTTCATTATGTTAGTGTGACATTTGTCAGTATGTATAAAAGTGTCTCACAGTACTTCATAAATGTGTCTTGTGAGAAAAAAAACATGTGCCAAAACATGCACCAAAATTTGTCTCGCCAGTTTGAAATTAGCATGGATTAGTACAACATTTGTGTGCCACATTCTGTCGAGATACATTCATAAATGTCTAATCTTATGAAGGTGGTGAAACACGCCCCCTACGAATTGGCGCATACAAAACTGTCTAGGGTGTCGGAGTCGTGCCAGTTTTGGTAAAAGATCTTTTTTAAATATGTCAAATGGTGAAATGTTTTTTTTTTTTGCCACAAATCACGCCAGAAAACTGGTGCAGCCCAATTCACACGACATTTTTTTTTTTGTAGAATGAGTTGCCTTTTTTAATTATTACCATTCTGTGGTAAAACTTTTGGATCCGTTCTTTTTTCTTAACATAAAAAATAGCAATTTTGGAATTTTTTTATTTTTAAGAATTATTTTTAAACCCTTAACAACACTGGATGTAAACTTATGTCTCAGTGCCCATAAGGGGCTATGCAGCGGGATCGCGGCGCGGCAATGGGTGGTAATTGCAGCTTACCGACACCATTTGCAGCATGGGATGGAGCCAGTGCCATCCAGTACTGAATGAGAAACGGTGCTGTGCAATTTTTTGGGTGGTTTTCCGGTATATTGTATAGTACGGTAAATAACAGCATTAGATAGTACATCTTGTCACACAAAATAAAAGCCCTGATGTCTCTATGTAGGTGGAAAATTAAAAACGTTTTGGCTCTTGGAAGGCGGAGAGGGAAAAACAAATGTGGCAACCAAAGAAAACGCTTGGGGCGACATATATGAATGTCACTATATTTTTAACCAGAGGCACTTCAATATCAGGCGCATTATAGAGTGCCTCTGGCACTTTGTAATGTGCTTGAGATCGGGGGGAGTGCTGGAGGCGTGTCGCACTACAACCATACGAATCTACACATTTATTGCTTTAGTATGGAAAATCCAGGTGCGTTACTGCTGGAACAGATAGACCACTTTAAAAGTGTAGCTAGAAAGAGCTAAATCTATGACCTTTAGTAGAACAGGTTCATAGATTCAGGCGTATTCTATGCTACAAAAGCGCACAGAAAAATAGCGCCTAGGCACCAAAAATCAGACATGTCGCTCTTGGTCCTTAAGGGCGTAATATCTAGATTTTTCAATAATAAGAGAAGTTGTTGAAAGAAAAAAATATATATTTTTTTTGGGCTTAGAATTTTTTTTTTGGGTTCCAAGCCCTTTTTTTTTTTAGCTTTTATTGTCATTTTAGTCTTAATAAAGGATGCAATTCTTTGATTGCTAATATAATATACTGCAATATTTCTGTATTGCTGTGTATTATGCTACTAAGAATCCTGCTAGGTGCTGCTTACTCTAATAGATGAGTTGTTGGGGAAGGAGATTGAGAGAGGTGACAGAAGAAGACCCTTCCTTTGACTAACTATTTAGAGGTCATGATCACTATTAATCACAGCATTCAAGGGGTTAATCAGTCAGAAATGGAATTATCTAGATGAAAACAACCTTTTTGTAGTGTGCATAACAAGGGCCACCTTCGAGCCCAAACAGCATACCTTCATATAATACTTTCTTTACTTAAAATTTTCATAAAACATCCAAAATGTAGCACTTCGAGAAAACATCTTTTCACTCAAGACTGCATAAAGTCCAACATTTCTAGGATAATCGTAACACACTCATCCCCATGGGATATACTGTATAACATACGGTTAGATGTCCATAAGTAGGATCATAGCCAAAGTTCCGAGGAGATAGGGAGCCGTCTGCAATCCATGCAGAGACACAATGTTTCGAAAGTAACCCTTTCTTTGCTTGTGAATATGTGAAGAAATGGAATTATTTCAGATCCCAGCTTTTGCAGCAAGATGCCAGCTGTATTGAATACTCTAATGTAATGTTCTGAATACTCTAATGAAGCAGGGAGCTGTAGTCGATGTAGGGAACATTAAGGAAGTGCCATTACTGTGTGGTGATATAGTGGAGGCCGAGGCACCAATAGTGAGTTGATGGACACTAAATAAAGCATTATTACTGAGTAAAGGGGAACTAAGGGTGCACCATAACAGAGTGTGAGGGGCACTAAGGGTGCACAAATGCTAAGTGGGGGAATTAAGTGGCATCAGTACTGAGTGAAAGCATTGAAGGGGCAATATTACTGATTGAGAGGCACTAAAGGGCATTATCATTGAGTGAGGTCAATAAGCTATATTACTATTAGGTGGAAGCATTAAAGTGCATATTTACTGAGTGAGGCATCAAGGGGCAATATTAATGAGTGAAAGCACTAAGGGGGCAACCATTTTGATTGAATGCACGAAGATAGCAACATTAAGGAGTGAGGTCATAGTGAGTCCATACTAACCTATGGGCAAAAAAGTGAGTTTTAGACCAAAACAAGTTCATACATGTGGCCCTAAGTGGGGATAATAAGTGGAGTTACTAAGTGGAGATAACAGCAGGCGCCATTACTAATCGGGTGCTCTATAATGCATTAATGCTGAGGAGGGGGCACTAATGGGCATTTTTAATGAGAAGGGGCACTAACAGAGCACCATCACACAACAGGCATAATACTGTGTGAGAGGCACTAATTTTAACTGCATCATTGCACTATAATTACAGGGTGAATAAATGGGTGTCCATTACTGTGTGAGGGGCAGACAGGGGGAACTGTAACTGGAAAAAAAATATTCAGTGGGCCCACCATCTATTTATACAGGCCATGTCCATGGTCAAATGCCCATGCAGGGTTTAATATAATATCTTATGATTGGTTGTAAAATCAGATTCAAATTATGTTGTATTCTGCAAGTTCTTTGGGGACATAAAATATTAGGTATGGGGCCACTAGAGGATCCTCTGATGCTTTGGTGGGCCAGTCCAATTCTGGTAAGCACCCACAGAAAGGACTAGTACTGCTTAAAGCAGAAAGGAAGTACTACGACTATGGGGGGCTCTAAGGGGCCACTATTTTTATGTTGGGCACCAAGAAATTCATCATTACTAGATAAGTCAAGGGAATCACCTGTAATACAGGAACTGGACGTTACTGCACTGTAAGCACTTACAAAAGGTCTTCATTATACTGTGCATATGGCAAGTGTAGAACTGGTATCTGAACACTACAAATACGTTATATGTTGTGCAGATATTATTGTGCAGTAACATAGTGCTATTATTTGGTAAGCATAGCAGTATACTATGCATAGATATGCTATTATTTACAAAAATATGATACAAATTGTTGACTTGTGGGTTGGATGTATCTTTGGTTATAGGATTCACAAAATAAAATATTGACAGCAAAATAGTCCAGCTGGTCCATCTAATCATCCCTTGTGTTATTTCCTTTGTAATTTTTATCTTAGAACAGAATCATGCTTATTCTAGGCCTGTTCAAATGAAAAAGGCATGACAAATGTCACTCCCTGCCATCCTGTGTGCACTTAGAGCAGATAAAAATCTCTCTTACCTCCACAGCAAAGCAAAAAGAAAAAAAAAACACAAAGCAATAAATTTAGGAAACCTCAACCATTACCTGTCCCTAAAGGTTGAAAGATAAGATTTGTAGTGAGAAAATACTTTTAATGTTGATTTTCCAACCACACCAACTGGAAATATCATGGGCATCGACTGATGAGTGTGTGTGTGTGTGTGGGGGGGGGGGGGGGTATACCTATAATGTTGTAAATTTGTTTTATAGCTATGTTTTTTTGGCAAAGTAGTCAAAACATAGGCTTTGTGACATATGTCCCTGTTCTTTTTAAATCCCAGAAACACAATGGGCATAAGGGCAGTTTTTGTGGCTGTGCCATGACTGCATGGTACATGTACAACAGGTTGAGGGATGTACTGCCTAGCAGTGCTACACATAAACAGTGGATGCTTAGAAGTGGTTCATGAAGTTCACTGTTAAAAAGAATTACAAGCACACAGAACAGATTGAGGATAGTCTAAGAACTCCTACTACTCAGATATGAACAGACATGATGATGCAAGTCGTAATACTGGACAAGTTCTTCTCCTCAATAACCTACTACTCAGTACCTCTATAGTGATATATTAATGACAGGAGTCACATGATCTGTGCCATGTTCATTTCATTCATTTAGGGCATAGGATGCCTTACCATGGACTACATCTCGATTATTAATAGAGGCATACTGTATCACTGTAAGAAAGGTTTGGGGGCAGAATTAAAAATTTAATTTAGAATTCACATAAGCTGGAAAGCTATATGATTTTCTTAATTAAGAAAAAAATATAGACCCATTTGTGGGAATACTGGCATTCCAAATAATATGTCTGACACTGCAGCACACATAGGGGGTATCCACCATCTTTCTTAAAGGGAATCTGTCGGCAATTTTTTTTTTTTTACTTATTAAATCAAGCCCCTGAACCATATTCTTTTCCTCTCAGTCGTTTTTATTTCCTGTTTGTAGTTTTATCAAATCGGCCATCGATATATGATTTTGTGGAAGACAATCTTGCTTGCACAGCGTTAACAGCAGTCAGAGAGATACTTTACAGCAGCTTCATGCATATAGGATTTTTAAGACCGATTCTGTCCCATAGACTTGTACAGGAGAGTTCTCACTGTGAAGGAAGGGAGAGGGGGAGCAGTGACATCTCCTCTTGTGACTGGTGGATTCTGTGTTATCTGTACACATTG
The DNA here is from genome assembly GCA_025379985.1 of Phyllomedusa bahiana. Taxonomy (NCBI): domain Eukaryota; kingdom Metazoa; phylum Chordata; class Amphibia; order Anura; family Hylidae; genus Phyllomedusa; species Phyllomedusa bahiana. Next base: position 106,580 of record JAODAL010000311.1, on the reverse strand, counting down.
GTGTCTCCTTTCAGCTTGACTCTGCTTTTACTGATAATGAGCACACTGCTGAAAAGCTCTCTAAACAGAACAGGAAGTGCCAGACGATTATTAGGCTTAGTGGCCAAAGTGAAAACTGCAGGACTTAAGAATTATTAAAAAAATATTGAAAGTGATCTGGAAAATAAAAAAAAAAATAACCAAAAATTCCTAAAAAATGTGTTTAACATAAAAATGTGAGTTAAACGATAAGTCATTTTTGATGACACATTCCCTTTAAGACTATTAAATGGCCAGTCTGTTATGTTCTTTGGGAATGCATAATTGTATTCACTGTGCTTGCTGATGAAGATATTTTGACTGTCGCTGAGGTTAAATTGGTCGCTCCATTTGGAAAACTCTTTCCTTGCACCATGTTATGGACATAGCAAGGACCCAACAATTGAGGGACTCTTTCAATTCGCCAGAGCAGAAAGCTACTGAAGAAAGCATTTCTAGTTCTGAAAGACTTGGCCAAAGCATGTGGTAAGCATCAACTATTTATAACATTGGGTAGCATGTAATGCAGTACTACAGATGTCACCTGTGACAACAGCCTGCTACGAATACAGATACTTGTATGTACATGCAGGATGGCTTCACCTTGTTTTATTTGACCACTTGTGCACTCTTCAGTTTTTGCTCGCCTTTCATTTGTTTTCAAGGACTCAATGATTCAGGTTTTACAATATATCACAGTGACGCAGCATACAATAGATAATTTTACTCAGGGATTCAGCCTTTGCTATGCCACCTGGAGCTCCTTACCGCTTAAAAAGGCCCCTTACCAACTGCCACTGGCCCCTCAGTACTCCTATTCTCTAACACACAGGTGTCAAACTGGCGGCCCTCCAGCTGTTGGGAAACTACAACTCCCATCATGCATTTGTATAATCTATAACAGTGGGAATGATGGGAGTTGTAGTTTCCCAACAGCTGGAGGGCCGCCAGTTTGACACCCCTGCTCTAACGCTTTCTCTTTCACAGAAGGATACAGACATGCATTACCAGACAGTGAAAACAGATGGGATTACAAACCTCATCATCATAGATGCAGGTACACAAGATAACAATTACATGTACATAAGTCAAATCTTACAAGCTGATCAACAAGGGTTCAGCTATTAAACCTATAACAGCTCACCAGTGGCCATCCTTTTCCTGATTTCCTGAAAAGGGTATGTAATGGGCCAACAATGTTATGTCCCAAATATATATAACTAACAGAATTTCTATTTGCTAGTCTTTATTTGAGATAAAAAGGTTCTTTGAATTCTTTGCAACTTATTTTAAAGAGAACCTGTCACATAGTTTATGCCCCCCTTGCTGAGGGCAGAACAAGCTAGTGTCAGACATGCTGTTTCCAGCGCTGTGTCCCTTATTCTGTAAGATGCTGTACATTTCGAGTATTTAGTGCTCAAATCTGCAGTTTTTACCAGAAAAGAGTGATGAAAAGAGTCCGTTTTTTTTCACGCCAGGCCCATCTGAGGCTAGCCCCGCCCACCTCACAACTGATTAACCTATTACTTTGAATCGGTAGAAACATGAGAATAACTGCCAGGTGGGCGAGGCTAGTCTTTGGGGGGCGGGGCTAACACCTGCACATGAATAAGATTTGAGCATTAAATGCTCTAAAACGGCTGCATCTTACAGAATAAGGGTATGTTCACATGATGTACTGTGGCGTGTACAGTACGCGCTGCAGTACATTGTGTGTTTTGGGAGCTGACGCTAATATGCGCATACACCCGCGGCACGGGGGTAAGCAGCCCGCCGGCCCCATTGACATTCTTTACATTCATCAATAATTGACATGTCACTTATCTCCCCGTGTGTACTGTATAATACAATTGTGTTGTGAGAGCAGGTAGAGGAGGCGTAATCCATAGTTCTCTAAAAGAACTATGAATTACTGTAATTTCGACACACATCTTGCCCGTATTAGAGCACAAATACGTGGCGAAATGCGCGCCCAAATTACCCCGTGTAAACATACCCTAAGGGACACAGCGCTGGAAACAGCAGGTCTGTCACTAGCTTGTGCTGTCCTCATCAAGGGGGCATAACCTATGTGACAAGTTCCCTTTAAAAGGGACATGGGGTGTCTCCTGACATTTCTGTTTTAGTAGATGCTGTATTACCTATGAAATTATAATTCTGGGGCATCTTCTCTTATAACTCTGTGTTGTGCGGGTTCCTCTGTTATTCCTGCTAGAAATGTATTACTGAATCTGTCAGCTGGGTGTTACCATCCCAGGTTATATAGGGTTGTGTCCCTGCACAATTGGATGTCAGACTATGCAGGGACAACACCCATTTGACAGGTTCAGTCCTACATTTCTAGAAGCAATAACAGAGGAATAGCATAATAGAATAGTTCTGAGATAATTATTTCACAGGGAATATAAGTATCTACTAAAATAGACATGTCAGGAACAGCCACACGTCCTCTTTAAGCAAGACTTGTATTTAATGTGAAGTATTTAATTCTTAAACCAAACTGCGTGCTGTGAAAAAAAAAATCCCACTTCACAAATGCAAAGGGTGAATAAGACAACATTAATTATCTGCCTCTTTATCCTGTTAGGAAACTTTAGAAAACTGTTTTGATTTTCTGACATAGTCGTATTTTCCTGCGCAGATATCTTTGAAAGGCTTTATAAAAGGCATGGCTAATGAATGCCGAGAAAGGAGCTATTAGGTGCTATGTTTAGATGAGAGCTGGTATTTTCCTGCAGGTTATTTGTGAAGTTATAGTAATATACTCCTAATGGGAGTTAGGATGTACTGACATGGGAAGCGAGACTGACAGGCCCACGGTTAACTGTCATTTCCATCATAGCTCTTATAGGCTTGCCAGGCATTCTCTAAGCAGACGAAGAAAGGAAGGCTTCTGTGTGACAGTATTGTACAAGAATGCATGTGAATACCATTATGGTATTGAAAGTGTCAGGTGCCAGCAGAACAGCCCTGATCAGATAGACAAGCATCGCAATGAATGCTTTAAGGTTATTTGAATCCTGTCATTTCTATCAGCCGGCTATCCACAAGTGAATCTTTCATTAGTTTGTTTTGCTTGGAAACTAGGCACAAAAGAGACGTAGACCCTGCCCCATAGCTACTTCATCATTAACCGCTTATGACGGGTGGTGAGAGGCGAGGGAACACAGCAGAACCCCACCCGAGTGTCTGCTCATTAATGCCTGGCAGTCAGGAACTGGAGTGAGTGGACACTGGCACAAGTTAAATATCTATTTTGAAGGGAAAGCCAAATAGACTCTCAGTAGATTTAATTAAAACCATAGTGAACAGATGGGGATGATGGAAAGAGATCCAGCTTGAGACCATTCATCTGTCTAGACTTGAATGTTTTAATGAAGCCTTTTCCTTTTCGTTTTCCCCTACACTGTGGCATCTACTTAGCTGTATGCAGAAAGCTTAGCTCTGCAACCCTGCTGTTAAAGCTATAGTGCTCTAGACTATTTCCCAACAACATATCCAGTGTGTCGGTTCTAAATTTCCCCATTCAGAATGCAGCTAAATAACCCAATATTCATTTAGCTGTGCAAGTGTTTAGCCACGGGGCAATTTCTTAATAGCTGTTGCCAGCTGTTGCAGCCCACCCAAAGGTACTACGGCAATCAACCGTAATGATTTGTTGTATGACTTGTAGTATGGAAAAAGCTGAAATATCTTTTTTTTTTTGTTTACCATTTTTCAGGAATCAATAGAAAGCTCGATTTTTACTTGACATGGGGAGTTTAACCCTCAGGAAGTATTGGAAAAGTAATTTTAAGGAACGTAAAGAATCCCCTAGGTTTATTTTCTGATATATTTTGTATTCTTCTGTGGCCTAACACTGCAATGTGTGGATATAATATTCTCTACTGAACTTGATTGCTTTTCTAATGTGGTTCAATATTGCCTTAGCAAATTTCAGTTGATCTGTACAACTAAATATGAAATTTACCAACCAAAAAAAATAAAAAATGTTTTCCGCAGGTAATAAACAAGGTTGAGAAACAGACATACAAGTTGCAACAGTGTAATAAATAAAAAAGTAATATAACAGGGCAGGTGTCAGGCAAGTGCTGCCAGTAAATATTGTGATAGCAGTTCTTGTATTAGCAAACATAGTGAAGGATTGTTTGTATTTCTTGCAGGGAAACTTTGTCTTATTAGCTTACTTTTATGACTGCAAGGGGACATTTGGTAGAAATACAGTCCATCCAGTACCTTCGCTTTGTGTTGTATGTTTGATGACAGAATCCCCACCTGTTGAAAAAGTTTTGTCTGGAAAAACATTTTCCCTGCACTGGAATCTCCTAGATCATGACTGAGCCTATCATAGGGGGTGAGTTTATGGGTGCTTTCACACGGTGCGTTTTTGATGCGTTTTTTTAATGCGTTTTTTGTACAGCAATGTACAGCAATAATTGCTGTGCCTTTCTGCACAAAAAAACGAACGTATAAAAAAACTCATCAAAAATGCACCAAAAACGCACCGGTTGAAAGCACCCTGTAACTCGAGCAGCCAATACACATTAGAAGAATGAAGTTAATCAGCATTTAAATAATGAAAAACTAGTACCCTAGCAAATGTGATAAAATAACAAAACAAACTATTCTCACTTCTCCAATCACGTGCCAATCCTGTGTAGAAGCTTTGGCAAGTACTTGTATGTTTATTACCGGCATATGAGCACTGTAATTAAGGCCCTCGACGGACCTCCATGCAAACTCTCCCGACGCGGGTTTGCGGCGCGGGCGCTGGGCGTGGTCTCGGCGCGGGTGGGGCGTGGTTTGGGGCGCAGCTTGCGCCGAGGGTTTGCCCCCATGCAAATTAATAGCTGGGTGCAAACTGCACTGCGAATCGCGGCCCAGCCGCGCGCCACCCACGGCAGCACCGCGCTGCTGCCGCGCAGAGCACTCCTTGTCACTTCTTGACAGGAGAGTTCTCCACACGCGCGAGTTTGGCCGCGGCCCTGAAGCCGCGGCCAACACCGCGGCGTGTGAGCATTAACGCGGTTTCCCATAGGAAACCATGTTAATAAACTAGGCGCGATTTGGCCGCGGTTTTGGCTGCGGAAACCGCAGCAATAACCGCGGCCAAATCCGTCGTGTGAACATGCCCTAATTAATTGTCTTCCTTACTGATCATGTCATATTATTGTCATCCATTGCATGTCAATGAGGAAGGCTATGATGCTAGGCAATGGGAGAGGTGAGTTAACAGGCTACCCCCGGGTTAAGAACAAGATGGGTTGTATAGGTTTGTTCTTAAAGGGGTTTTCTCACCATGCTGCTTTTCAGGCAGCACTGCAAATGGCGAACATGTTCCTCACTCGTAGCAAAACCCCTTTAAGTTCAGGTACACAGAAACCTGTGTGCACTCAGAGCAGAAAAATATCTATCTTATCTCCTGAGTAAAGTAAAATCAAAAGACAAATATATTTAGAAAAAGTCTTTAATTACTTGTCCTTACATGTTTAAAGCTAATCTTTGTAGTGAGAAAACCCCTTTAAGTTGAATTTGTATGTAAGTTGCAACGGGTACATTTTTAAGAGGAAACTAGCCAAAAAGGCTTTTAGTTAGGATAATATAGAGAAGGATTAAGACCCCTGTAATGTATGTTGCTGCCTTTACCAGTTTTTAGAAGATTTCAACTCACTGTGTGTCCCTTGGGGAAATAATATTGGTACATTACACCTTGTTAATGTGTCTGCTGGGGTTTAGTAAGAAGATTTTTGTTCCTGTATAAGGCTTCAGTTAATTCACGGCACACGGCTTGACTTCAGAAAATGTATATCATTTACTCACAGCAAACATATAGAGTAACAGGTATAGTAACTCTTCATGGTGCAACAATAAAATGAGATACTGCAAATGGCAATGTTGTAAGTTCAGACATATGTGCAGAGTTTTATCCTGGGATTGCCTTCTTCAGGTCACATCCAATGGAAGAGAGTCTAGTGGTGCAAGTGCAAGAAGCTGCAGCATATAACATATAATGTGCTAAAGGAGAACCAAGGCGCCGGGGCTAAAGTTAATGTGTAGCTCATGATCTGACATCACATTCTAGGTCACAACCAACAGCAGCCACAGTTCCTAACGTACGTCAGTCAGATGTTTGTAACTCGATTACTTCCTGTAGTTTGTTTTCTTATTTTAGCGCATTTGCCGGAGTTGTGATTTTGTTTGTAAGGTTAGGCAACCCCTTTGGATGGATCCCACTAACTACCATCAAAGGTATTTTCTTACTATGCTGTTTCACAGAGTCAGGAAGCTTCAGACTCAAACTGCCTGGTCAGGCAGTGGGTAGTTCTATAACAGTTATTAGCATATTTAGCTTCTCTATAACTAGCTGAGCATTACAGGAACATAAGTGCAGGAGATTTGATCTCTATAAGCAAAGCTACAGAGCTCCAAGCTCCAACAAGTGCTTATCAAAGTCAAACAAGCTAATCTTAATAGAGATAAAAAAAAATCTGCTTTGTCTGACCATGGTGATGTCACTCTCTGCCCACTGTCTAATTAGGAAGAGAGATATGGATAGTAACCTAGAGACACTTGTCTGCACTCAGAGCAGATATAATCTTTCTTATCTCCTGACCAGGATAATATCAAAAGAGCAATTCATTTGGTAATAGTCTTTATTTATCTTTCCTTAAATGGTGAAAGCTAATCATTGTAGTGAGAAAACTGCTTTGCTTTTTATGATCATAACAAACTTTCCTAAAGTATCTAAATTAAAAGACTGGTTACTTTAATGTGCTTGGAATATACAGAATTGGGAATGGAAAAAATAACAAGCTATATCTTTAACAAAGCCCAGTTTTTGCACACACTGACATAGCTATTTTAACTCTTGCCAGTATTTGACAGTGATAAGCTTGGTCCCAGGTTACAGTCAAACTCTCTAATGATTGATCTGTCGATGAAAGGAAAAATGTGATTGATTCCTTGTTAATTACTGAAGTTGTCTTATGGCTCTTGAGGGCTAATATGGACAGCCTTGATCTTGGGTCATGTTGCCTTGAATGACAGGAAAGCACCTTGGGCTGATGTGACCATTGTAATAATTCAGGATAGTCAGTAATGAGGGGTTTTATTCCCATAACCAGCACTGTTAGTAAAACATTTTCTTACAGCCATGTTTGCAGTAATTATGGATAACAGAATATGTTAGTAATAAATATATGTCAGAAATGGGTGATTGCTTTATATGTAACCCTAAAAATCTAAGTTGTATTCTTGCTATGTTCCTGCTAGTACACTAACAGATTTAGTAGAAAATCTGTAGCTTGTAGTTTTTAAGTGATAATCTATACAAATTTGTATACACACTAGGTGGGTTTGACAGCTTTTCTGGAAAGTCCTGCAATATAGGGAGAAATCCCATGAGACAACCTTCCTCTACACAAAACCTCAAAATTTGTATATGGCAAGTGCTAAAGAGGATTTGCCACCATATTAAACTGAATAAAGACCACAGAAACATATACGGTGTTAGGAAAACCAAAATACATATCACTGCCAAAACACTATTTCCCAACTAAAATATAACTTTTAATGAATACCGTTAAAGAAAAACAAATATAACAATTCCCCATAGGCGATACACAACAATCAGATGCCAATATACCAAATACAGGCAGTCCTCGACTTACACCGTTCCGACTTACATCTGTCCCTTAGTTACAAACGGAGACTTATTGGACATGCTGGCACTTGTAGTTCCATGTTCCACAGCAGATAGTAGCTGTGTAATGACAAGTTCCAGCATGCCACAGAAGCACATGAGGTGAAAATGACATGAAATCTTCTTAACAGGGGCACAGACAGCAAAACAAATGTAAAAACCCTTCCAAAACTAAAAAAAAAGCCTTTTGTGCTGGAGTTACATTTAATAAATCTACCTGTTCTGACTTACGTACAAATTTAATTTAAATAAAACCTACAGTCCCTAACCTGTTCGTAACCCGGGGACTGCCTGTATATGCAAAAAATGCAAAAATAACACACAAAAGGGCTACAAAGATACAAAAGAGGGAACCATGGGGGAGGAGAAAAACTATACTATGTGTGTCATCATACACTCAGGATAACAGCTTATTATTATTTATTTTTTTCTTTATACTACCTGTTTATATTTTTGTTTATTGCTTTAAAAGGGGTTCTATCGCTACAAAGATCATGTCTCAGATTATGGGGACAGTAAAAATAAGCACTTTTGTAATTGGTTTGCATTACCTCTGTCACTTTTTTTAGCAGATATGAGCTTCTCTGTAAATCTGTATCATCTTTCTGCTGCTGCTGTCGGAACACGCCCCCTGGCCGGATCCCGACCCATAGACAGGCCCCCGGCGCTGTGATTGGCTGGCTGACATTTCATACAGCCTGTTGGGATACGCCTCCAGACAGGAAACGCCCCGGACACGCCGGCTGTGCTGTGATTGGCTGCCTGCACACTCTGTGTTTTCTCCCCTCTGAGCTGTTAAAATTGATAGTGAAACCAAGGTCTGCTGGCTGTAAACTCATCTCCCAGCTCTAAGGTGAATGATCTGGGCAATGCTGCCTATTTAAGTCACAGATCCCCCTCAGAGTCTTATAGAGTCTCCTGCCTGTTAACAGGGGGAGAGAAGGGCAGGAGGGCAATGTGCATTGCTCCATATAACCCAGTCCCCTGTCTGGTAACAGAAGGGGAGGAGGGAGAGGACAGTGTACACTCCTCATATGTCTCATTAGTTCAGGCTGTGTGTATAACTGCATATACCACAGTCATACAGTCTCCTGTCTGGTAACAGAGGAGAGGAGGGAGGGGGCAGTGTTTTGCTCCTCACATGTCTCATCTGTGTGTATAACTTGCATATAGCACAGCAAGGAGCTTGTGGAGCCTGAAGGCTGCAGACATAGGAAGCATGCAGGAGGCTGCAGAGCTGTTATATCCAGACAACCTTCTGCATCCCCTGCTTCATACAAAATGATGATGTCACAGGTCTTTAGTGAGGGGAGACATGCCTCCGGGGAGGAGAGACATGCCTGCTGAGAGGAAGAACACGCCCCTGGATTTCAAACGCAATCTGAGAGAATTAGCTGAACAGCACGAACAGCACAAACGATAAAACTCCTTTAAGCCCTTATAATTTCCTTTCTTGAGCATATTTGTCCCCTGAAGAACCTTCATTTTGAAAGGGGAAATGCATTGGGACTTTTTTTTTGTTTGTTTTTGATTTATTGATTTATTTGTTTATTTTTGGATTTGAATTTGCTTCTTGTTTTGTTTTTGAGTATCTTTAGGGCTTTTTATGAGGGAGTCTGTACATTAACGGGGCAGCTCTTTTCAGGGCGATGACCCCGTTTGTTAGATAGGGTAGAGGAGGTACAGCATAGTTGTTCTCCTCCCCCATGGTTCCCTCTTTTTTTTTTTTTTTTTTCACAAAATTTTATTCAAGAAGACAGTCAAAACAAGTCGTCAAAACAATTTGAAAAAGTTTCACAATGACCATAGAATTACATCGCAGAGAATTAGCATCAGGTTGGGAAATCAGGTCTGGGCAACAGTGCATGCATCAACTGTCTCCTTAATTTTCCTATTTTCTCCCCGTTTCTAAACTGGTTACCCGCCTGGTTCGTCTGCGTCTCTATATAGTTACAAAACCAACCTCAAAACAGTTGAAATCCCTTCCCCCTCCCTACTAACCCCCAGGATTGCCCCTTAACTCCTCGTGTTAGACCCCAGATCTAGGTTCCCCAGAGTGCCTTTGAGCTGTTCCACTAGATGTATTTCTGAATACTTAAAAGGTTCTTTTACCGATTTGATTTCTCCTGGTTATATTGCTTGGAAATAAAGGAGTTCTCCATTTTTTTAGGAATCTCCCTGCGTAAAGCATCTAAGCTTTCTATCGCCTGCAGTTTTTCTAAGTATAAGATCTGACGCAAGCACACCGTGGTTCCTGCATTGTTGGAGCAGAGCTCTCAAGCCAGTGTCTAAGAATGCATTTCTTTGCTGCGAGTAGTGTTAAAATGAACTCCTTGTGCCTGACAAGTGCTCTCTCATGCCCCTCCCCAGGCGGCTCCTGCGTAACAAAAATGGAATAGCATGCCTTGTGGATTGAGCACGACTGTGCATTCCCAAGTATCCTTCAGAAAGCTTCCTACTTGCTGCCAGAAACTCGTTAATGGCCGGGCATTCCCACATGCAATGAAATAAGTCGGCCTTCTCCAACCCGCATTTAGGGCAGGGCCACTTGTGGTTAGGTCTATCTGGGCCAGCGGGAATATTAAAGGACATATATGGCCTTATGTGCTAATCGAAAGGGGACCTCCTCCATTGCTCACTGACTATCCCCTTCCTCACCAATTGCATCCCTTTTAAATTTTGTGAGACAGCTCATTATCACTGAGTTGTGTCTTCCGTAACTAAAAAGTGTCTCCTCCAGCTTTTCACTCTCTTTGTTTGAAGAATGGAGTACAATCTGGATAGTAAACCTGCTGTCCACCGCCTTAGCGAGTTCGGAGAACTCTTTTGTCTCACCCAACGAGTGTAGGTGGGTAACTTTGGATTTACAGAAGTCTTTAACTTGCATGTACTGGAAAATCTGCTTTGTGCCCAGTGAAAATTTAAGTAGTGAACCAGAGGTTTCCGCCATCAAATCCCCTAAAACTTGGATCCCCTGGCTTCCACACCGGAATAATTTGTTCTCCTTTCCGGGCTGAAAGGCTGGCGAGTCCCATAGGGTACATATCGTGAGATATACATGGGGCGTTTTTAAACAACTTTCTAACCTGCCTCCGTAGCCATGGTATCTCTTAGGTAATACTGCCTCTAATTTTCCTTAGGATGGAGTCTTAACGGGAGGTGTAATAATGACGGTCAGACCCACACCGGGTTGTAAGTTGGTTATTCTGGGCCTGTATTGGAGAAGATCTCCGTGGCTCCTATCCAATCTCTGACATACCTCCACATGGCAGCTAAGTTTTTACAGCCTAATATTTGGCAGTTGCACTCCCCCTCCTAATCTACTCATTGAAAGCTTCCCCATAGCTTATGCGTGATCTTTTACCCTGCCAAATAAATCTCGAGAAGGCCCTACGCATCTTGGTGATATCTTCATGCTTGAGCAATAGAGGGATGTTCTGCAGTGGATAGAGTAGTCTAGCAAAACTAATCATTTTTATTAGTTGGACCCTGCCCATGATAGACAAAGGGAGATCTTTCCATCTCTCTAATTCCGCAAGTATTTTTGCGAAGAGTGGTGAATAGTTCAGCTGGTACATAGCTGGCTCCGCTTGGGCCTATTTTGATTCCGAGGTATGTTATATGGGAACGTACCACTTCCACCTCCATTGCATGTGTAGGGATGCCGTTACGCTGACCCAATGGTAACAGTTGACATTTGTCCCGGTTAATCTTAAATCCTGAGAATTCCCCAAACTTGGTCAACTGTTCTAACACCTCCTTCAGTTGCCTGGTTGGGCCCACTCGGGAAACAAAAGAATGTCATCAGAAAAAACATACTAATTTGACTTCCCTAGGTCCCAGTGAGATTCCCCTATAGATGTCTGAATTAATGAGATGTAGTGCTAGGGGCTCGAGGGCAATGTCGAAGAGCATAGGGGAAAAGGGCAGCCCTGTCTCGTACCCTTTTGCAGATGTATGGGCGATGAGAGAAAGCCGACGTATGTACTCTCGCTTGTGGGGTGTTGTACATTGCTGTGAGATAACTCCTAAAGTTTCCTGTAAAGCCCATCTTATCTAGCACCATGTTCAGCCAGCTCCAGTTAACATTATCAAATGCTTTTTCCGCATCTATACTCAATAGAGCGGCAAGCGATCTATCCTGAGGGTGCCTATCAATAAAATCCTGGACCGTTAGAACCGTCCTGATATTTTTTACCCCAGACCGACCTTTAATAACCCTCATTTGGTGTGGGCCTATTAATTTTGGCATTATATCCGCTAATCTATTTGCTATGACTTTGGAGATGATTTTAATATCCTGATTAATTAAGGAAATAGGTCTATAGGTTTTCTGCCACCTGCGGATCTCTTCCTTTTTTAAACAGGACCTTGATGTAAGCTGTATCCCTAGAGGGCAGCATCCGTCTCCCCTCTATTATCTCATTGTATACCTTGTCTAAAGTAGGGGCAACCTCTTCGTGTAACAGCTTGTAGAAGTCACCGGATAGACCATCTGGGCCCGGGGCTTTTGCTGGAGGGATGTTTTTTATAACCCGTACAATTTCCTCCTCATTGATCTCGGCATTCAGCATACCTCTGTCCTCCTCAGATAGCCTCTTTAGACCCAGACCCTTTAAGAAATCCTTTCCCTTGGACATGTCACATGGTGTCTGTGAATATAGCTTGCTATAGTAGGACCCCAAAATATCATTTATCTTTTTCGGATCTCTCGCCACTGACCCCGAGCCATCCAGCATACCCATAATATTGGTCTGCCCCCCCCTATTTTTTACTAGGTTTGCCAGAAGCCTACCTGATTTGTTGCCCATTCTAAAGAGGGAGGACCTCATTTTTATCATTTAAAAAGCAGCTCTAGATTTTCCTCTGGAATTCATATGCCTCCTTAGCCTCTACCCTCTCTTCTTGTTGTCCTCTACGACTGAGTCAGGAATTCAGTGTATGACTTCCGTAAACTCAGTTGTGTATTTCGCTATTTTAGTTCTCAGGCCTTTTTCTTGGCCGCCATATAAGACATGATCTTACACCCTAAGGACTGCTTTTCCTGTGTCCAGAAGAGCCCTGGGGTTTGCTCTATGTATGTCGTTGTCCTAGCAAAATTCCCACCCCCCATCGCCTTAGCAACTCACAAAAAATGACTATCGCCCAGAAGGGCGTTCGGAAAACGCCACAAAATGGTCGGTGCCCTTCGGATGAATGTCCTTAGAGTCAGCAGTAAACCGGTGAATGGTCCGAGACCCAAGTCCCGATTTCTATCGAGTCGACTTGTGACAAAAGGTGCTGGTTAGCCAGAAAATAGTCCAAACGGGACCCACGAAAGATGGGCATGCAAAAAGTGTATTGGGCGTTCTGAGGGTTTGATAGTCTCCATACATCCCCCAGCGCCGCCGACTCACATAGCTCATTGAGCAAGCTAGGGCCTACTTTCCTTGCTCCCCTCTGAGTCCCTGTATGCTTCCTATCCTCTCTATCATCCATCACACAGTTGAAATCCCCCCTACAAGGATCTTATTGCCTATCTCTTTCATTTTTCTACCTTCCAGCTGGAGAAAGAAGTCCCTGTCCCGTGTGTTAGGCGCATACACAATAAAGATGCTAAGGATCCCTACCGAGGTTTCCACCTCTACCTTGATGAATCTCCCCTCCTCATCCGTCTCCTGAGAGAGAATTTTATAAGGAGTATTCTTATTGAACAATATAAACCACTCCTGCCTTTCCCTTGTCAGCTGCAGCCCTTTACCTCCACCCCCCATAACTTCTTTAGACGATTAAAATCCTTTTCTCCAAGGGGAGTTTCCTGAAGTATTGCAATATCTGGCTTCTGTTTTTTAAGATGTCTTAATACCATCATTCCTCTTCTGAGGAGAAACGTAGCCCTTTGACATTCCAGGTGATCACCGATGTTTCAGAACACCTAAATCGGAACCTATCTCAGACTCCACCCCCCCACCTCAAAACATCCAAACCCTCCCCCAACCTTTTTAAACCCCTGAACTTTCAACCTCCCCACTAACTTAAAACGGATTTCCTCCTATAACTTTTAGGTGACTTCTCTTTTTTCACGTACCTATTTCCGAGGTGAAATCCCTAACCTCGTGCTTACTTCCTCTCTCTATACCTAAGCCTTCCTCCCCCCCTCACCCCTTTTAAGCGTGTTACTTTGTATCCTCCAATCTTTGCTTGAGTAATTCCACCACCACCCCCGGCCTGTGATTTGAAATACCGACCCTTAACTGGCCTCCTACTTCCCTACAATATTACCCCTTAAGCGCATTTAGGAATATAAACAATCACATTGTCTGGAAGTCCCGGAGCAGATCCCTCAAACCTGAGCCCAGCGGGATCACAAAAGTCAGCGTTTCCTCGGTGTCCGCAGCTGGCCCGAATATGTACTGCTATTATCACTGTCCTGGCTGGATCTTGGTTTGCTAGCTTGACGTTGGCTCCTCCGCTCCCCACCCTCTAGTCGTTCTGACACTCCTTTCTTGCGGGATACCCCCTCCAAGAATTCCTCGGCTTCTTCCGGGTTCTGGCAGAGTATAGCTGGACCTTGGTCTGGGAATATTCTCAGCAGGGCCGGGAATTGTAGATTAAAGGGAGATTTGTTGGTTTATCGAGGGCTGTGGGACACATTCGTTCCTTTTCCTTTAGACCTCCATGGAGTAGTCCGCAAACATAAGGAGTTTGTCCCCCTTTTTATATCAGCGGGGTCTTGCGCGCCCTGTAAGCCCTGGAGTAATTGGGATTTCTCAAAGTAGTCAAGATATTTTATGATAATGGCCTTGGTTTATCAAAAGTCCCATCCCCTTTGGTGCTACCTTAGGGCGGGCCAATTCTGTGCGCTCTTTCAACCTTTAGGGGATGCTGGATCTCAAGAAGTTTGGGAATTTCCATGGCACAAATATGATGCAGATTCCTGTCTGTTATTTTCTCGCTAAGGCCGATTATACGCAAGTTATTTCTGCGAGACCTATTCTCTAAGTCCTCGACTTGCACCAGCCTCTCAAGCGTGCTCCTAGCCCCTATCGCATCATCTTCCAGGGCTCTTCCAAGACCCCTAATTGTGAGGTGTGCAGTGAAACATCTTTGTGTATGGCCCGAAACCGCGGGGCCGTTAAATGCCGCTTGTTTCTGAAGCAGTTATAGATGCCCCCAGTGAGGCCATAAATGTTTCCCGGGGCTAGCAGTTTTGCCACAGCCACTGCCATGGTCTTTGCAAGACACCTCTAGCCCAGGGATCTTCTCCTCCAAATCCCTGTTTAACGCTGGGGATATGGTTGGCCCCTGTGAAGCTGGCTGTATACCGGTCTGGGGTCCCTGAACCGATCTGGGGGTCTGCTGGGTGGATCTGACCTGTCTCTCCCACCCCAAAGGTTTCCGCCGTCATGGAGCCATTCCCCTCCCCCCTGTGTCACTGCGTCCTCGCCCCCGGCCGGCCTGGCGCCGCATGGTTGTTCGGGCGCCATCTTGGGGTGCAGGCTGATGAGGTGAAGAGGGACCGTCGCTGTTCCCGGGTCTCCCGCTGCGCCGCGTCTCCCCGTTCCTGCCCCGGAGTGTGCACGGAGTGCTGAGGCACTGAACAGTGCCGTAGATGTGGCTGGGATGTCACAGGATCAGCCCCGATCGGGCGGTGGTGAGAGGGAGCTGCGGCTGCTGCCTCCTCACATACGTGCGCCGGATCCGGAAGTCTGGTTCCCTCTTTTGTTTCCTTCTAGCCCTTTTGTGTGTTATTTTTGCATTTTTTGCATAGATTTAGGATATTGGTATCTGATTGTTGTGTATCGCTTATGGGGAATTGTTATATTTGTTTTTTTAACAGTATTCGTTAAGTTATATTTTAGTTGGGAAATAGTGTTTTGGCAGTGATATGCACCAAATTAAACTGCCCTATTTATCAGCAGCATATTAGAATGAATAAGAAAATATACATGTATTAATTTTGGAAGAAAACCCTGGAATGTGAACTTGGAGAAATTAAATATAAAGGGTAACAATTAGGACCCCATGTATGAAAACTGTGTAGGTCTAAAACTCACCTTGTTTCCCACAGCAACCAATCAGAGCTCCCCTTTCATTTTTCCAGAGCATTATATGAAATGAAAGGGGCACCCTGATTCTCTGCTATGGGCAACAAAGAGAGTTTCAGGTTGACCCAAATCTGAAATTTTTCTCCAACCTTATGACTAGTCCTAACTAGTGATGAGCGATTGTGTCAACTTTCGTTATCGGATCGATAGTCGATATCGGCAATTATGCTGATATCCGATAATAGATAATCGCCGATGACCATTAAAGTCTATGGGAGAGGAACAACAGCTTCATTCTTATACCCAAACAGGGGAGGAAAAACTGAAATTAACATCCACAACAGTAAACTGGATACGTGCTACATCTAATAGTCACAGACTATTCACTATCCCTGTCTTGTACCACAGCATGACCCTTAAACCTGCATGACCCAAAAATTAAAAAGTGCAATAAGACAGTTTTATTTGAACCATCATTTTAGTTGAACTGGACATTGACTATACATGTCCTGTACCACAGCATGACCCTTAAACCTGTCTGACACACGGATTAAAAAGTGCCGGAAAAAGGAGTCTTTAAACCACCATTTTAGTTGAACTGGACATTGACTATGCCTGTCCTGGACCGCAGCATGACCCTATACCTGTCTGACCCACAGATTAAAAAGTGCTGGAAAAAGGAGTCTGTAAATGTTATATGGATTAATATGGCATAATATGGATTAATATGTCGACCTTCGCACCACTGACAACAGGCGTAATTTACTATAAAATATGTATAAAACAATATGCGTACAACTGAGCTCTATGTGACAAACAAACGCACGGACTGCAATGAGAGTATTTAAATGTTATATGGATTAATATGGCGGAATTCGCACCACTGACAACAGGCGTAATTTTCTATAAAATATGTATAACACAATATGCGTACAACTGAGCTCTCTGCGCCAAACAGACGCACAGACTGCAATAAGAGTATTTAAATGTTAGATGGATTAATATGGCAGTCTTATCACCACTGACAACAGGCGTTATTTACTATAAAATATGTATAACACAATTTGCGTACAACTGAGCTCTTTGCGTCAAACAGACGCACGGACTTCAATAAAACTATTTAAAAGTTATAGGGAGAAGTTATGCCGGTTTTTGGAAACAATGACACGCAGTGATTGCAATAGAACTGAAAAAAACAAGGACAATTTCACCTCCTATCAGAGGTCTGCTGGCCAAAAAAGTGGTAAAAAACAATGCTTTTTCAATTCAAGGTCACAGAACACACTGATCTGCACATTATCTCCCGTCCTTCCAAAGCCTCTCCTTCCTAGCTATTGTTTAGAATAGAGTTAGATTAGAGAATTTCACTTCTTATTTAGTTAGAGAAAGTTTTAAGGCTATCTACTGGTGTCCCCCCCCCCCCCCTCTCCTGCACCCATGCGGCTGGACACACCAGTAGATATCCTTAAAACTTTCTCTAACTAAATAAGAAGTGAAATTCTTTAATCTAACTCTATTCTAAACAATAGCTAGGTGGATGGTTTCTTGTATTACAAGAGACTATCTCTCAGAGCTGTTAGATATTGGTTTAAACGCCGACACGTCCTGCTGTGAAGTATCATAGACAGAAAATGAGCTGAACAGGAAATGCAGTTGCATAGATAAAATGAGGTCACGTGATTTTTGCAGCCAATGAGATTCATACACCGCAAAGTGGTGACGTTGTACTTCCTCCTCACCCCCCTCTGTCCTCGGAGCTGATTGTCTGGTCGCCAAAATGACAGGAAACGCTGAAAATGGCGCCATATTAATAGATCATCAGTAAGATTGTCACCTAAACTATCGCGTGATTGGAAATTTACGATAAGCCTAAAAACCGTGCCGATTTCAACTTTTGCTGAAAATATCACTCATCCCCAGTCCTAACCAAAACCATAACTCTAATTTGGGGTTAAGTTTAGAGTTTTTACAGTGTTTAAAGAGTTAATGTATCATTCCACAGTTCTCTCAGTCCAACAGTGCTCAGAGGGCAGCATCACTTCCAATGAGATCCTTCTGATTTCCTAACAATGTCACTGCCAGTTACCATAACATCGGCCCTAACTAAGGTTTAGAGTTAAATGGGTTGGCTAGGTGCTCAGTTTTACTAATAACTCCCATCTACAGAATGGAGAGTCATGCGCAAGCATGACCAGCTATCCATTCTGAGCAGATATTTCAGGGGTCCATCTCTGAGATAGGTGCAGGTTCGAGAGGTGGTACCTGCACCTATCAGACTTTGATGGCATATCCTATCATATGCCAATCAAAGTCTATGGTGGGAACACCCCTTTAAGGTTGATTTTTTGGGTGAGTTTTGCAAAAAATCTATTTAGGCTCAGAACAAGTTCAAAATTAACTCAATGCTAATAACTATAGGTCTCCAGTGATATATGTGTGACATTAAAGATGGTGTTCCCAACATAAAGTAAGGATACACTACCATAAATATTAACTGATTGTAAAGGTGCATCTTCTTTGACCTTTGGGTGATTTTTTTCCACAGTTCTGCTCTCTAGCAGCCTCACCCCTATTGGAATGAAGAGTGTTATGGAGGCACTCCTACACAGTGTCAGTACAGGAAGGACAGTAGCACTATGTCTAATATTGTGGCACCTTCATTCTAAAGATGGTGTGGTTCCAAGCACTTGGATTCCTACTGAGCAGATATTGAAATCATACTGGAGACATATTTCATTACATGGAATGGTGGGAGAGCCTTTTTAACACTAACCAAAAATAAATATTTATGTGCAGCTTTTTATGTTGGGACATCAAGCAATGTCTTTGATAATTAAGTTGCCATCTAAGTTCCATTTCATCCTTTTCAGGAAATTAATCAATAATCAGCAAATCACAAAAGTCATAATTTCTGAGGAATGTAGAATAAAAACCTTTCCTAGGTTTAGGTCTTCACAAACTAGTTACGTGAATATGTAAAAACAGCTCTTTGCTCTGCTAAATTCCCTACTATATTAATCTCATTATCCTTTGAACCATTTAACTGGCAATGCCAAATGCAATTTGTATTCTGCAGCAAAGCAAATGCTCTAAACTGATTATCCCAATATGAACCGTGGCAATCCTCGATATTGTTGGGCCTGAAAGGCCGTCTATCTACTGAATAGAGTTCCCATATGCCTTCTGAGCTTCATGACAAAATGTTGCGTCTGCTTTGCAAGGGATAAATTAAGCGTGTGAAAGTCTTAGCAAAGCCCTCATTTTCCAGTTAATCAAATCTCTCCTAATCAAATTAGCACACATAATTCCTCTGGATGCACGGCACAAAAAGTGCATTATCCCCTTCTTTGGAGTTGAAAGGGAGAGAACAGCATGATGCCTTTTCTCCTCTGCTTGAGTGGGTCCAAATAGAGGAGTTCTTCAGAAAGGCAGTTTGAGGTAAACTTTGGCAGCATTAGTGTTCTCAGCTCATTAAATCCACTGCCTCTGTGACCACCTCCAGGGACCACTGAAGCATTCTGTAATGAGATACTTGTTTAATTTTTCTTCAAAGGCTGGACATCTGTGACAAACCTCCCCGTTTCAGCCCCACACAGGCATGTTTATCAATAGGCCTTAGGCCTCTATCGGGTTTGATGGAGTGTTTTCCATTGAATAAACCAGATAATAAATTTTGAAGAGAACAGAACAATTGCCATTAACTCTGCTCTCTCCGAAAAGTCGAAGCCCATCATGAAAATTCAATAGCCAGCCGAGCTAAATGGATAAATGTTCACAGTCAACCTTTTTAATTGATTTTCCTTCATGAAATGATCTAGTCTCTGAAGCTAGCCGTCCCCAAGCCCCTCTTTAACCTTTCCTTTCATTCCACATACATTTAGAAACACTGAACAAAAACGAATAGCTAAAATATTAATCTCCCTGGAGAGCAAAGGCCTGCAACAGACCATATTCTCAGATCAATTCCCAACAGTGTCAGTGGTCTACAAAAGAATGAAACACACTTTTAGTTCTATTCAGGAAGGCTCTGCTCATGACCTTTATAGAAAACCAACCACCACATCCCAACACTGGCTGCAACTAAAAAGCCTTCACTAGATAATAGAAATTCACTGCAGATATTGTTACGTCTCTTTTACTCAGTCACTTCTGGTTATTTGATAATGAGGCCTGAGACATGCATAATGAAAGCTGTCTCAACAATATTTGCACTTTAATGCTTTATTATGTCTGTGAATATGTTCTAAGTGGTAATGTTCTAGATTTTTCAGTTTTTATGAGCTCTGCAAACGCATATGAAATGATAACAAGCTATTATGATTTCAGAGTTCTTAAACAGCATGAAAAGCAAGAGTTATGAGAGTCTTATGATTTTACTGTGTTTTGTAACCAAATTTAGAAATTCACTATCCCTTTGCCCCTCTAATCATTATCCATTGTATGTAATTTCATGCTTCTTGACGTCATTCCCTTCTCACATGGTTCCTTTTTCATCTTGCACATACTTACTTCATTTAGACATATATTTAAAGCTTGGGAACATCTGTGTTTTGAATGAGAGTCTGTGGCTTGGATATATTAACTCTTAAATCATGCTGGGTAGTGAAAAGTGCTCTTTGAGAGAGTTAAGGCAAAACATCACAAAAAATGCTACCTTGCTATGGAAGACACTATGGGTGACATGTATGATTTTTGGCATTTAAACGCCAATTTTTATGCGCATGTAAATAGTGTAGAATGTGCCTGATTTATGAACCCGCTCTACTGTGGGTCGTAAATCAGGTGCATTCTAGCACATAAACGTCAATTCTGGCTCAGGTAAACCACTTTGAAAGTGGTTTACCTGTTCCAGCAGTAATGCGCCTGCAATTGCCGTAACAAAGCTATAAATCTATAGCTTCGTACGTTTCAAGTGCACCCCACCTCCTGCATGCCTCCTGAAATCAGGCGCATTACACCCTGTAATGCACCTGATACTGTCCTACGGGAGGCTTTAAACCATTGCGAACAGGGCTGCACCTGATGTCGGGCTGAAAAGATGCCAGACTTCTGGTGCAGCCCCGTTCATACATGTCACCCTATGGGTGTCACTGATAAAACCTAATCCACACAGGCATAGAGTTGTAGCAAATGATCATGTTCGAGCTGTCATAGAAAATAAAATTATTGATCTGACTTCTATGGCTAACATCATTAAATTTTCTCTACAGTAATTCACACAAATAAAGTGCATGATGCCTATGAAAAAGACTCAGTAAAAGCATAATTCCAGCGTATATTTGCATGTTTGGAACACAGATATATATATATATATATATATATATATATATATATATATTTATATCCATCAGAACCTCAGTTTTTTTTTAGTCTGAGGGCTTCTGTAGCTTGTGCAACGAATGACGTCATTTGTAGCTGTCACTGTTCATAGGGGCGCACAAACGCTACTGGCCAAGGTGTCCAAGCAAGACCCTGTGAACAGGTATGAGCTAAGCTTATACAACTGCTGGATCCCTTACTGAGACTTGTTTGAAGTTTATCATTCACTATGAGTAGAGATGATTGTTGGAACATGACAGATATGAAGTTTTATACCGGCGGTGAGAAATTTCTTTGATATATCTGTGAAACTCACATTGTGGATATTGTATATTGTGAAAAAAACTGAACCAGGAGATAAGAGATTTGAATTGGACACAATATTTTGGAGATTGGTTTCTTAAAGGCTTTGTATGTGAGAGTGGTGATGTTATAATAAATTGACATAGGTATTTTTCAGCTTTATAAGGGTGTTAGCAGAAATTACCCTTCACATCCCGTTGCCGTCTTTTAAACAGTGGCACTGATACTGATTATATACATATATTTCAGCACTGCCTTAATGGGGTTGTCTCACTACAAACATCATATTTTAAAATGTGGGTAGCATAAATTGAAGTAAGTTTGTCCTAGGATACCATTAGCAAAGTGCTATGAATAAGTAGAACAGGTGACTTTTGTGTCTGCATAGCAACCATGTGCGTGTCCAGGTCGGATTCCTCCCACCTAATCTGTCAGTGGCTGTCGGCCCTGCTGTATGATGTGTACTCCCACCCAGGTTGGTGTCAGAAGCACGCACAGTGGGCGACATGTCCCAATATGAATGGCCATAATTTTGGTGTACATTGCGACAAAAAATTTTTTTATGCCATATTCACGATATAAATATACCAAAAACTAGGCGCATTATACGCTGGCCGCGACACACTGTAATGTGCCTAAAAAGGCGCATTAAATATAGTAGCAGTTATACACTGTGCGCCTCCATAAAGCAATGCGCCTATAAAGGCGCATTACATACACTAGTAATGATACATTATGCGCCTCTGTAACGCAATGTGCCTATAAAGGCACATTACATACACTAGCAATGATACATTATGCACCTCTGTAACGCAATGCGCCTCAATAGGCGCATTACATGCACTAGCAATGATACGCTATGCACCTCGATTGCCCAAGGTGCCTATGCAAGGTATACCAGACGTCAGATTTTTGAAAAGATTGTTCTATCAGGCACACTTTACACTGATTAAATGCACCTAAAAAATGCTGCGGTGATGCCAATTTTTGGAAATGTTGCCCAGTGTGCTGATGCTGTGTTGGGACGGGAGAGAGACCTGACGCTGTGCTGGGACGGAGAGAGAGACCTGATACTGGGTTGGGATGGAGAGAGAGACCTGATACTGTGTTGGGATGGAGAGAGAGACCTGATGCTTGTGCGGGGATGGAGAGAGACACCTGATGCTGTGTTAGGAGGAGAGGGGAGAGAGAGACCTGTTGCTGTGTGAGAGAGTGATGCAGTTCCATGTGGGGAAATTATTGTGCAGTCCCACGTAAGACACAACTGTGCAGTCCCATACACAACTGTTTCTGAGAGCTGCACAGCCCTATGTAAAATACAACTGTTCTGTGCAGTCCCATGAAAAACACACCTGCACTGTGCAGTCCCATGTAAACACAACTGTACTGCACAGTCCCACGTAACATACAACTGTTGTGCAAGAGAGAGAATGTGCAGATCCCATGTAAATCACTTACAAACAGATAAAGGATATAGTTTTATAGGAGAGCCATTGCACAGTCCCATGTAAAACAGTCATAGGAATACAGTCTGATTTTCGGTAGTTTCATTATTCTGAATCCGCCGAAAATTCGATGGTACACTGTGACAGCAATGAAAAACCCATGCAGTAGTCTATACATCACAGGTTTTTTTCTATCACGTTTAAAATCCAGCAGAATATGCAACATGTTACTTATCCCGCTTGTTTCTTGTAGATTGCTGTTGGATTCCTATACATTCAATTGTACAGGCTGACAGTAAATCTGGAAACCCACTGTGGCTTTTGCACAAATCTGTGGCAAAAAACACGGTCCTGCCACGGTCCAGCAATGCCAAAATGTCGTATTTTGGATGGCATTTTGTGATTTGCTGTGGGCATATAGCCTTAGTCTAGGACAGCTGAGTACCTCTCTCTTCCCCCAGTTCATACAGAATGTATCATTAGGAGTGTGCACACAGTGTGTCTGTAGAGAGTGAAGATACTCCCTGCTGGGAGGAGAAACATGCCTATCCATTTCAGAATCCCTGTTTGCCAACCAGCAGAAAAGGTTGCCAAATGCTGTAGCGAGACAACCCCTTTAACTCTATTTGGCATGGAGTTCACCAGAGCATCACAGGATGCCAGTGGAATCCTCTTCTACTCCTCCATGATGACATCAAAAAGCTGGTGGATGTAAGAGACCTTGCACTCCTCCACCTTCCATTTGAGGATACCCGACAGATGCTCTATAGGGTTTAGGTCTGGAAACATGCTTGGCAAGCACCAGCACCTTTACCCTCATTTTCTTTAGCAAGGCAGTGGACATCTTGGAGGTGTGTTTAGGGTCATTATCATGTTGGAATACTGCCCTGCAGCCCAGTTTTCAGGGGGAGGAGATCTCAGTATGTCACAGTACATGTTGGCATTCAGGGTTTCCTCAATGAACTTTAGCTCCCCACAGCCGAAAACACTCACACAGCCCAAAACCATGACACTCCCACCACCATGCTTGACAAACATGTCTTTGTACTCTTTACCTCGTTGCCGCCATAAGCACTTGACACTATCTGAACCAAATAAGTTTTTCTTGGTCTTATCAAACCACAGGACAAGGTACCAGTAATCCATGTCCTTACTCTGTTTGTCTTCAGTAAACTGTTTGCGGGCTTTCTTGTGCATCAATTTTAGAAGAGGCTTCCTTCTGGTACGTCAGCCATGCAGACTTATTTGATGCAGTGTGCAGCATATGGTCTGGGCACAGACAGCCTGTCTGTGCCCAGACCATATGCTGCACACTGCATCAAATAAGTCTGCATGGCTGACGTACCAGAAGGAAGCCTCTTCTAAAATTGATGCACAAGAAAGCCCGCAAACAGTTTACTGAAGACAAACAGAGTCTTTACAAAATAGATATATGACTGCTGCCAGTATTGCTGCAAAGATTAAAAGGGTGGGGGACCAGCCTGGTCCCCCACCCCTTTAATCTTTGCAGCAATACTGGCAGCACTCATATATCTATTTTGTAAAGACAATCTCTGGATATGATGCTGAGCATGTGCACTCAATTTCTTTGGTCAACTATGGTGAGGCCTGTTCTAGTGGAACCTGTCTTGTTAAACTGCTGTATGATCTTGACCACCACTCTGCAGCTTAGTTTCAGGTGGTTGGCAATCTTCTTATAGTCTAGGACATCTTTATGCAGAACAACAATTCTTTTTTTTTCAAATCCTCAGACAATTGCCATGGGATGCCATGTTGAACTTCCAGTGACCAGTATGAGAGAGTGTGAGATCGATAACACCAAATTTACCATACCAGCATCCCATTCACACCTGGGACCTTGTAACACTAATGAGTCACATGACACCACGGAAGGTGTAAGTATGATCTTGCCCACCGTGCTGCAGCTCAATTTCAGGGTGCTGGAAATCTTCTTATAGCCTAGGCCATCTTTATGTAAACCAACAATTCTTTTTTTAAGATCCTAACACAATTCTTTGCCATGAGGTGCCATGTTGAACTTCCAGTGACCAGTATCAAGTATGAGAGAGTGTGAGAGCGATAACTTGTATCCACCCCAAAGAGCATAGAGCGGACATATACATATTTACGGATATGACTCCGTTCATTTCAATGTAGCTAGGTTGCAATGCTTGTCACAATACAATGGACAGATGCAAAGCTGCCATCAGGGCAGTATTGGCAGTTGTCCTGTGGAGGGCCCTGATCAAAGTTTTATAAAGGGGGTCCTCTGGTATGGTGCAAGATAGGAAGTGATGAATGTCAGGGGGTGGAGAGCCAGATGCTTCAACTGTATGGGGCCCTAAAATTACTGTTGGCAGCCCTGGACAGATGTGTCGCCGTGTCTGGAAGAAACCAATTATGCAGGATGGTTTGTTCGCAGTTTAGCACTGTTATATTGTAGCACTTCCTGTCAGACCAAGACTTTGTCAACATTTCAATAACCTAATAATTACCTGCCATCTTATTTAGCTTTCTCTAGTGTGTGAGACAAGGAAAATATGATTTCCAGCCCCAATGGGCATCAGGACTGAAGTTAATGATGATAATCCAGGGTCAAGATGGAGGTCTCCCCCATGATCTACTTATACCAAGAACTGTACCAGTAGCAAGGGGGCATCCTCTACATATGAAGGAAAAAAACAATTCTTTATAAACATAGAATTGGACTCTTTACTTTAAGAGCAGTAAGAATATGGACCTCCCTGCCAGAGGACCCTGTCATGGTAAAATAAGTTCAAAAGGGGTCTAACTGCATTTCTAGAGTGTTATAATAATACAATCTATAGTGACTAGGATTCTGGAGAAGGAGCGTTGATCAAGTGATTTAGTCCATCAGATTACCAGATTTGAGTCGGGAAAAAATTAAAGCGGTTGTCTCACTACAAGGATTACTTTTTATGTGAAAGATCTTGCAAAAACAAGTCACTTTGCAATATATGTCTATTAACAGTATCCTACCTATTCTGAGATATCTCCTCTTATATGGGTTGCATCAGCTCCTCAGTTCGCTATAGCTACAGACCTGTTTGATCTCTCCTGATAGGCTGTCAGCACTGGTTGCCGTAGCTAAAGACCTGTCTTCTACTGCAGCCTAGTAGAAGCCAGTAAACAACACACCCCTGAATTCAAAATGAAACCAAGAAAAATGGACTGAGGTAAGATGAATCAATGTAGTGAGACAACCCCTTTAAGGGTAACATGTATGAAATTTGGCGTTTAAACGGCAAATTTCATGCGCATAATATTAGTCTAGAATGCGCCTGATTTATGAAACCGCTCTATAGCGGGTGATAAATCAGATACATTCTAGCGCTAGTATGACATTTTTGGCTCAGGTATACCACTTTGAAAGTGGTATACCTGTTCCAGCAGTAATGCACCTAGAAATGCCATAACAAAGCTATAAATCTTCAATGCGGTTGTAGTGCACCCGCCTCCCATTCGCTACATTTTTAAAAGTCCCGCACACCATTATCAGGCGCATTACATACTGCCCACGGCACTTTGTAATGCGCCTGATAATGGTGTGCGGGACTTTTAAAAATGTAGCGAACGGGGCTGCACCTGATATTGGGCTGAATGAAGTCCGCTATCTGCCGCAGCTCCATTCATACATGCCGCTCTAAACTTTTGCCTTACTCTCATCACATATAAGCTGAACTGGATGGACATTTGTCTTTATTCTATCAAACAGACTATACTCTCTGCACATCACTGCCGAATTTATTAGAGCAATGTAATACCAGAAAATGTATTATTATTAGTAATAGCATTTATATTGCTTTTTACTACTATTATTATTGTTAATAAACCTCTTACTGACACATGATGCATGAGTACGTCATGGTGTTGATACGTTCAGCACTGCCTTAACTCTCTTGGGCATGGAGTTCACAAGAGGTTCAGAGGTTGCCACTGGAATCCTCTTCCACTCCTCCATGACATGTTCAGTATGTCCGCTACATAGGAACTGGTGTCAACTGCTAATTACTGCAGACAGGAGCTGGCTCCAATCCCTGCTGTTCAACCCTTTAGATGTGTGGCGTCTAATTGAATGAGAAATGGTGCTGCACAACATTCCACACTTTGATCAGCACTCATGCAGCAAGATAGGGGGTGCCAATGTATTAACATGGCAGCTGGAAGCTTAATGAAGGGTTACATAGCTTCCATGTTTTGGGTTCTATTACTTCCCAAGCAGGAAGAAATGGTACCGCCATCTTTGTACACCCTTCTGCATTGTTTATACAATGCAGAAGGGTGTACAAGCGATTACGTCCCCTAAGTTAACGAAGAGCCACATATATGAAAACTGTCCAGGTCTAAACTTCTCTTTGTTGTCCATAGCAACCAATCAGAGCGCCCCTCTAATTTTTCCAGAGCACTATATTAAGTGAAAGGGGCGCTCTGATTGGTTGCTATGGGCAACAAAGTGAGTTTTAGGCCTAGACAGTTTTCATACATGTGGCCCTAAATGTTAAAGTGTAAAAAAAGGTTTAAAGTGTAAACAAAAATTAAAAGTTCAAATCAACCCTCTTTTGCCATTTTACAAATAAACAATCTTAAAAAATTACACAAAATTGGTTTTGCTGCCATCCATAAAAGTTCAATATTTTAAAATATAACATCATTTATCCCGTACATTGAACACGGTAGAAGAAAAAAAAATCTAAATGCCAACATTTCCTTATTTCTGGTCATTTCATGTCCCCTAAAAATGGAAACAAAAAGTGATCAAAAGACCGCATGTATCCCAAATTGTTACCAGTAAAAAGAACACTTCAGCCGGCAAAAAATTCGCCATCACTCAGATCCACAGGTGGAAGAACAAAATAGTTATTGGTTGCAGAAAAGCAAATTTAAAAAAAAGAATTTTTTTTTGTACCGTACCAAAACGTAACACAAATCCTACATATTTGGTAATGGCGGAATGTTATCAATATGCAGAATACAGATAATACATAATTTATACCAAAGAGTGAACGACAATAAAAACAAAACCCCGCAAACATGACACAAGTATGTCTTTTTTCACATTTCATTCAAAAGTGTTGTGTCTGGCGCGGAAGAAGTTTTGGCGTACAATGATTCATACATCTATAGAACGGGGCAACGACAGGTTTTTTTCTGCAAGGCACACCAGAAAACTGGCATAGTCCTGCTCATACATGTCGCCCTTAGGGTATGTTCACACGGCTTAACTGCGGGGCATACAGCACGCCCCGCAATTACGCCGGGTGTTCGAGAGCTCGCGCCGATCGGTTCTCACGCGATGTGTAGGAGCTGGCAGCCCACCAGCCCACAGACTGTCATTACAATAAATTACATGTCAATTATCTCCCCGTGCGTAAAGAGGAGGCGTAATCCATAGTTCTCTGTGGATTACCGTAATAATTGGGGTGCATTTCACTCATATTAGAGCGCAGTACGCTCTCAATACGTGGAGAAATGCGCCCCAAAATAAGCCATGTGAACATAGCCTTAGTGTCATGTAAACTTTTGTCACACCTTTTCAACGTGGCAATAAAATTAGGCTTTAGGTTGAGAGAGATATGTGAATAATTGATATGGCGAAAAAGAGGGGATACAGGTCTCCTTAATTAGATCATGTGAAAATTGAAGACAAGTCAGGTACCCTACCCTTTTACTTTGCAGCTTTTAAAGTAAGAATGTGTGTTGATTTTGGCAAGCGCACAGTCTTCTGAAGATATAAGAGACCACGGTGGATGGTAAATACAGTGCAAATTTCAAAGTATTTGTTTATGTTTAAACCCGTATTGGAGAAGCTGACCTTGCTAATATACTATGTAGATTTCTTGCCAGCTAACCATTGGACTGTAAAGCATGGATTCAAGCTGTGGGCAATGATCTGTAAAAGAAATGAATGAGTGGGTTTTAGCAGCCAGAATCTGTAGCCTAGTATCTGTATCTGACAGCTGTCACCCTCTCTACTGAGGCCAAACCCAAGCCCTTCATTTAAAAGCAGTCTGGCTGATCAGATTACTGGGACAGTGTGTCAAAAGTGGCTGCACACAACGAAAAAGACTGAAACTTAACCTATAAATAGATACACGGACTGTCTTTTTGGACATCTTAAAGGGTCTGCTGGTGGATTTGCAATTGCAGGGTTACATGTTTGCCAATGGTAAATTGAGTCAGTGTGGTCTAAATGTGGATATTGGCTGACATCAATGTGTATTTCTGCAGTTGAATTTAACTCCCTAGACCTCAACTGTTCCACTGGGATTTGGAAGCAAAAAGAAAACCCTTGTTATTTGCATAACTAGATAATCCTCAAGGCATTGCTTCTGTGAAAATAAAGGCAGAGCTCAAGACAAAGCTTCTTTATTTCATATCTGTTGTATATGTCAAACTAAGCTTCATCCAGAACAGCTGTAAAAGCACTCAGACAGGAACGTCAAAAGTTATCTATAGGATGTAATAGGAGCAAAGCTTACTTACTGGGCACCACTATGTTATAAATGACCTGACAGACATTTTAGAACATGTACAGGTTTTCCAAGAACTATTTCCTTCTCTCTTCAAAGGAGCGCTGATGAAATTATTGGCAAATGTAAACTTGTAAACAACTTCAGATAACAACCATGTGGAGTGTGGACATGTGCACCAAATGATACACTTAAGCTTTCTTTACGCATAGTTTTTAGGGCATTTTTTTGGCTTATAATTCTCCATGCATTTTACAAGTGCTTCTCTGGGTGGCATTTATTTTATTGAAATGATTTTTTTTCATGCATTTCTAAGTCTTTTTTCGAATCCTATAGAGAAGACTGGGAAATTACTTAGACAAATGTCGAGAGCATGCTGTATTTAAGAAAAAGAAAAGACTTCATTATTAGCTTTCTGCAAATATGTTGCCACATTTTATGTTTTTCTTAAAACACTATAGGGCAAATTTAATATGGCAATTGCACCAGACTTCTGATGCAATTTGAATCAAGATATTAGTGTAAATGCCTAACACCACATTTATTAAATCTTTTAGACAGTTTTTTAGACGCTTCTGGATCAAGTCTAACAACAGGAGTGTGGCTTTAGTAAAGAGGCCTGGTTTCATAGACAAAGGCATGGTTTAATGTGCACCCAAGCATTTGTGCACAAACTAAGCCAACTACTGAATAGTTTAAAGTTAGACAGCGGCAGGCTCGGACTGGCCCACAGGGGAATAGGGGAAACCTCCGGTTGGCCCTTTAGAATGGTAGACCTAAAGTTGTTTTTTAACTCCATATACATTCTCAGAAGATGCAAAAAAGCAGAGAAAGTGAAGTATAGAGCAAGAGGAAGAGTATAGGAGGCATGTATAGTCATTTACAGTAGCTGTAGAGTGGGCCCCTAAAATAAACTTCACCGGTGGGCCCTAGGCAGCCCATTCCGACACTGGACAGCGGTGTCTAATAATGCAGCAGATTAAGTACATGGTGATAAATCTGGCACTTTTTGAAAGTATAATCTAATTTAACACTGTTTTAGAAAGTATTACTAAATCTCTCCATATATGTGTGAACCTCCTACTATGCCTCTGCCCTGGTTATATTGCAGAAACGTTAATACACAAGGCACAACACAACACACAAGTTAGTGCTACTCATTTACAATTACTACAAATGTAGAGGTTACATTCTGACAACTGGAGCCGAGGGAACAGCTTCATTACCCAGCACAACCCTGAACAACAACAGTTTTAGCATGTTTACAAGTGTCCATGTTTTGGAGGAACAGTCCCTACTTTTGACCCTCAGTCTCTTTTGATCTTGAATCACATTTTTCTCTGCTAATTTACAGCACAATCTATTTTTTTACAGCACATTTAGGACCACATGTATGAAAACTGTCTAGGTCTAAAATTCACTTTGTTGCCCATAGCAACCAATCAGCGCCCCTTTCATTTCATATAGTGCCCTGGAAAAATGAGAGGGGCGCTGTGATTGGTTGTGATGGGAAACAAAGTGAGTTTTAGACCTAGACAGTTTTCATACATGTGGCCCTTAGTTTATTGTATTAGAAAGTATCTGCTTCACAAGTGCATTATGAACAAAAATCATTTGATTATTTTTCACTGTTAATTGCTGATACATTTGTGTTTCTGATTTTATGTCAATCAAAAATAACCATGCCCAAAATTGTGCAATGTAATGAATCAGGACGGTTTTGTGTGCAAATGAAAGCAAGCAATGTAATTACATTACTGCTATAGTTTTTATTTCAACACCATATATAATGTAATAGGTCATACTTTCATTGTGGTATAACTATGCTTGCTAATCTTTGAAAAAGGACTTTAGAAAGATTCCAAAGAATGCAAGAAAGGTAAGTGCACAATGAAAATTATTTTCCTTATGCTCTACCCATTAGTAGAGATTTTTGCTGCTGCCCAGAGCAAGGTTAAAGGGGTGTTCCAAGACTTTGAGTTCATTTGGGGCATGATTAGAAATAGAAAAAAATAAGCACACTTACTTCCTTGATGCTCTTAGGCCATGTTCACACGGCTTATTCTGGGACACATTTCAGCCCGTAATTCGCACCGTACTGCGCAAATTACGGGCTGAAATACGTCCCAGTCATTACGGTAATCCACAGTTCTCATAGAGAACTATGGATTACGGCTCCTCTCCCTGCTCGCACAATATGGCGAGCGGGGAGAGGTGACATGCTACTTATTCACAGAGTATACGCGCCGTGGATACTGCATGTCTATGGGGCCGGCGAGCTACCGGACGCCCTCCCCGCCCCCGTCTACACGCTGTAATTGCGGGCCGAAATACGTCCTGCAATTAAGCCGTGTGAACATAGCCTTATTCTCTCCCGGTGGCCATCCTGTTCATCCCCTCTGTACAGTGAATGTTCATCATTCAGGTGCTATGTGCAGCCAATCACAAGCCACAATGTCATATGCGCGTGACTTTTTTGGCCTGTGTTTGGCTGGAGATGTCAGGAGAGCGATGAACGTTCACTGTACACCAGGGATAAACGAGACGGCCACCATGACAGAACAGGGGCATCAGGAAGGTGAGTATGCTTCTTTTTTCTATTTTTAATCTTGCCCCATCAGACAATTAACCTTTTCAAAATTTCGGAACACCCTTTTAAAGGGGTTCTTTCACCACAATGATTAGCTTTAAACATGTAGCCAAAGGTAAGTAAAGACTATTACCAAATGCATTGCTGTTCCAATTTACTTAGGAGATACAATTTATTTTTTCAGCTGCTAGTATACACAAGTTTCTCTAGGTTACCCACCATCTCTCTCTCTCTCTCTCTCTTTTTAGTATATATATATATATTATAATATATATATATATGAGATATATATATAAAAATAATAAAATGTACACATATATATATATATATATATATATATATATATATATATATATATATATATATATATATATATATATATATATATATATATGAAATATATAAACAATAACAGAAATAATAGATAAACCACTTATATTACTGCAGAGTTATCTCCAGTGTATGACAGATAATAAGATTTAACTCTAAATCCCAAGTCATACCATATGAATAGAAGGCAAGGTTCAGAACAATCTAGGCATTCATTCAGCTTTGTCAGCAGATGTTGTTTTCTTTAGGACTTTACTCTAAGATTGAAGCCATATCATCCATAATTTTAGTCTTACCCTTGAACTATCACAAACTGTACATTCTTTCTGGCTTTTGTTGTCACAGTCTTAAAAGCAATCCATGCCTAATTTTTTAAATGATTCACATAGCATTCTTACAATACTGACACTTTTTTTTCTAACGTCTATAGCTTAGTTTTTTTTTTGGTAGGATATTTCAGTAACACATATACATTTTGTGTATTGAAAAGGCAGAACAATTATAAAATTACAAAAAAAAAACATGTCTGTTAGTATTCCTGACTTTATTTATAAAAGGTAAATCTACTTTCATTAAGTCAACTGGAATAGATCTGGTAATATCCATTTAGATAAGGAAGTACTCTCATCAGTAATATTCTAGCAGTGTAATCTGTTTTATCCCAGCTTTTCGTATCCCTACATTATAGAGCCTTTCACTAGGCAGCTGTGTCATTTGATGCCAAGTCTAACCACCAGCCTAGAGTTTGTTCTCCCTTGTAGTTCTGTGTGGGTGACTTCTGTGGATTACATCATTCATCACCTATCAAATCTCTCCTGGCAACTCTCAGACGATCCAATTTCCCACCAAGCCACACCTTATTTCTTGCTGCCTGTGTCTGTTCCTGCATGCCTAGGGTTATGATGAATACTATCATTTTGAAAATGATGAGAAAAGTAGGTTGCATTAGAGGAAACAAAAGACGACAAAACAGGTATACTTAAAGGGGTTGTATCATTTCATTAAATGGCCTTCAGAATAAGGGGACAGTGAAAACAAGCAACTTTGCAATTGGATGTCATTAGCCAAGCTGCCTTGTTCTCACAGTATTCCTTATCTTCTGTGCTGGTTGGAAAGACGGATCCCTCCTTTTTTCTTTTCATTAGCTGAGGTTTCTAAAAATTTAACATTCTTTTGGGCCCCCAGACTGCCTATTCACAGAGCTTGCATTCCTGCCTCTCACTCAAAAATTGGGGGCCCAATGAAAAATTTTCCCCCTTTTATACTGTACGTTACCTCCTCCTCATTGCCACGCAGCTGTCCAAATAATCAGAAAACCCGGTCCTTAAACCCCCCTTTAAGGCCCGGGGGGGGTTTTTTTGGGAGACACTTTCGTTTTTCCCCCCCCGCCTTCTGAAAGCCAAAAATTTTTTTATTTTTCCACCTATTTTAACAAAATGAGGGTTTTTAATTTTTTGGGGCAAGAGTATTTTTCTAATGGGTTTTATTCACTAAACAATAGAATATAAGGGGAAACCGAAAAAAAAATTCCAAAATGGGACAAATTTTGAAAAAAAAGGGAAATTTCCGCCATTTTTGGGGGGTTTTTTGCTTTTAGGGCGTTCAATCTTGGGTAAATAAAGGGTTTTTATCGGGAAAATTCTACAGGTTGTTATGCACCCCGCAAAACCCAAACCCTTAGGGTTTCCGTAATTTTTGGTACCAAAAAAAAATTCCCAAAACATTTTCTTTTTTTAAAATTTTGCCCACGGGGGGGGGGGGGGGGGGCCGTTTTTTTGCGCCCAAAATAACTTTTTTGTACTAACACCTACGGAGTCAGTGGGGGGGCATTTTTTGGGTTGTTTTGAAGTTTACTTTCTATTGCAAGCATTTTTGGAATCCCATGCGCCTTTTTGACCCTTTTTTTTTTCTTTTTTTGAGTGACAAAAATGCCCAAAAAAAAACCGAAATTTTTTGGCGTTTGGGGAATTTTTTTTCTTCTAGGGGTTTTCACGTAGGGGATAAATAAAGTTATATTTTTAAAGATTGGATTTTTTTGGGACCGGCAAAACCAATATGGGGAACTTTTTTATTATTTTAATGTTTTTAAAATTTTTTAAAAAGGGGAAAAGGGGGGTGTTTTGAATTTTTAAAAAATTTTTTTTTTACTTTAAAATTTTTTTTTTTTTTTTTTAAAACTGTAACTTTTTAAGTCCCCCTATGGGTTTTACCACTAGGGGGTGCATTTTTTAAATACAACCAATGCATTGCATAGGCAAGGGCAAAAAGGGTGTACAAAGATGGCGGGTTTCCCCACTTCCTGTCTGGGGACGGAAGGGGGGCAAACGGCCCAGGGTAAGTGACGGGAGCCCCCCAAAAGGCTCCCCACCCCCATCCCCGGGTCGTGTCTTGGGTTAAAAACAGCGCCAGCGGGGGGGAGCCACCCGGGGGCGCTGTTCTGCGGGGTTAGCGGCGATTAGCCATAACACCCGGCGGTTGGGGAGGGCCCGGGGAAAACGATCCCCTGCAAACCCCCTTAGCGCCCGGGGGCCCAATTTACCCCAAGGTTTTTAAGGGGTTGTGCTCCTGCGTGAAAGGGGACCGAAAAAATTTTCACTCATACAGCTAAGTGCTCCCTTTTGAAACGCAGCTGTCTCTATAATCAGAAAAACGCATTATTGTGCCACAGTGCCTTAATGCTCCTGCGTGTTGGTGCCTTAGAAAACATGGGGGAAAAGGATCTGGGGCTGGTTCAACTGTAGCAACCGCCCAGCTGTGAGAGTAAGTGCTGAGTTCAGGGAAGACTGTTTAGGACTGAATGCAGGTATGTAAAAAACTCTTAAAAAATGACATGTGGGGGGAGGGGGATTACACACTGGGGGCCCAGCATAAAAACATGAAGGGGGGATATGTTCCCTTTTCGTTAAAAAAACGCCCAGTGGGGGGGGGAAAAACGCCCTGAATTTGGGAATGAGGGGGACAAGCTTCAAGAGAACACCCCAAAACGATAAGCATACATCCCCTTTAAGGCATGCAAGATGGCTTCCACATCATTCTTTAATGATGTCTTACAGATATAGCTAATTTTATCATTTTATTCTATTCTTAGATCACAACAAAAGTCACTGAAAAGCATTAAAACAGTTGCGCTAACTTTTTTTACAGTACCTATGTATTTTGGCCCTTTATAGTGCAGCACTGTATATGGACACATCTTATAGTGAGAGAAGGTATGGCCGGTTGGCAGTTTCCTGGGCTTAAAAAAAAATTCGTATACTTTTGTGAAAAATCACACTAAAACCCCTTGGGAAAAAGTTTAATTTTCTGTGGTGGAAAATCTGCAGTTTTTTTCACAGACAAATTCACGTCACATTGTGGAGATTTCAGTATAAATTTGATAAAGCAGATTTTTAGTGCAGATTATTGCCCTGGACAAAATTTTTGGGGAAAACCTTCTGTCCTGTCATTTATGCTACTTTGACACGTATTACCTACCTATATAGACTGGCAGACCAATTATACCCTTTCTGACAATTTTTTCCCCAACACAGTGACCAGTAGTTCCCCCAATGAAAAACTCTTTTAGCAATGGTTTAAGAAAAATGACAAAGAATTGTCTCTCAAATTTCCCAGATCTTAATCCGAGGGAGCATCTTTAAACTGTGCCTCAACAGGCCAGAACTGTTTTGATGGTATTACTGGGACCTTTACAAAAATTAGCAGGGGTTTTTTTAAATTTTGGGTTACCCTTCTGTACCCTGAGAAGGTACCATTAAAAAATACAACTTGTCCCCCAAAACATTGTGCCCTTGGGAAACAATGACCATGGAAAAATTAAAGATAGCTCTTGGAACGTGGAGATGAAAAAATGTTCTATACAGAATATTCTTATTGTGGAAAAGTAGTAAAATGGAAAAAAATGAAAAAACACAGTATCAACCTAAATGTAATGATCTGGAGAATAATTTTGAAGTGTTATACATTTGATAAATGGATGGAGAAAACAAACCAATAAAACATTTGCAGAACTGCTGTTCTACAACCCCTCAAAAATAGATACAGTATATAATGAACTGATAGTTATATACAGTTAAAGGTGCTCAGAAATGGTACCACTAAAATGTCTGAATTTCAGCAATTTCATTCAAGGTGGCCTAAATAAATTTTGGTGAAAGTTGCCAAAAACTTAGCCCTAACCATCAGGGTTATGGTTTTGATGCATTTTTTAATATTTCTTTACATGTTAACTTACACTTTCAGTCCAGCGGCACTTCTGGCCTCATGTCACTTCCAGTCTGACATCACTTTGGTTTTAAAATAACATTGAGGTTAAAGTTACGTTTTGGTATGGGTTGGTCAAGGGGTTGTCCAACTTTCTCAAAACCCAAAAACCCCATGAAAGTGACAAGGGCGGAAAACTTGGATCGAAAGTCCCAAAAGAGCTGCAACACTACACATTAACATGTAAAAACTGGTAACAATTTAGGGCTATGGTTAGAGTGAAAAAATTGGGTTTGGGACATCCCAAACCCAAATTTTTCAGAAGTTTGACAGAAGCCAGTGTTCAACTGTATAGGGACCTATTTGAGCAAAACCATTGATTTAGATAGTGATGTAAAAACACTGCACCTAAGAAATAAGATCTGTAAATGAAAGCAATTATGCATCGGAGCAAAATCAAGATATTATAAAATATATTATATTTTGTAAAACAGCTTTTAAATAACATAAACCTATGCTCATAAACTATACATTCATAAACATCTACAGCAGGCACAGTCTTGAATATTAAGTAAGACGTTATCCAGATACAGGTATATATGTAGCATCTAATGTAAGGATTAGCTTTTATTTCTGTAATAATTATGTTTTCCATTTGTGCAATAATTACAATGAACATTTGCTTTTAAATAAATTAAACCAAAACCACAAACAATGAAAAATAGAACATTCAGCCTCCTCCGACTTGTGAAATATGCAGAATAAAAAAACGTTTGCAAAAAGGAATCAGTGTGTGTGCGTGACCAGATTTCTTAACTTCCCTGGGATTTTTGCTTCTGGCAACACATTCAGCCCTAAGAAAGCAGGTGTAAAAAGCACAACAGCCTTGAAACTGCAGCATAGCTTCTACATGGCACATATATCTTTGAGGATTTGGCTAAGTCTTCCAGGGATCTAATGCTTTTCCACCTATTGACATGTACAAAGCAGTTTAAATGATGCATGAGAGGCCTCAGGCACATGCAGTTCACAAAACATAACTCTGGTGAACAAGGGAATTTAAGCTGACCAACACTACTTATTGTATTTGACAGTGAAAGACAGCTTTTGCTAAGGCAGTGCCATAAATGCAGAGTAAAGACGACAGCATTTCTGCTGCAGGATACTCTATGCAGATTGCTGGGTTACAATGCTAACATTTTCCCTGTTGTTGTTATCCTGAAAATCAAACCTCACTATTCCTAGCATACATGCCAGGGCAAATATTTGGCTCAAAGAATTTGTACTTTTCCAATACATAAATTGACAGATTTATTAACTCCCTAGAGTCTATGTACATGTACATGATAAGAACATCATAAATTCATCTTGTTAGGATACTGTATTCAACTGATAATGAAAACCTTTTGCTCGGGGTTAAATCTCTCAATCATTCACAAATTATGGAATATATAATATCATGAAATATTTATTGATTATGAATGTATTGTCTTTTAAATCACAACCAAAAACTCCTAGCTGACGAACTGACATAATCAATATATTATAATGTATTTGTATATTACAGAATATCAGTTTGAATGAATTGTCTTTCTAATCACATCCAAAAGCTAAGAGCTGATAAACTGACATCATCTTCACTTAATTGAACATAACATTATATTTATATAATGTGCAGTGGTGTATAAGGTCATTGCAGGTGTTTTCCGGATTACAAAATCCATTTTTAAATACCTATTAAGTATTTTTTTTTTATTTTTAGAGTTTTCCTCTTCAAAAAGTACCCAAAGAAGACAGTGACTGCAAAGAGCATTTCTGGCCCTGGAGGACTAAGTATATGAGTGCATTACGAGCCCAGACCTTTTAAATAGATATCTAAAGGATTGAGGTATCTCATAAGGAGGATGATGCTGGAAAGTTCAGCTCTTTTCCCATAAGCCTTTTGGAACACAAATACCATTGGAGTGTAAAAGGCGTTAAATCTCCCATGGTGCCTCTCGCCAATGAGATACCTCACTTGTTTTGAGCCACACTCGCCTCTCACACAGCCAGCCAGTATGTTCTACTCTGCACTAATGAGAGGCCCAAAAACAGCTGTATGCAGATAAACAAAACTGTCATGGCTTGAATCCTTTTCACATTGCAAGGCTCAGTGAGTCACTTGTCATTTGAGGATTGCTACGTCCAATAGATCACGCTGGAGAGGTCTGCTCTCTCCTTTTGGAAAGTAATGCCAGGAAACTGGGTATTTGTTCCCCCACAGTTCATCACTGTGGGCTGGAGCAAAGAAGCCTTAAATCATTTTTCCTTCAAGGCATCTTCATAACAAGAAGGAATTGTCTAAAATGGGCAACTCATTTAATTCTAGAAGCTAAGTGAAAACATTAACCATATGCTGGCCCTGATACTAAGAAAAAGTAGATGTCTCTTGTCATCCAAAGGAAAAAATGATCTGGAGTGTTGGGACCGAACATATCCAAATCTTAAGACTGTTCTTTTACATATTGAATTTCCTGCCAATCTTCACTAAATCTTAAATTCCTGTTCATGTGGACCATTCTGTTCCTGTAGTGGTGGGAGCACCCTAGTCTTCACAGACAGATTTTCTAAGTGATATGGATGATGGCCTTACTTTGGTGTAGGCAGGGATATATCTATAGTTGATGCAGAGGTATAAGTGGCTACAGACTCCTGGAGCGTGAGAGGGTCCAAAGGCTCCTCTGCCACATATAGATATTATAAATGGCATATGGTAGGTGGGGGCCGTTTTATAGATTTTGCATTGGGGCCCATGAGCTTTAGGTTAAGCCTCTGGGTAAATCTTGCTGCATTATTGGTGTAGTGTTGCTTTGTATTTGCTTATTATATTTCTGTATAATACCATCAATCATTACAACATTACAAAGATAAATAGTTTTCATTTCTATTCTACTCGAGTCATGCTATATTTAGTAAAACTTTTAGCAATCTGATGTTACTGCATATTAGATACTTTTTGCTATTATAGTTATTATTATTGTAGCTTAGTATACAACTGACACATGCAGGGAGAGGTTAATTGAGAATGAGCCAAGTGAATTGTGTGTCATTGCAGTTGTCACAGAAGGAGAATGCATAGACTTTGGACAGCTCTGCAGGTTATATTGGCACTATATACAACTGATATACAAGTGAATGTTAATAACTATAAAACTACTAATGGGTTTTCATTAATTAATTTAATTAGCATTTTTTCCTTTTTTTCCCTGGTATATTTTTACCTAATGGCGGCTACGAGGCATATATTCAGGGGTAATCTGTAGAGCCAACGTCAGTTTTGACTGTTTTTGACAAGTCCTGTGATATAGCCACCTTAGGGACTGAAAGACACATCTGTGAGTAGATGTTGTAGTTGCCATCTGCACAAACTGCATTATTTAACTGCACTGGCACTGATTAACATTTTCTGTAACCTATGGTAATGGGCTCTGGGGGCCTCACTTGTCTGCTGCACAGTGGCAGATGATGTCTTCTGTTCCATCCTTAAAACAGGATGCTTAAATATTTAATGGAGCACATGTTCAATTGGCTATACAAACAGGCTAATCTGCAAAGCATGTGCTCAGTAACAAGCAGCCAAGCTATGCCATCAGAATAACAACATGTTCTGCCACTCTGGAGGTGTAAATATTTCTAGTCAAATACTGTAATTCATTTGTTATTGATAGGGGCATTGGGCAGGGGCACAGGAATTCAGAAAATGCCAACATCAACGAAAACTTATTCCTGTCTGAGATTTCTGTGTGGCCATGAAGTCAGCACTGGAACAATATGTCAGTAAACACACTAGATTGTTAGAAATGTAGCACAGCATGTCTCACCACATGAAGGACGTTGTAAATGAAAAAGAGAACATTTTATTCATCTGCCAGGCACAATATTGTGGGGTACAAAATATGGGCTGTGGTATATATATTTACATTTTATTCTTTTCAAATAAACCTTTAGTTGTATTTCTTTTTGCTGGGTTTGCAAAATGTAACCTTGCTGCCCATAGTAGTTTTAAACTATATTGAAAGTCAACAAGACATTTTGCTCCAATAAATCTAAGGTAAATGTGTGAAGCAACTTTTATTAAAGCATCAAGCCACTGAAGTGTCCAAACTAGTGGTTGATGGAGGCACAGATCCCTGGTTACAGACTACACATACCTCTGCACCAACTACAGAGATATCCCTCTCTACACCAAATTAAAACCATCATCAATATCACTCAGCAACGCTGTCTATGAAGACTAGGGTGCTCCCACTACTACAGGAACAGAATGGTCCATAAGAACATGAATTTGAGATTTAGTTGAAATTGGCAGAAAATTAATGATGTAAAAGAACAGCCTTAAAGGGAACCTATCACATAGATTATGCCCCCCTTACTGAGGACAGAATAAGGTAGTGTCAGACCCGCTGTTTCCAGCGCTGTGTCCCTTATTCTGTAAGATGCTGCAGTTTTCGTGTATTTAATGCTCAAACCTGCAGCTTTCAGCCAGAAGAGTCATTCGAAGAGTCCTTCAGAGTGTCTGTTTTTTTCAAACCCGGCCAATCGGAGGCTAGCCCCGCCCACCTTAACTGACAAACCTATTACTTTGAATAGGTAGAAACACGTGAATAACTGTCAGTGAGCGGGGCTAGCATTTGGTGGGTGAAGCTAACACCTGCTCATGAATAAGATTTGAGGGGTAAATGCTCTAAAAGTGCTGCATCTTACAGAATAAGGGGCACAGCGCTGGAAACAGAAGGTCTGACACTGGCTTGTGCTGCCCTCAGCAAGGGGGGCACAACCTATGTGACAGGTTCCCTTTAATATTTGGACATGTTGGGTCCTAACACTCCAGCTAATTTTTTCCTTTGGATGACAGGAGACATCTACTTTTTCATCTAACACTGCAGTCATATGTTGCCACTTTTCCATGTCCACTGCCTCTTGCTAACTTTATCCAGAGCACAGTTAAAGGAATATTCCAGACTCATCAGTCCATCAGGGATGAGTAAAAATACGAAAAAAGCTTACTGTGTAAACATCTTCCTGGTGATTCCAACCGATCATGTTTAGTCTTCATGCGACCCTGCAGCCAATCACAGGCCATATTGGTTATGTGTTTTATATGCAGTAACAGGCTGCTGTGGCTTATGAATAGATGTCGGGTCACATAACAAAAGACTAGTAACCTCATCAGCTGAGATCACTGGGACAACTGCGGCAGTGGGACAAACTGGTTTACAAGATACGTTTTTTTTTTTATCTTTAATCATCCACGATGGACTGATGAGCAGTTATTACTTTTGGAACACCCTATTAAGGCATATTTGATCATAGCCAGTAAGGGCTATTTACAAAACATGTTACATATTTTTGAAGTAAAATTTTAGCTGCATTTTTTTAGAGTAATCACAGCTTGCACAGCTATATCTGTGTGAAAGACAAAGGGTCACATGTAGGAAAACTGTCTAGGTCTAAAACTCACCTTGGCCGTTGGCTGCTATGGGCAATAAAGTGAATTTAGACCTAGACAGTTTTCATACATGTGGCCCAAAATGAGGGGGTCACAATCACAAAAGTTACCGCAGAGAGGAAAGAGGAAGTGAGAACATGGAAAACGTGCTGAGCACTGAACTTGAATCTCCACAAGCAGACATGTCAGATATAGTAGATAAATAAGAAATACAGAAATTGTCCAACACCCCGACAATGGAACTTTTCAGGATCTTTTATATAATACGAAATTACAACATGCTAGGGAAAGATCCGTTAATGAAAAAAAAATAGTAAACATTGTGTCTAGTAATAATGTTCATGCATCATGTGTAGATGGAGGAGTAAAACTTGGAAGGTCACTTGTATAGAAGGGTCTAGGTGTACTTAGACAAGACTACACAACAGACATAGACTACATAACAACATGCAATGTCACTTAGCTGCTTCTAAGGCAGGCTATTGTCATGTATTAAAAGAATCATGGACTTATGGGACAGGGACCTAATAGTACCGCCTCATCTGAATCTGCAGTTCAGTTCTGGACTCTAGTTCACGCTTTTAAGGAATACCCCGGAGTTGGAGACAGTACAAAGAGCAGCAATTACACTGATAAGGGTCATGAAACATCTTAGTTATGGAAAAGGAAAGGTTAAGGAAATGACATTAATTTAGTCTTGAAATCTTTTTTATAAGTATGGACATAATCGAACTATATAAATGGTCAGTAGAAAAAAGTAGAGTGCCTTTTTTAACCCCATCCCTTAAGAAATTTTTATCTACGCTCCAGACTTAAATTACTACAGTAAAAGATAGGAGCAGAAAAAAGTAGTTGGCTAAAGCGCAGCAAGACTGAAACAATGAAATTGTTTTCAATAAGCTAAGCGTTCTAGAGAACAATTGAGATAGCTGGACAATTGAGATGTGAGAAGTGGTTGAAGGATTGACACTGACAGGAACCCATCTAGACAACTATATAACCCTTCCAGAATACTTCTCTGAGTAGGTATTTTTGTAGTGTCATTCGCTGCTACATAATTGTACAAGTCCCCTACTTCAACTCACATCTTCCTGCTTTCCCTAAAGCTCAGCTCCTTCACGGCTTTATTACAGTTACTCTGTTGAATGTAAATCACATTTGAATGCAAACACCGTATATCACATTCATTTAAGTGTTAAACTTCAATGAATTAAATAAACAACAGAACAATGGAAGATAGATTATTGTTTATTATAAGTGGTATTTTTACTTTGTATCCTAGATACTAGTACATATATAGAAGCTGGAAAAACAATGCTAAATCATTATACAATAATGTGTTTTATAAATGTCTCCCACACTGAGCCATAGTTACATTTTTTTTTTTTACAAAAGCGAGTACTCTCCTACCGCTTACATTTATGTAAATATTGTAATATATCTTTTCATGGGACAACACTGAAGATATGACACTTTGATACAATGTAAAGTAGTCAGTGTACAGCTTGTATAACAGTGTGAATTAGGGGTGTACTCACTTTTGTTGTCAGCAGTTTAGACATTGATGGGTTTGTGTTGAGTTATTTTGAGGCAGATCAAAGTGAAAATGGACAAATTGAGCCCAACTGTCAATATTTTGTGTGGCCACCATTATTTTCCAGCACTGCCTTAACTGTCTTGGGCATGGAGGTCACTTGCGCTTCACAGGTTGCAGCCACTGGAATCCTCTTCCACTCCTCCATGTCAACATCACATAGCTGGTGGATGTTAGGGACCTTACGCTCCTCCACTTTCCACTCAATAGGGTTTAGATCTTGAGAAATGTTTGGTTAGTCCAGCACCTTAACCCTCCGTTTCTTTAGCAAAGCAGTGGTTTTCTTGGAAGTGTGTTTAGGGTCTTTATCATGTTTTAATACTGTCCTGTGGCCCATTTTTCAAAGGGGGGAGGGGAACATGCTCTGCTTATCGTTATTAATGATATTACATTAGTAGATCATGCAGATCGGTATAAAAATGAAAGGTCAATTTGTTTAACAACAACAAATGTCATAGATGTCAATTGTCGACATTTCGGCATATGGTGCCTTTCTCAAGCAACATCGGATAGATGTATGCAAGGAGGAGTCCAGAAAGGACTTTGAGATATAGACCACAGGGGAATAGTTGTCTGTAAGTACAGGCAATTATACATAGGAAAGGTCCTACAGGTAGAGGTAAGTTGTAGATCCAAAAGGAAGGTAAGCCGGTACTCTGGTATAGTGGTGAGCACTTCAGGAGAGGGGAGAGGATACCTCAATGGGATCTATATGCGGCTATGA
Source organism: Phyllomedusa bahiana (assembly GCA_025379985.1). NCBI lineage: Eukaryota > Metazoa > Chordata > Amphibia > Anura > Hylidae > Phyllomedusa > Phyllomedusa bahiana. The sequence goes on along the minus strand of JAODAL010000311.1, from coordinate 62,349 downwards.
AGTGACTGAGAAGACGTCTGAGATAAGCAGGGAAAAGCCGGCACTCAGAGTCCTTTCTGGACTCCTCCCTACATAAATCTATCTGATGTTGCCTGAGAAAGGCATCATATGCCGAAGCGTCAACAATTGGCATCTATGACAATTTTTGTTGTTGAACAAATCTTACACAGTAATCTAGACCTTTCATTTTTATACCGATCTACATGATCTACTAATGTAATATCATTTATAATAAAATTTCACACAATTAGCACAATATTGAAGTGCCGTGGATTTTTCTAACACTTTTCTTTGTACTTTGTGTTTTCTTTGTGCCACCACACAAGCTTGACACCATTTGAACCAAATAAGTTTATCATGGACTCATCAGACCACAGGACATGGTGCCAGTAACCCATGTCCTTAGTCTGCTTGTCTTTAGAAAACTGTTTGCAGACTTTCTTGTGCATCTTCTTTAGAAGAGGCTTCCTTCTGAGATGATAGCCATGCAGACCAAATAATTCAGTGTACAATGTATGGTCTAGGCCTGACAGCCCCAACCCTATCCCTTTTACCTCTGCAGTAATGCTGGCATCATTCATATGTCTATTTTGAAAAGACAATTTCTGGCAATGACACTGAGGACGTGCACACAACTTCTTTGGTCAACCATGGCAAGCCTGTTCTGAGTGGAAACTGTCCTTTTGAACCACTGTATGGTCTGGGCCACCATACTGCAGCTCAGTTTTAGGGTGTTGGCAATCTTCTTATAGTCTAGGCCATATTTACATAGAGCACCAATTTTTTCAGATCCTCAGACAGTTCTTTGCAATTAGGTTCTATACTGAACTTCCAGTAACCATAAGAAAGTGTGAAAATGATAAAACTAAATTTAACACATCTGCTCTCCATTTACACCTGAAACCTTGTAAGACTAATGAGTCACATGACACTGTAGAGGGAAAATTGCAAATTGGACACAATTTGTCCATTTTTACTTAGGGAAGCACTCACTTTTGTTGTCAGTGGTTTAGACATTGATGGCTGTGTGTTGAGTTATTTTAGGTGCGCACCAAATTTGCACTGTTATGCAAGCTGTACACTGACTACTTTACAGTGTATCAAAGTGTCATATCTTCAGTGTTGTCCCAGCAAACGATATAATAAAATATTGACAAAAATGTGAGGGATGTACTCACTTTTGTGTGAAACTGTATTTAGGCTGTTTTTCAATCATTCATGTGTGATACATTTTAAAAAAACATGCATGTTTAAACCAAGATAAATATGCAGAGTATTGGAGTAGATGGGGTTGTTCAACATTTATCAGATTTTTATGGTTGGTTTAAATGAAAAGTGAGTGTTGAAAATACACAAAATAATACTAAAAAATTGAGTACTCCAATAGAATCTCCCTATAGTGTCTGATATTGAAACAAAGACAGTTAAAATATATAAATGACTCAGTATTTGGCCTAGTCATATTATTCCCTGTCCACAAACTTCAAGCTAGACCTGTATTTTACTGTAAGGCTACTATTTACAGTAGAATCTCTCCTCCACGACTCTACTTGAAATCAGCGACCAGGCACTCTATGCCACATCCTCTAATGTTAAACCTGCTAGATGTCCACCATATGAAACCCACACTTATATAAGCTTTCTTTTATATACACTGAGAAACAATGTTGGTAATTTTACTTTCAGTTTATTTTGTTGGTGTTTTATTTTATAAGAGATATTTTTACAGTTCTTGCTATTCCTTTTGATCTTGAGCCTGAGGATATCCTAATTCAAATTAATGAGCCATCTACATAGTTCTAAGTCGCCTTCTGTCATAGTTTTCTCCCATTGTCAAATTCTACAGTAGATAATTGTTGCCATGTCTTAAATGATATTGAAATAAAGGTACATTTACAGCCATAACCTTGTAACTTTGTATCTGTGTGGAAGGTCTAGCCTTTCAATCCTAAACACATTCATTCTCACATATTTTGAGACCCACAAGTAAATGGATTTTTTAGCACCTCAGAGCGTCCCTCCATCTCTTTGTATTGATTGTCCACTCTGACGTTATCCATCTGGTAAGTACACTGAGAATTTAGAGTGATTTGCCTAAACAATTGAAGGAATGTCTTTTAAGATTGTTAGAAGGCCCTTCCACATTTTACTTACCAAATAGATGCAATCTACAATATGAAGGAGTTGACCTTTCCTCAAGGCCAGCTTTTTAGTGGTCAATTGTTTCTTAAGAAGCAAATAATGACCATGAAAAATGAATAAAGTCCATTATGCAAAGATTGTTTTCAGAACGTGATTGAAGCAAACAAAGTGAAAAAAATGTGGATGCTTTGCACATATCTAGCTTTACACTAGTTACTAGTTTGCTACAAACCCATTTTTTACTATTGAAAGTGTAAATTGATTTATTTACAAACCTCTCGTTCTTAAGGTGGAATTCAGGTTTCTAATGTAGAATTAAAAAATCAGTCTTATACTGTTTATTAGCTCCATTAATTTCCTGACTGCACATCCCATTCATTTCATTACGGAAAATAGTAGGAGAAGCCTTAGATTACTGCAATCATGGATGTCTTCTAGAAGCAGATATATAGAGATGCATAAATATCTTACTAAAATAAGGAATTATAACCAGTTTATGTGTCTGTAGAGGAAACCTGTTAGTTATTCAATCCTGTGATTAAAGGCAAACAGATTGTAGGAATTTACTTGCAGGGGAGAGGAATAGGGTAAGGCACTGCCACTGTAACACGGGTGTAACTATAGCGAGTGCTACGAAACCAAGAGGTTGAGGAGGCCCCAACCAGGTAAAGGAACATTGTACCTTTCTATAGAAAACAAGTAGTTGGTGGCTTTCTGCTCTCTAGCACTACTATTTGGGTTTCATGATATATGACACTATTATTTATACCTTTTATTGCTATTTAAGCTGCTTATTTAGTTTGTCATTAGGCGGCCGGGCTCCATTTTATTTTGTTATGGGGCCCTTTCAATTCTAATTACATCCCTGCATTGAAATACGGGCAAACCGGCTTGAAGAAAGAGGGCCACATGTATGAAAACTGCCTAGTTCTAAGACTTTAGATGTTGTCCATAGTAATCAATCAGAGCTTCCCTTTAATCTTTGTTAAAACACTACATAAAAGGGAAGCTCTGATTAGTTGCTATAGGCAACAAAAAAGTGTTAGACCTAAACAGTTTCCATACATGTCCCCCAGAGTGCCTGGGACTAGGCTGCAGCTCCACTGCATCGGTAACATGGCTGACATTGAAAATACAAGAGGTCTGTAGCACAACCAGTTGAACAATATTGCTAAGTTCACACATTGGACTTTTCCTATCAGAAAAATCCAACGTGATATCTCAGTTTTCAGTCTAGGATTTTTATTTAACAGAGGTGGTATTTGCTACTGACGTGTGTTAGCCCCATTGTAATATGGCTAACCCGGGTCACTCCTCCCATTGCTGCATTTGCATTAAATTGTTATTGTTTTGTACTGTACCCAAATGTCAAAACTTATTGACTGAATGTCAAATTAGAATTAGTAGCTTTGAGAGCTTGAAATAAATTTGATTTGAAAAGCACAAAAAAATAAAATGTATATTTCTACAATCAAAACAAGTGCCCTAGTCCACTTTATAGTAGTAAACGAATGTCCAGCACTACGGATATAGGTGCACATGGAAGGGATGTTACCGTCATTAAGCAGAAAGAATCCACAGCACTCAGTTTTTGGTTGCAGGTAAATATGAGATGGACCCACGCCACCACCACCGTTCCATCTTCACCCAGCACTGTATGCTTTTACCATTGCTCCTTATCACCAACAAATCCACTGTGAGTCCGCCTCCCTGAACTTCATTTTTGCTTTAGCACCTTACCTTTATATTCCCCCTGCTGCCCATACATTACCATGACTGCACAGCCGTATTCTACCTTCTATTTGTCATACATTATGTACAAGATTAAGGTTTTCTATAAACCGAAATAATCACACATCAACTTTGCCGCAACTTATTGCATCATCATTATGCGCACTGTGTTGATAAATTGATTGATGTATATATGCAAGAAAAAAATGTACCTGTAAGCAAAAACTAAGGGCGAAATGTCTGAAAATAGGCGCTTCCACACCAGTTTAAGGCGCATTAAATGAGTGTATAATGCTCCTGAATAGATAAACTCTACCTCATACATTTTAGGTCCCAGATATAATCCTTATTCAGCCCAGACAGGATCACCAGCTGTGAGCTTGTGTCACTTTCATGCCCACTGAAGGCTTTGATGGCTGGTCAGAAGAAACACCTCTGGGCGTTACATACTTTCTTTAACTATTTCCAGTGCCTATTACACTTTCATCTGTGGTAGAGCTTATTGAGGTTCAGTTTGCAGGGTTGTCCATAATAGGGAGGTTACTCCGTTCAGGGATAGTTCCTCTTAGGGACAGGACTAGGACGGCTGCTCTGATACTTGTTTGTCCGTAGTTATACCTTGGCGACTGGATCTTGCTGTTATTCCCTTCAAGGCTCAAGACAGGCGTTGGTAATGTATATACACCTGTGTTCCATGTGGTGAGGCTATACATTTATATGTTTGAAATTTGTATATTATCCAGATATTGGTTACTAGTGCTTACTATTGCCTGGTAAAGATTATGTATATTTTATTCTATTGTGGATTTGATACTATATGCTATTTTATTACATGATGTAATGTTTTACTGTTTTTTAGTAGAGCTGTTTTTCTTTGTATTTGCTATTCCCTCTAGGTTCATACCTGGTTTTCTTTGACTATATTCAAACAAACTGTTCGTATAGAAGAGGCAGGTATATTGTTCATAAAACAAATATACCTGTAAGTAAATCTGAAAGGGTATATTCACATGGCGTATGGCGATGCATACCTGTGCACGACACTATACACCTGCTGTTGAAAGTATATGATGGCCAGCAGATGCTTTCAGCAGCACTCCGGCCTGGCTCCCATTTACTTTCACTTTCCCCACCACATAGGCCACTTCTTTTTACTGGTGCGTACTGTGCGCCGTGGAAAATGGCAGGCACTGAGTGCTATGATTTTACCGTATTTGTGGGGTGTATACCCCGGAAATAAACCGGGTGAACATACTCTAAGAATTTTTCCTGTTCTTTAATATACTTATGTCGTACTCATTTGCTCAGCGTTATACAGAATGTTGTATTCATTGTTAAGAGCAACTACAGGTCACTTTTGTGTTCTTTTTCAATACTTTTACTTTCTACAGATCGACCGTAGTATTGTTGCTTGTATGTATTATGTCTTTTTCATTAATAAACATCTTTAAAGAGATTAGACCTGACCTCGTAATACAGCAAAAAATCAAGTTTTCTGTGGATCAGTTTCAATGTGACTCTACCTTTGCATAAGAGAAAAAAATGATCTTGATGACTTTGAACAGTGTATTGTCATCAGTGCTAGACTAGTCAGATTTTGTATTTTAAAGACTGTCAACAGTGTGCAGTTTTCATGTGCAAAGTGTAATAGTGTAATCAAGGAAAAACGTAAAGTGGATCCTGTGAATATAAACAACTTATCAATGAAAGTGGTCAGCATAGATTTTCAAGACTAGAAAAACAGGGAAAGATGGCAAACGATGCCATTTTGAGGTTTCTCTTTTTAAAGTGAAGTAGAAGGGCAAGACTCCAGAGGGCAAAAGAGCACAATAATTGGATCACTAAGCAATGGAAAATAATTGCCTGGTCAGATAATTTGTGTACTCAGTGGTGATTGGCGTGGCAGAATTTGGCTTAAGCAGCACTAACCAGTAAACCCTTCATGTCAGGTTCAGGTTGCTGTGGGTGGTATGGGGAATGGTTTCTTGGCACACCCCGGATCCCCTGGTACCTGTGTATGGACCTTTTGGCCATAGGGCTTATATAAGCATAACAGCTGACAAGTTCATCCCTTTATGCCAACTATTTACCCTGTGGCAAAAGATCTTTTTCAGCTGGAAGAGGCACCATAAAAAGGGGTCGTATAGTTAGGGGAATTGTTAACAGACAGCAATTTTCCCTTTGTCTTTCTAGCCACACAGAAAACACAAGCATTAGGGGAAAGGGTGAGAAGCCCCACAGGCCCCCTTTGGGTTGTAACAAATCCTCAATTTTTCTTTGACCCACCGATTCTTGAGAAAGCAAAAAGGATTTTTTACCCAAGCCATTCTCTATCACAGACAACGCTTTTTTGGGTTTTTGTCCCTCTTCAGTGCAGAGTAAAAGATACTGGGGGCTTGGGGGGCATCGTACTCAGGAAAGTTTTTTCCTTTTTAAAAAGAGAGCCGAAGAAGGGTTTTTAGAGGAAAACCTTCCAACCCTTACAATAAAAGAATTTTTCCACAACCCAAAAAATTTGGGGAAAAAGGGTTTTGAGGAGCCCAAAAAAACAAGCCCCCTCCGAAGGGGAAAAATTTCTTCCCCAAATTTCCCCCTTTGGGGACAAAAGGGGTTTTTGGGGGGAAAGCAAGGTTTTAAAAAAGGGGTTTCCATTTAAAAAAAACCCCCTTTTCGGGGATTTTGTTTTCATCAATTTTAAAAGTACTGGTTTTGGGCTGTTTTGTAAAAAATTCTTTATTTAAAAGGAAAAAAGTTTCCCCTAAAAAGGGGAAGCACCAGAAAGCCTTTTGGGTGGAGTTTTTTTTTTTCCTTTTCGGGCCCCTTTCCAAATTTAAAACGGGGATTTTCCCCGGGGCAGGGAAAGGGGCGGGAGAAGCCCCCCAAAACAGCGCCCCCCTTGTTTTGTAAAAACCTAATCCCTTTGGGGCCCAACGACTTAGAAAGGCCAAAAAGGGGGGGTTTTTTTTGAACCTTCCCTATTTTTAGGGAAACTGGTTGTGGGGTTTTTTTATATTTTTTTTTTTTTTATTGGTTGGGGTTGTTTGGGTTTTTTTTTTTTAACCCCTTGGGGGGGGGAAAGGGGACCTAGTTGGATTCAGCCTGGTAACAATGCTGAACCAGTAGATAGTAGGATGGGTAGAAATGTGGATTTCCTGAGAGTGAGCCCCAGGAATTTGAGACTACCCTCCTGGAAGTTGTTAGAGGGGATCCTGAGATCGACATAAAAAGTGAACAATTGTCTTATAGATGGCAGAAAGTGTAAAATTCATGTTTACTGGTTTTAAAAGTAAAAACAGCCTGGGGGGGTTATTTAAAGGAACAGGGCAAAAAATTTTTTAAATGAAAAATTTTTTTTTTTTTAATGTTTTATTCCAAACATTTTAAATATACAGCACCACCTAGTGTGAATGTAACCATTAACTTTTGTCCCTCACAACCATCACAATTGTTGTGCCTCAGTATGTAATGAAGTATTAAAGAGGTATTCTCATTTCATTGACTAGCTTTAAACTTGTTGGCAACGGTAAAGACTATTACAAAAAAAATTACTTTTTAAGTGCTTCTCTTCAGGTTAAGAGGGATTTTTTTTCCTCTTTTGGGTTTCACAAAGATTTTTGGGGGGTTTCCCCGCCACCTCTTTTTGCCTAACGTACTGAAAAAAACAAGCGAAAAGACCTATCAGAGCAAAACTAATAGGTGACTGGCAATTATTCCCAAGTATTTATATCTGTGAAACAAACTATAAAAAAATGTTTTTTGGTGACTAGTTCCATATATATAAACACAGTAGTATTGTAAAAAAGTGACATATGGTACAATCCACTAACAGGGAAATGTACTTTGAATTTTATAGCAGAAAATAAACTCTCAACCAGGTTTTCACAGATGGTTTTCTTTGCTTCTGGGAGAAAATGAAAAAAAGAGTCCAATAATGGTTGAAAACACATCCTTTTGCTTTTTTAAATTTCCCAAATTTTTAAAAAATTTCAGTCAAATACCATTTAAAAATTAAGTTAAATTTTTTTTCAAATGTCGTTTTTAAATAGGGAATTTACTTTTTAAAACACCTTTATAGAATTAAGGGGGAACATGTATGAAGGGAAAGGACATTTGAAGTTAATTTTCATCTTTTTTAATAATGCACCTGATGTATAAAGTGTTTTTTGTGAGTTCATAAAAGGTGTGTAAGTTCGTGGCCTCCCTATGTGTTACGCGCATTATGAAATTAGGGCCCTTAGTAATGCACTTTAACATGTATTAAGTTATAGATAGGTGGAAATAAGAAAAATCATTAGAATAGATGTCAGGGGGAAAAGAAAATTTTTATGATCATGTTGAGGGCCACAGGTCCCAGCAATACTGGGCTTGCTGGCTCTTGCTGTAGTAGAATAAAAAAAGCCAAAAAAAAAGTTTAAAATTTAATGTAGAAAATTTTAAAATAAAAAATCGGAACAACATTTTCAATGGGTTATTAATTTAAAAATTTGTTTTTTGTTCTACATATTTTAAATGCATTTAATAGGAGATATTTTTATATTTTGGAGATTATTTTATTTTTTTATATTAATTTTATACGACCACATTTTTCAATAATTTTAAATAATTACATTTTATACACATTTTTTACAGCAAACCTAGCTTCACTTTGATCCCCAGGTCAGGCGACCAATTGAAATAGGTTTACCCCCGTTTGGGCAGTAATGCACCTAGTTTTGCTGAACCCCCATTCTATACACTCACCGGGGCCCCTTTATTGGTACCCCATGTGTAAGGTGGACCCCCTTTTGCCTTAGAACTGCCTCAATTCTTCGTGGCAAGATTCAACAAAGGGGGCTGGAAGCATTTCCCCGAGACTTTGGCCTTTTTGACATGATGGCATCACCAGTTGCCGCGATTTGTCGGCTGCACTCCATGATGCGAATCTCCCGTTCCCCCAATCCCAAAAATGTCTATTGGATTGAGATCTGGTGACTGTGGGGGCCTTTTGGGACTACAGGGAATCTTGTAATGTTAAAGGGTAACCAGTCTGAGATGTTTTCCAGTCCCCCACCCAAAAATTTTGGGGTACAATGGTCTTTAAAGGGAGGGAAACAGGGTCAGCAACAATACTCGGTAGGCTGTGGCGTTGAACAAAATGCTAAATTTGGGTTTACCAAGGGGGGGGCCCCCAAAAGAGTGCCAAGAAAATTTTCCCCCCTTTTCCATGACCCCCAACCACCCCCCTGCCCCCTAAAACCGTTGATACAAGCGGAGGGGAATCCATGTTTTAAATTGTTGTTGAGCCAAAATTTTTGACCCCCCCATCCAAATGTCGCAGCAGAAATCGAGACTCATTCGCCCGGGCAACATTTTTCCAATCTTCTACTGCCCAAATTTTTTTTTCGATGGGTTTGGGGCAAATTGGAGCCTCATTTTTCCGGGTTTTTAAAGGTTTGAAAGGATTTGGCACCCGGGGGTGGGGCTTCTGCGGGGCTTTAGCCCATTGCCTAAAAAGTTCGCCTTTACTGGGGGCTTTCCCAAAAAGGATGCTTTTCCTGCTACCTTGGGTTGTAACGGGGGGGCCCATTTGAGTCACTGTTGCCTTTCTATTCAGCTCAAAACCCGGTCTCCCCAATTCCCCTTTGACCTTCGGGAAACCAACAGGAAAATTTCCCCGGCCCAAGGAAAACTCCCGGGCTCACTGAAGGTTTTTTTTTTTTTTCGGGAAATTCTCTGTAAACCCTAGAGTTGGTTGTGGGGGCGAAAACCCCAAGGAGACCCAAAATTTTCTGAAATACTCAGACCAGCCTTTTGGCCCCCAACAACCATGCCCGTTCAAAAGGCACTCAAATCCCCTTTCCCTTTTCCCCTATGATGTCGGTTTAAAAGGGCATGATTGTCTTGACCATGTCAACATCCCCTTTTAAATGCACTGTTTTTCCCGGGCCATGTAAATTGGTAAATTAAAAAATTAAGTGAAAACCGGGGAAAGTTGACAAAAGGTGTACCTAATAAAAGGGGCCCGGTGATTGTATGTGTCTAATTTTAAAGAGGGGTGGTGCGACACCCTCCAAAACACCCACAGAACGCCCCCCAAAAAAATCCCTTCTTGTTAGGGGGGCATTTGAAATTTGTTGAGTCTTACGAACAATGCGCAAAACACATACGTTAGGGGCGCCATTCCCACACGTAGCCCGGTTTTCTTTAGGGGGGCATTGTACATAAAAAAAGGGGTTTTAAAAACCCCTTTTCATACATGTTTCCCTAAAGTTTTTTAAAGGGTCCTTTTTTAAAAAGAAAAAGTCGCCTGATTTTTTTCCTGATTTTTTTTCCGTTTTTTTCCCCGGGGGTTTAAAATTTTTAAACTCCCCCAATTTTCAATTGGGAGAAAAATAAATTGGAACCATTTAATCTCGGATGGAGATATTTTCGCCTCAGTACCCTTTATAAAAAAAGTAGCCCAAAAATTTACACCCTTCCTAACGGGGCTATCCAAAAGAAAGTTTTCTTAGGGAAAATACTCCCAACATATAGTGTGCCATTCTTATCTTTACTAAACACCAAAACTTTCCTAAAAACCTAACCAAGTTGTTTTAAATGCATATTTCATTGTAGCAAACTTTCACTGTAGTGAAAATCTCAGCATTTTCCCCTTAAACATTTTTTGCTCTTTTTTCCGTGTAATGGGTTGTACTAACTTTCCGAAAAGGCCCTATGAGATTTTGGTGGGTCCTCACCTCCATGTCAACCATTTGGGAAATTTTTATATGTATTTCCCGGGGAAGAAATCATTGGGTAACAGAGGGGGACTTTCTTTCCTTTGTTTAACAAAATTGCTTCCCTTTAAAGGTCACTTTTGACTGCGGGCATCTGGGGGTTAAAACCGGGTCCGGGGCTGTTGAAGGAAAGGTTTCCCCCCTTTTGGTTATCGGGGGCCCCTTGGCCATTGATAGGGCTTACTTTATATTTTCCTCCCCAACATAAATGAGCTACTTTGTGTGTCCCCACTTTTGGGGGAGGGGTTAAACCCAAAAATTTAAATTTGGGACAAGCACCTTTATTTTTCGTTATAAAGCTTTTGGGGAAAATGTTTTGTTTATAGTTTTAAAAATAAAAAAACCCTTGTTAGACTTTCTTTTGCGGGTGGTGGGGGGGCAGGGCTCAGGGAACCCAAGCCCATACTTGTTTAAAAATGTTTTTCGTTTCCCAAAATTTTTTGGGCATTATCAATGATTTTGTTAAAAAAAAGGGGCTGGTAAGGTGTTTTTCAGAAAAAATTTCCTTTGGTTTTTCCCTAAATATCAAGGTTTACCGATGCTCTAAATTTGATTTTCAAGTATGTGGTCCTATTTTCTTATGGAAATCTACATCAACACCAAGAATTCAAATAATGGAATATTATAAAAAGGCAAATTCAAAATTTAACCCTTTGGGAAATTTTATAACTTTCCTTTGTGGGGATTTGGTGTCTTTTCATAACTATTGAAGAATAAAAAGTTTGGGTTTGTGTTTCACCCCCACCCTTAAATTTACTTTTTACAAAATTTTTATATTTTCCCAAAATATTGTTGCCCCAAAATTTACCCACATATCTCCGTATCAAAAAACCTCTTTTTTTACTTTGCTTTTTGAAAGATTTCCATTGGTATACAATAAGGGTTTTTTTCTGGAACCCATTCTTTTTAATATTTTGAAAGGGTGACCCCGGGGAAAATTTTGGGTTGGGAAAAGGGTTTTGGCCTTTTTTTTTTGGGGTTTACAAAGGTGTTTTAATAAAGTGGATTTGTTTGGAGGTGTTGAAAAATTGTAATTGTTTTTGGTTTGTCTTTAGAAAAATCACCAAAACAATGGAAACTGCAGTTAAAAAATTGTTTTAAATCTAAAATAAATGAAATTGGGGAGAAGTAATCCTTTAAGTACTGTATCGGGAAAACCCAGGGGCTTCAAAAAGAGGGGGCAGGGCTTCACTGTGACTCTAAGGGAGTCACAGGTAGCCGGGAAGACAGCATATGAGTCGGAATACTTAGTTTATTTTAGCTGAGATATAGAAAGGGAGAAAAGGGAGATTATGACCCCATAGTTATAAACCCTTTTAACTGATCCCTCATCTGGAATACCATGCTCAGTTCTGGAAACGTCAACTACAAAAAAACATTTTCAGAACAGTTCCGAAGAAGGGTTACAAAATTGGTGGAAGTTCTCAAGCCATAAAACTTATCAGGAGAAACTAAATAACTTAATTTGTATAGTATGGAAGGAAAAAGAGAAAGGAAACATAGCTGAACTCTTTAAGGCTGAAGGTTTAGCTTCTTCAGACAAGGTTTTTGACGAGGCTTTGATCAGGTTTTCACCCATACAAATGAATAGCCAGGACAAAAACCGCGGCGAAAACACGCCTAAACCGCGCGTTCGACGCGCTTCAAGAATTGACATGTCATTTCTTTTTCATTGCTTCCAAAGAAGCGTGTAAAAACCTTGTCGTATGTGAACTACAACGAGGTTTTACATAGGAATCAATGAAATTAACTGGGGGCATTTTGGAAGCGTTTTGGACTAAGTTTTGGGTGAGGAAATGCTCCAAAAACCTCGTCCAAAAACCCCATGTGAACATGCCCTAAAGGGGACAAGTCTGAAAACTGTCTTGGTCTAAGACTTTTCTTGTTGCCCATAGAACCCAAAATCAAGCGCCCTTACATTTTTTCAGAGCTCTATATGAAATGAAAGGGGAACACTGATTGGTTGCTATGGGCAACAAGAAAAGTCTTAGACCAAGACAGTTTTCAGACATGTCCTGCTAAAAGTTCTTTTACATGGACAGGGAATTTCCAGTATAAGCACTGATCAAGAAAATTACATGACGTTTGGCTCTTGGAAGAATTCACCCTTGATTAGTGTCTGGGGTTGAGAATGGCCACATCTGTTATTATTTATAACTTGCGACCATTTGTGTGGATGCTCATTTCCATGTTTACACAGGAGATGTGCAGCTCGCAAACAGTAGTATTTACTGTCATATGCAATACAGGATCAACCAATAAAGAACATTTTATTGTGGAGCATCTGATTGGGGACCTTTTACATGAAGCAGTGATCAGGACCAAACATTCCTATGAACATTTGTTCAGCCGATAATCAGGCCCTTAACAAACTAATAAAAAATTAAAACAATAGAAACAAGGGCTCTGTTTGCAAGAACTTACAATATACGAGGATATGGTTAAATATAAAATAAATGGAACAATAAATAAGCTAAAAATAAAGCCATATAATAAGGACAGACTCGATGAGCCATATGGTCTTTTTCTGCTTTTAATCTTCTATGTTCCTACAACGTGTTTCTTATAACAGCAAAAGGGAGACCATTAAATTCCTATATTTTGATCAAATTGGTAAATTGGCTTTCTATATATCAACTGAAAAACAATATTACAGGTAGGAAAATCTATTTATATTCCATAATGGACAGAAAAAGCTGGGCCGTACCAGAACTATATCAAATAAGACAGATGTGCCGTTTCTACAGCCTGGTGGAAACATGTTTAAGGAATTGGAATATTTCCTGTGGATTGATATTCCCCATGGTGTGCACCAGATGTAGGATTCTAGATCAATCACAGAACATAATCCTGTACTAAACACTGAATTTTATATATTTAAACAAAATGGTCTTATTAACAGGACTGCAGAGTAAACTATAACATCCCACTAGAAGTATTTGGTTTTATAGTGTGTGCTTGGTATTGTGGTTGGAAACATTACTCTGTGTAGATCATCAAAATATGTTTTTGAACCATTCCCTTTGATCTAGGGATTAACTTGAAATATAATAAGCAAGCCTGATTGGTTAATTGTGTCTTAAGAACTGGACACCTATGGCATTTGGAAGCATGTCCTATGTGTCATCTTACATGACCTTTACATTTTCACATAAATTAATCTAACTGCACCTGTCTTTAGTCTTCATGAAACAATAATAGATACAATTCCCCTAATCTGTGATTTTGTATTCTTTTACAAAACATTCATTGGTCTGATGAGAGCAAAAACTGAAGTATATTCAATACTGCATACTGCTTGATAGGTTAAGTACTGTACTGTACAAGGCAAGATTCAGAGCCTTAGACATATCTACAGCAATGAATTAATCAAATAAAAAGAACATAAAGGGGTTGTCCAGCAGATTATAAAAAATATTAAGGTACTGCTGCCCAAATTTTAAAAAAAACTCATACTTGCCTTGCTCTTTACCTCCATTCAAGTACTGGTTCTGTGGTGTCTCTTCTTAGTGCCTTTGCTTTACATCACTGTTCTGAAGTGTTAGGCAGTGCCAGGAAGCAAAGAAGAGACTGGAGAGGGCCCTTTAACATGGCAGACCTGAAGTCTCTTTTAAACTGCATATACATCGTTGGAAAAGGCAAAAAGTCAGAGAGAAGGATGCTAAAAGCAAGAGGTAGAGTATAAGGCTATGTCTACACTGCATCGGACAAAAAACGGCCGAAAGCGGCTTTTTTTTTCCGAGGCAGGACCCCTTTTTCTTTTAGGTTTTGTGCAAAAATCACGGCCGCTTCTCTTTTTTTTTACGCTGCCCATACATTGTATTGTATGTGAAGACGCCAAGAAAACTAAAAGCGATTGTAGAAAAGACAAGCCATGGAGACTAAAACTCATCTTTTCTATTCTAGTTCATGGGGCTGCAGGAACGATCGTATTTTCGGCACTTTTAAAATCCTAAATGCAACGAAAAAACGATTGTAAAGCTATGCAGTCTAGACATAGCCTAAGAGACATGCAAAGTAGATGTAGGTTGGGTACCCAGAATCAAATCCGTTGGTGGGCTCCATAATCAACTCCACTGGCAGGCCCCTAGAATAAAATTCCATTGGTGGTCTCTCAAAATCCCAGTTCAACACTGAATGGAGGTGAGGGTGAAGGTGAATAGTTATTTATTTATTTATTTATTTTTTTATTGGGGCAGCAATGCCTTAATTTGTTTTTTAAATCAGTTGGGCAACCCCTCTAAGAATGTATTTACCATAAATAAAGACTGTGCAGCTGCTTTTATAATATTTGCCACTATATTGGAAAGCACAGTAGACCATATTTTCTATGCAGTGAAAATAAGGTATGGCAATGCAGATTAGCCCAGTAGATGCCAAAATGACTCTCTTTCGACATCTATTAGGCATCGGTTAAATGGATACATTTTGTATTTGTACTGGAAGCTTGTCTATTACATATACTTAATATAGAACAAACCATAGCCTGAGGTGCATTATTTGAGTGCTTATGCAGTTATTGTTTTTCACTCTTTTTCACTACTGTTCTATTCAAATAATAAAACAAACATGACGCTTTTGTCCAACCTACCCATCTTTCTGCAAATTTCCTTCTGTACATAACTGTAACCCTGGGAACAATTTTGATATTTATAAGCTAATTACATTTCTTTTCGGAATTGTATGTAGAATCAGTTGTGCACTGAATACATCACTTACTGAAATGTCAAGACTAATACTCTCCACACAAGCATAATAATGTATATACATAATTGTAGTACAGCTACACTGAGCAGTGTCAAAATCTGCAAAAGATCTGAATAACAACATTAGATGATGAAAAGAATCCCAGACAAGTAGTACCTAGACTATGAATAGTCTGTAATGTGTTTGTAAGCACATAATAGAGCACTTTTTCTAAATGTTGTCACTTTATCTCCTAGTTACTAAGTGAATAATTTACAATACACATAGTCTGCACATTGATGTCTTTCAACCTCTAGCAACTTGACTGCAATAATTGACTTTTTCTCTGTGTAAAAGGTGTCTTTATAAATTATTCTTTAAGAACAATTGCCTAGTCTTATTGTTTTTTTTTTATTAGCACAGCAGAGCCCAAGACCTGGAACATGACTGTCTAACCTTGAAATCATTTCAATAAGTCTAATGCACTTAAAGACGCGCAATATACCTCTTAGAACATGTAACAGACTAGATATATTTACTGCAAAACCTGGGCCTTTAACAAAGCTGTAATCATTCCAATAACCAGTGTCTGGCGAGCGTTATTTGTAGCAGGTTGAATTGGTTTGTATTAAAAATTGAGGCCAAAAGGATCTGCCAAACATGTCTGTTTCTTGGCATGACCGTAATCATCATGGTTTCCAGCCATTACTAAACTGACACTTGTTTATGACTAATACAAATGTGTTTTTGAAAATTTTGGAGTCAGTAAAATGTTCTATTTGCTTTCAATAGCTCAGATATTGAAATGGCAGACCCTATATTTGATCATAATTTTCTACTAAACACTTAACATGCGGCTTCTGTTTGAAGTCAGTTTAAATAATATATTCAGAGAAATATCTATTTCCTATTGCTATTATTGAAAACATTGCTATTTTTTGTTTTCAAGTGAATGCGATCCAATAAGGGCCATTGATAAAATCTGTTGATAGGCCTATGTCAACAACATTAATGGTGACTTTTTGTGCTGACAGCCCCTGAAAGGTTTCCCTCCAGTTGCATCTTCACTTAGTCCAGGCACTTATCATTGATTTGCTCCAGCTTGCAATGAGAAAAAAATCACATTGTATTGTGATAGAACGGAATTACTGGCTATGCAGTTATATAATAAACTGCTTAGAATGGCTTCAATCCAAAGATTTACTTTGGATTATTCACTAATGATAAAACTGGGTCTGGATGTAATAGGATAGTAATACAGAGATGGCACTCTACTCCTATGCAGTATAGACAGGGCACATTTATCTATAGGCACAGTCGACACACTCCTGTAAGCGCCTTGGAGTAGGGGCACCTACCAAAAGGACAATTTATATATGAAAACATGTATGTGAATATATGTTTATGATATATTCATATGTAGTTTTGTTTGAATGAGGCCCTATTTGGTTCCACACACTTTCAACTAAACTTTGGTAATCCTGAATCCAATTTTTTCCTCTAACCTTTTCCTTATCCCTAACCATAACCATTACCCTAACCCTAAGTTCGGGTTATGGATGCTTAAACAGCTTTAAACTGTCCTGTTTACCCCTCTTTCTAATCTGCCACATTTTCCTTTTCCATAGTACATGCCAGGTTGAACACTTTCTTGTACTTGATTATTTAATTAATTTATTTGCTTTTTTCCGTGACGTGTTAGGCTTTTTATGTCATTTAAAAAAATTAATAATATAACAATAATAATAAGGTAAAATGGTAACAAAAGAGTCTTGTTTTCTCTTTTTTAATTTAAATTTATTTTTTTAACAGCAAAAGTGCCACTAAAATGAACTTTGTCACTTATTCTGTCACAGATGTTTATAAATAGGTGACATATCATTTGAGGGTCTCCTGGGTACAGCTAAAGGTTGTGTTTGGGATGTTACATTTAATTTTAATAGAATTCAGAAAAAGACGTTTTTGGGGGCATTTTTACATCCCTGTATTTTCAGTGAAGAGACAGCTATTAGTTATAGCCAGCTCCCAAACCGCTCAGCTGTACAATTGTTGTGCAGCTGCAATCTCTGCATGGATGTTTTAAAACGTTGGTGCAGAGTTAGATGTCGACTGCCCTGAGGTTTATAGTCAACAGGCAGTTGTCATCTAGTTATAGAGTTTTAGGGAGTTAAAATGGCGGGATCCAACTTCACTTTCTGTCACTTCAATATATAATCAATGTTATGGTAACTGGAAGTGGTGTCCTGTCGAACTTCATTTCTGGTTAGCATAACATTGGACCTTTTTGGCACTTACTGTGACATCGCCACAATGGGAGTGTTGTGCCATCCAACCAGTAAGCTAATCTCTCTAAAGACACTTAAAAGCCTTAATCCTA
This sequence comes from Phyllomedusa bahiana, assembly GCA_025379985.1. NCBI lineage: Eukaryota > Metazoa > Chordata > Amphibia > Anura > Hylidae > Phyllomedusa > Phyllomedusa bahiana. The sequence goes on along the minus strand of JAODAL010000311.1, from coordinate 44,658 downwards.
ACCTTTTGTTACCAGAGATTGTCTTTCAAAATAGACGTTTGAGTGCTTCCAGCATTGCTGCAGAGATTAAAAGAGTGTAGTTCCAGTCTGTCAGTGCTGAGACCTTAAACCGCACTGGTCTGAATAGCTGTCGTACCAGAAGGAAGCCTCTTTTAAAGATGATGCACAAGAAAGTCCACAAATAGTTTGTTCAAGACAAGCAGACTAAGGACATGGATTAATAGAACCATGTCCTGTGCACTGATGAGACCAAGATAAACGTATCTGGTTCAGATGTCAAGCATGTGTGGTGGCAACCAGGTGAGGAGTACAAAGACAAGTGTGTCTTGCCTACAGTCAAGCATGCTGGTGGGAGTGTCATGGTTTGGGGCTGCATGAGTGATCCATGTTATGGGGCGCTACAATTCATGGAGGGAACCATGAATTTCAACATGTACTGTGACATACTGAATCAGAGGATGATCCCCTCCCTTCTGGCACTGGGCTGCAGGGCAATATTCCAACATGATAACTCCAGGCACACCTCCGAGATGACCACTGCCTAGCTAAAGAAAATGAAGGTAAAGTTGCTGGACTGCCCAAGCATGTCTCCAGACCTAAACCCTGAGTATCTGTGGGGAATTTTCAAACAGAAAGTGGAGGATAGCATGGTCTCCATCAGCTCCATCATATCATTTTGAAGGAGTGGAAGAAGATTCCAGTGCCTGCAACCTGTGAAGCTCTAGTGAACTCCATGCCCAAGAAAGTTAAGGCAGTGCTGAAAATAATGGTGGCCACACAAAATATTGACACTTTGGGCACAATTTGTCCATGTTCACTTAGGGTGTACTCACTTTTGTTGCCAGCAGTTTAGACATTGATGGCTGAGTGATGAGTTATTTTTGTTAGATACTGTATACACACTACTAGCAAAAAGTTAGGGATAGTTGACTTTTGGTTGAAATTTCAGGGAGAACATAGCATGTCTTCATTTTTTTTTATTAACTAAATGCGACCATGTCTTAAAGGGGTTATCTCACCACAGACTTTCACAGACATGAGCAGTTTCTCTTGTAGTTTCAAATCCAGGGGTGTTTCTCTTCTCCCAGGCTCAATGTCTTCCCTTCACTGCAGACTGGTGATATCATCACACCCCCTCCCTGCTTCCTCCTTAGTCATTATCATCATTCTGTGTGAGCAGTGGGAAAGAGGATGTCACAACTCTGTAGCCCTCCTGCAATGGTCAGTTTTCAAGCCTAGAGAGCTGTCACATCCCTCCACAAACTCCTTGTAAACAGAACACCTGTATTGATGTAAACAGTTATACACACATCCTGAAATGATGAAACAAATGTGGGAAATGCACTCTGCTCCCCCCTTTACCTCCTACCTGATAACAGAGGGGGAAGCAGAGTGTTTAAAACTGTGTTATATTGGTAGGAAAGTGAATCTAATAGCTAGAGACTCAATAATTGCCCAGATCCTTCTCATAGAGCTATCACTGGGAAAGGAGCATAGAAAGCTCAGACAGCCTTTATTACATAGCTGAGAGGGGTGTGAAAGACATTGAAAACATAGACACAGACAGCATCCAGCACAGAATGCCAGTGTCAGATTTATTTTCACACAGCTCAGAGGGAAGAGAGTGTAGAAGAGCCCATCACAGCAAAGAGGGCGTGATATGACCCCAGGCTTCAGATTTAGCTCTAGAAATTACAGATTAGCTAATAGCTGCTAAACTAAATGATTTAGGTAATACAAACCAATTGCAAATGTGCTTATTTTTACTGTCCCCATAATCACAGATATTAATATAATTTAACAGGCCCATATGTTCAATGTTTCAGTACTTTTTGCACAACTTGCTGATCTCTAACAAGGAGCTTAATGGCAAAAACCCAAACGTGTTTGAGTCAAACAATAAATTTAGGGGATCAATTTGAATTGGGATTTAAACAGTTATCCTCCGCATGCTGTTCACATTTTGACATCATGAGACCAAGAAAAAAAATTATAATTGATCAGCAGTACATCGTAAATGCGAACCGTCAGGTAGGATGCTCTCAGACAGAAGTGGCCCCTGAGCTTAAAGTGTCACAAAGTGTCATCAGCAGGTTGCAACAGAGATACAGAGAGACTGGAGGAGTCAAAGAAAGGCAAGGAAGTGGATGTCCTTTGGCAATATCACAAACTAATGACCGCTTCATTGTAAACAATGCCCTGCAGAACCAGATGATGAAAACCACCCAACTCCAGGAACATTTAAGGGAGGTGAGAGGCAACCAAGTTTCAAGTCAGACCATTCGTATCTAATTACATCAGCAACCTGCTGATGACACTCCGTGGCACTCTAAGCTCTGTTGCCACTTCCATCCAAGAGCCTCCTGCTTGAAGCCTCGCAGCTGAGAGTTACTGTTGATCATTTGTAAGATGTTGTAGTGGTCTCATAATGTCAACATGTGAACAGCAGGATGAGGAAAACTGTTTAAATCCCAATATAAATTGATACCTTAAATTTATTGGGTGATTCAGGGATCAATCACCTGTTGTGAATTTTGCCATTAAGCACCTTTTTAGAGATCAGCAAGTTGTGCAAGTATTCACTGATTCACTGAACATTAAGAAATGTGTATTCTCAAGTTAAAAGATGGTCGCATTTAGTTCAAACGTTTTAATGCCATAAATGACTGAAGGTGGGGCCAACTTGATGAGTGGCATCTAAGGTGCCAGACATAATAGTCCACTTTTATCAAGGCAGTTGGCACCCAAATTTAGGCACAGCTTGCACCAATAATAATATTGTACATGCTTGAAACTACATTTATTATGTGTTTTAGACAGTTTCTAGACACCTCTGCAGCGTTTCCGCCAAAAGGGTTTGGCCTCAATAAAAGGGTTGTGTCTTCCTGGAAAGCAGGAGTGGCTTAACCTATGACTGCACGTGCCAGAAACTTGCCAAAATTTTGGTGCCAATATTGGCATAAATTAAGCCAGCATAAAATAAGTGTAAATTTACTAGACCATTCTAACACACACCATTAAACACTATGGTGGCAAATGTGGCCCATTGTAAGACTGGCTAGACAGTTAGACAGTATTGATAAATCTGCTCCTCTGTATCTATAGGCTCCTGAAAGGTAAATCTGGCATTATGAATATATATAGGAGAACAGAATGTGTGGTTTATTAGAAGTATATGACTTAAAGCAACTAGACAAACAAGTATTTTAAAGGGGATGTCTTCCCACACTTTTTCAGAGCCAAAGTAGCTTTCATTCATGCATCCTGTCTCTTCCTGGTCAGGCTCTGAGTGATTAGCATATTAGCTCCAGTATTCAAAGGTCTGTTAATTACTCTGACATGAGAGCAGGAGATGTTTCTCTAAAGTCCAGAGAAGCTTCAGAACTAAAGTCAATAAAATTAATTTGTTTCCTTTGTTTGTTAGATCAGATGACACTTAAGCTCTCAAGCTGCTGGTGGTTCTGTATGCCGACCTGTGTGATGATGCCATCCCTGCAAACAGATAAGACAAACAGTGGTGGAGAGCAGAGCAGAAAAGGTCAGTAACCTAGAGAAACTTGAGTGCACTCAGAGCTGATAGAATCACTTTTATCTCCTCAACAGGGAAAAAGAAACAAAGCAATATATTTGGAAAACGTCTTAATTCACTGTACCCTACATATTTAAAGCTAATCTTTGTAATGAGATAACCTCTTTAAGGAAGTTCAGTACTTCAGATAAGGCTATAATGTTGAAATATGCAACCAGTGGCAAATTTTTTTCAACTGCTCCTGTTACAGAATGGGTGTGTATTGGTGAGGTACTGTGCACAAATTCAGAAAGGCGTATCCTATGAAAGTTCTTCACTACATGCAGAAAAACTATCTCTATAACTAACTCTAGTAATGCAGTGCCTAGACCTGGTGCCCAATTGGTCCTTCTGTAGCCCAATGATTACTGCGCGTTTGCAAAATCATTACTAGGAATTGTTATATATTATAAAATTGCATCCTGTCTCAATTGCTGCCCATCCAGGCTATCTATCTGGCTATATGAATTACATATATATATATATTATATATATATATATTATATATAATATATATATATATATATATATATTATATTATATATATATATATAATATATATATATATATATATATATATATATATATAATTTTAAATTTTTGTTTTTTTTTATGTAATTCATATAGCCAGATAGATAAACTGGATGGGCAGCAATTGAGACTGGATGCAATTTTATAATATATCTGCTGTGATATCATATTGGGTCATGAATTGTACAATGTGTCACAACATTTAGTGGCTTGTCATTAGACTAATAGCTGTAGTGAAAGAATGCACGTTTCTAAAATCTAAAAGACAAAGCTGCAAAGACAGAGAACAATGTATGTTGAAAGAAACACCTCCCTTTAACAGACAAGAAGCATATAAATTGTATTTGGTTAAAATGGTTTCATTATGGATTAATATGTTTGAGTTGAATGACTGAGTGCTGGTCTTTTTCATTAATTTAAAGGAGAGGAAAATCAATGTGCCAATCATTTCCCTACCTCCTGCTGAGTCTGTCTATGACAGTTTATTACAAAAGTGTGTTTTCCTCAATTTTGATGGAGATTTTTAAATAATGGGAAGAAAAGGAGAGAGAAAAAAACCTGGTACTGGTTTTGTTTTTTTCATGTTTTGTTTACACTCAGCAGACGCTGAAGGGAAAAGTGACATGCATTGTTACACTTATAAAAATTGCTACTAGTCCCCCACAGACGTCCATTATGTCTCCAAGGTCTGTGATTTACAATGTAAAAGCTTAATCAAAAGAAATGCTGGCTGTGCCCAGTCAGGGATGGGTAGACCAGTCAATTTAACTTTATGTTAAAATAAGAAAATAATTGGACAAAATGTATTTGAAATAGAAATCTGAAATGAGTTGTTGGCAATTTATTTCACATAAATACAGCAGTAAATACACTTTTAAAAGCATTTCTCCTAGAAATGAATTACAAGTGAAAGCTGAAAATCAGTGCTGAAAGTTTTAATAATCTATTCAGTTAAAGGTATAGGGCTCCACTATTGTAATTGTGGTGATTGGGAGCTGATCCCAATTAAGTTTCAAATTGGTTGAATTAATGATTCATTGCTTGCATAATTAAAAGCAAAAAAAAGAAAAAGTCTTAGCAATATTAACATTACATTTCTGTATCTGTTTGCATGAAATATACATATTTCATATAAGTTATCTGAATGAGACCATTGACGTGGTGATTATTTGTATTATTATTGTTACTGATGTATATATTATGCTATCACATAACACATCGTTACACAATATTTCTTACATTTCATAATAGTACTAACTGAACAGAGGAAAATTATTACTAACAAATTGGATTAACAAATGTTTTGTTAATCCAATTAAGGATTCATATAAACCTACAAACTCATCATGCAACCTCAAAGAAACATAACAAATTTTACCCAAATGCATCCATTGGGTATCACTCCAGCCACCTCTTAGTTTATTGAATTAATTTCCAGTAGTTACAGCAAGGCATATTAACAACCCTTAAAGTGGTTGTCTCACTATAAAGATTAGCTTTCAACATATAAGGAACAGTAAATTAAGGCTTTTTCCAAATATATTGCTTTGTTTATTTTGCTTTGTTGAGAAGGTAAGAGATTTTATCTGCTCTGAGTGCTCACAGGTTTCTCTGGTTAGCGACATGCCATCCCATTCTCTCCCTGCTCTTTGTCTAATCTGATAGCAGAGAGTGACGTCACCACAGGTGGCACACAGGGCTGTCGGCAGCTTGAGAACAGAGGGTATTATCTCTAACAAACAAAAGAGAGTATTTACTTTTGATTGATTACTTTGAGCTCTAAAGCCTTCTCCCCTGTAGATTACATCTCCTACACTCAATGTCAGTGCAATTAAAAGAGCTAGCTATATACTGCCGAACCACCTTCAGCCTGACCAAGAAGAGACAGGATGCACGACTCTACAACTGCTTGTGGCTCTGTGAAACAGCATGGTGAGACAACCCCTTTAACATAGTATAGGAATGTAAACAACCATACTACAACCACATTGAAGTAGGGTACACTGATTGAACAATATAACCAAGGGTAAAAAAAAATAAAAAAAATCTATAATAATCTTTAAAAGAATTCACAATATCATAAAATAAAAGGCAATAAAGAGTGCTGCAAAAAAAGAAATAGATCATCTCGCTGGGTCCTTTAGCTGATCTAACCACTATTGACATGAACCCACCAAACAGTAATGGTACCATATGAAACTTTTAGCACAGTTTCCTATCATTCAAAGAATCACAGAGTTCCAGCAGCACAATCTTCAATATAATGGATACAGTGTCTCAGGCCTCTGAATCCACAGGTCCCAACAAATGCAAATAGTCCTTAGGAAGGAGACAGCATCCAGTGGGTTGAAAGTATCAACACTTTGCTAAAGGAATTGCAATATACTATGTGATATGATATATTTGTGGAAACAGTTCTCTACAAAGGGAATCCCAGGCTAGCGATTTTACTGTAGTAGATGATATGAAGATGATTATCTATGTTGATGTTTACATTTTGTTACATATTGGTATTGATCATGCCATTGTTTGCTATTTTTTAATTGGAGGAGGGTCATATGTAAGTGATTGGCTGTCAGTAATTGCCAAACCCTTTATCAAGACAAGTTGTAGCAGTCACTTGTATGCTTGACAAACACCTAGATAGGTTGGAACATTGCATGTTGGTGTTTTTTGTGGAGGAATAAAGTTTTTAAGTTTTGATACTTTCAACCCACTGGATACTGTCTTCTTCCAGTGTCCTACCATTGCATGACAGCATTTCAGTTCTCAACTGAAATACACTGAGGACGTAGAGAAGCTATACTTGTGACTTGCTTAAAGAGAACCTGTCACATAGATTATGCCCCCTTGCTGAGGACAGCACAAACAAGTGTCAGACCTGCTGTTTCCAGCGCTGTGTCCCTTATTCTGTACGATTCTGTAGTTTTAGAGTATTAAAAGGGGTTTTCTCGCTACAAAGATCATATCTGTAATGATGGGGATAGAAAAAATAAGCATTTTTGTAATTGGTTTGCATTACCTAAGTCACTTAGTATAGCAGATATGAGCTAATCTGTGCATCTATAGCTTTTTCTGCAGCAAGTGGTCAGGCAATTTCTATGATTGGCTGATTTATATTTCATTCAGCCTACTGGGACATTCCCCTGGATGGGACACGCCCCCTGTGCTGTGATTGGCTGCCTGCACACTGTGCTTACTCCCCTCTGGGCTGTGGAAAATGAAAGTGAAACGAGCTGCCTGTGCTGGCTGTGCCTGTACAATAAAGACTGTCTCAGCTCCTCTCTATGCAAGTCTCCCAGTGATAGCTCTTTGTAAAGTATCTGGGCAAGTACTGAGTCTCTAGCTGCTAGATTCCCTTTCCACCCATATAACACAGCCTTATACACTGCTCCACCCATATAACACAGTCTTATACACTGCTCCCCAATATAACACAGCCTTACACAGTCTGCCCCCCTCTACCTCCTGCCTGATAACAGAGGGGGGAGAAGAGTGCATTACTCACATTTTTTTCATCAGTTCAGGCTGCATGTATAACTGCTTACACTAATGCAGGTGTTCTGGATGCAAGAAGCTTGTTGAGCCTGGGAGGGAGCTGACAGCTCTGCAGACATGAGAACCATTGCAGGAGGTCTTCGACATCCTCTTTCTCCCACTGCTCACACAGAATGATGATGTCACAACTCTTCAGGGAGGGGTGACACGCCTCCTGGGAGGAGAGACATGCCTCCTGGGAGGAGAGACTCTCCCCTGGAATAGAGGCTGTAACAGACAGACACAGCTCGTCTGCGAAAGTGTGTGATGATAAAACCCCTTTAATGCTCAAATCTGGCCGTTTTCAACCAGAAAACAGTCCAGCTTATTCATGAGCAGGCTTGAGCCCCACTCACCCAACACTAGCCTCGTCCACCTGACAGTTATTCACATGTTTCCATCTATTCAAAGTAATAGGTTAATCATTTATGAGGTGGGCAGGGCTAACCTCAGGTGGACGGGTCATGAATTAAACAGACTCTTTTCATTACTTTTTTCTGGTTGAAAACTTCAGATTTGAGCATTAAATACTCTAAAACTACAGCATCTTACAGATTAAGAGACACAGCGCTTGTAACAGCAGGTCTGTCACTAGCTTGTGCTGTCCTCAGCAAGGAGGGGCATAATATATTTGACAGGTTCTCTTTAAACTATGGATCTGTTATTTAAATTACTCTTTAGACAAGCTGATACAAGGAATATCTTGATGTTTTCTCTGCACATACACTTTATATTGGCTTCTTTAAACTTTATTTGTTGGTCATTCTGCTCTCACTTAGCAGGCAACAGCAAGAAAGACTAATGCTGATGCTGGGAATCCAAAAATTATAGTATGATACTGACTTGCAACCTCTTCATACTAAAGATATGCAATGTTATAAGCTCATCATACTGCATTTGTGGTATAACAAAGTGAATCCTGTTTCAGACAACTAACCAAAGGTGCTTCCGGAGGGTGGTAGTCTAAAAAATAAAGTATTCTGTAACATAGAGATCTGGGCTGAATTACAGATAGTCCTCTGGGGATGTGATACACTACTATGCAGGCCTTGGTATCTTGAACTTGACCATCAGCAATGTCTGGTGCACTATATTTATGAAGGACCTTTGCCAGTTTCACCAACATAAACTACATTTGTGAATTATTTTGGTAGAACGCTTTTCAGTTACAGCAAGTGTTAGTTCTGCTAAGTGGTAGAATATAGAGGGAGCAATAACTTGGCTTTGTTCAGTGGTATGCACCATATTTCTTAAACAATAAACATAGAATTCAGTATATAACACTTTAAAAGACCATAGACTAAACAAAAATACGCCAGAAACCAAAATGCTTTGTATGCAATGCATTTTATTATCTGCCCTAGTCTTTATCCAGTCAAGTAGAATGGCACATTCAAATGTAATCCTTTATGCTTAATGATTATGTATTCAGAAGAAGAGAAAAATAGCCGCACTCAGGCCAAGAGATGTGTTTTCCCCCGACTTGATGGAACTTTTCATATAATAAAAGCAAAAGAAAAGAAAATTGGTGAGTGTCTTTTTCTCTTCTTGTGAATAACTGGATGGACTTTCTCTATTTGAGCTGAGCACCGCCATTTTCGTAAACTGTTAGAGGTGATATTACCCATTGTGAATGAATTGGGAGTGCTGTTGGAGGTTTGGATCGGTGCCGCCCTATATTGTGTCTTTGTTTTTGGACCTAATGATTATGTAAACTACACTTATAGCTACATATCCTTACAATAACAAACACTGGGTAACATTTGAAAAGCGAAACACTTTTAGATTTATTTTTTTTTTGCATAAACACCATCGCCATTGCAATTTACTGGAAGTTGAACAGAAAGACTGTGAGTGTTGGCAATATTCATTACGTATTTCAGTTCACTGGACAACAATAATAGTCTTGAGGAAGGATTCACCTCTTCACCTTCTGTAAGGAACCTACTGATGAAAATGTCCATCAGTTCTTTAGAAGCTGCTCTTCAAACCAGTGATTGATCAACTGTAGTTTGTAAAGTAATTTGGCATAAATTCCTTCAAGGAGCAATCAAAAGAGTAAAACTATCTTTTTTAGCCAGACAAATGAAATTATAAAATGTCTTTACACTGACATTATGGCCATCACCTTGTCCGGGACACCCCATAGATTTTGGTTACTATTAACCTTGAACCGGCCATTTTGACCTACTGAGGAAAGGGAGAATATACCTCCTTTTGTGAAACGCGTCTAGGTCTTGGTTTATGTCTGTGGTTTATTTATGGCCCTCTCACCCCCTTTGGAGCTCTAGGGATAAGTAAGGGGTCTGTTTAGGGTTGACTGCGGGGTCGCTCTCTTCGGAGCGGGTGCTCCGTTAAGGGCGAGATTCAGGGATAGAGTGCTAGGGACAGGAGGGTATTATTTATCTTTCATCCTTATTATACCGTGACTGTATCCCACTCCTGGACTCACCTAAGATATCTGATACACATCGCTACCGGGAGGCGGTGAGTATATACGAATATTGACTATATCTAAAGTATGCTCTATGTACATTTAACAATATTTTAATGGTTTAGATTAAAAGTCATGTTTTAAAGGGATTTTTCTTATTGTAGTTTGTGGTATATGCTTTTTCCCTTCTATGTTTCATTAAGAATAGGTTTTTGTAGTTCACACTATTTATTTGGGAAGAAGACAAGAAATAGTGGGAAATCTAAGGAGGATTTACAGAGGGTGTAGTCTAACAATTTTTTCCTGAGTTATGGATGGTAAGGTACAATGACAAATTGACCAAAAAAAGGGATAAACCGAGTGCGACAGAGATACTCTTTGCATATCTATATGAGGTGCTCTAAAATAACAGCTCTATTAGTTTTTTCACTTCTATTTCTAGTTTTAAATTGGGATATTTCACTTACTTACAATTTCTTTTCTCTTTATTTCCTTTGAACTTTATGATCTTTTTTTACAAATTTTCTTTTGATTTAAAACTTTAGATTTTAGCTGAGCCAAGCCAATAATACGCAGCAGGATATACTGAAATTCCACTTGAAAGAAGGACTTTAATATGATACCACCTCATGCAGTGATTCTGATTTATGTGCTATTTCTCACTTATAGGCTAGGGATGATATCTTCTAGCCAAAATATCATCCAGTCTTTCTGACCCTTTGTGCCTAGTGCCAAATCCTCTAAATAACATGAGAATGTACTTAGCAACTTTGAAAAAGGCAAACCAAAGACACGTTGATAATTTAGTAGAATATAGTAAATAACAGCAATTTTCCCATTGAATTCTAGTTGATATAATTGCTGGGCCATATATGGCCACGGCTTTCTAAAAATTATTCATTTCACATCAGTTCCAGATGCATCTATGGAAATACTTAGTTGCATTAAACAATAGTGTTTTATTGATACATCTGGTGTTGTTTTTGTTGTAATCTTGCTCAAGGGAATGATTCCCATATATTTGGCCATGATGTGGGCACGTTTATTTTGAGAACATTTGAATTGCACCAAGGTCACTGATTTAACTTGTTTATGACTTTAATGATTTAACATAAGGGTTATTATCTTTATAAAAAAGGAGAGTCAAATAAGTTACTTCAAATACTCTTTATAACTATGAAAATGTTTAGGGGTCCATCTACACGTCAATGATTTACAGTTGGATTTTTACATGGATTCAGGTTTTAAAAACCGTTAAAGTCTGACTGTAAACCATCCCCATGGACCTCGATTGAAAATCTGAGTTTAGTGCAAAAAACTTGGAACATGTTTATTAATCTGTCCCAATGCGTCCCAAACATCTATGTCGGATCTGCGTCCAAAACCCCATAGACATGAATTGGACTTGTTTTCTGACTGTTAATCTGGTGGAAAAAAAACAACCAAAATCCACATTAAAAAACGCGTCAAAATCTATCAACCAATGCGGTTTTAGGATTCTAAATCCGATGACTATTTTAAAATATATTGTACGGATCCAGTTTAACACTTGCTGTTAAAACCTGCAGTTCGGTATTATTTATAGTGTCCACATAACATACACATAGTGGGGAAAAAAAGTATTTAGTCAGCCACCAATTGTGCAAGTTCTTCCACTTAAAAAGATGAGAGAGGCCTGTAATTGACATCATAGGTAGACCTCAACTATGAGAGACAAAATGGGAAAACAAATCCCGAAAATCACATTGTCTGATTTGGAAAGAATTTATTTGCAAATTATGGAGCTCCTCTGCTCCTCCACTCATTACCTGTAGTAATGGCACCTGTTTGAACTCGTTATCAGTATAAAAGACACCTGTCCACAACCTCAAACAGCCACACTCCAAACTCCACTATGGTGAAGACCAAAGAGCTGTCGAAGGACACCAGAAACAAAATTATAGCCCTGCACTAGGCTGGGAAGACTGAATCTGCAATAGGCAAGCAACTTGGTGTGAAGAAATCAATTGTGGGAGCAATAATTAGAAGATGGAAGACACACAAGACCACTGATAATCTCCCTCGAACTGGGGCTCCATGCAAGATCTCACCCTCTCTTACGATTCGGTACCTCGCTGCACCTTGGCTGCCATCGTAAGCTAGTCATGTCAGGGGTAGCGACCTGGTAGGACTCCCACCGCAGCAAGCCCATCCTGCCTTGCGGCAGGCTCTGGTTAATACCGGGACCTACTTAGACTCCGCTCTGTGACGCGGCCGTTACCACCGCTTGCGGTGGTCCAGAGGATCCATTTCTCCTGCCGTTACATTCTTTTATTAAATTGCCAACATAAATATACTATATATGAATACTGTTGAAGAAAAAGTCTATGCTGACATATATCTGCACTGAGACAATTTGAAGAAGTTAAGTTTTACCCAGTTTTGCCTTGACAGATATAAACATAGGCTATACTGTCAGTCTAATCACTCATGGCTTTCAACTGTTGTTTGCTATATAATATTATATCATGGTTCAAAAACTCAAAAAAGGGCTTGGATGTATTTCTAGAGTGTAATAAAAAGTTATAGTGACTAGGATTGTGGAGAAGGATCGTTGATCCAGGAATTTATTCTGATTGCCAGATTGGAACCTGGAAGGAATTGTTTCCTCTAAAATGATGACAATTAGCTTCTACCTCATTGGGCCTTTGCCTTCCTCTGGATCAAAACCATGGCATAATATATTGATCTGGATGGACATATGGTTTTTTACAGTCTTAAAATCTATGTAACTATGTAGATAGGGTATACCTCCATAATATGTCATCTGACAATGCAAGTCTTTAATTTTTGTGGCATTCTTTGTGAATCCAACATAATAAAACATGTAAAAGTTAAATTAGAAGAGTACTAAGGTATATAGGGCCACATATATGCAAACAATGGTCTAAGATTTTCTTTGTTGCCCTTAGCAACCAATCAGAGATCCCCTTTCATTTTTTCAGAGCACTATATGAAATCAAAGCGGAGCTCTGATTGGTTGTTATGGGCAACAAAGGAAGTCTTCGACCTTAACAGTTTTCAAATATGTCCCCCTTAGTATTCTACTGATTTTATTTTTTTTTTTTAAGTAGTTTATGCTCCTCACTTCAGTCTTTGTCTTCAGTGGAACTCTCAGTCTAATTTCCTAGACATACACTAACCTATCAGTATGTTTTTGGATGAAGAAGGAAATTGGAAAACCAAAGAAAATCCAAGAAAACATGGAGAGGAGAATATAAAAACTCCATGCAGATGTTGTGCTTGGTTGGATTCAAACCTTGGTCACTAGTGCAAGGCTACAATTTCTAATCTGAGGTACCAAGTTGCCTGTGAATTTGGGGTGACATGTAAGAACGGGAATGCACTTTTTTGGTATACTTTACACCAAAAAACTGTCATAGCCCTGTTCTATAGAGTATGAACAGTCATACGCCAAAACTAGGTATAATTTGCACCAGGCATGACACATTACAATGCCCCCATAGATATGCGGCAAAGATATGCTATGCTATGAAAGGCATATCACATGCCAGATGTATAAACCCACATATGACATGTTCATACATTCGGGCGCATTCTACACTCATTTAATGCGCTTTAAAATATTCGTGTTGGCGTCTAGTTTAATACATGTCACCCTTGGAGTTTTGATGTCACTGTAATATGGTTGGGTGCATAAGCTCTTATGCTGAATAAAGGAATTAATTTCTATGACTGTGGTAAATACAGATACAATTAATTAATATAATCTAACATTTAAAGGGGTATTTACATCTCTTTGATTAGCTTTAAACATGTAGGCAAAAATAAATGAAGACTATTAGTAAATACATTGCTGTTCAAATTTAGCTTAGTTTCAGAGTTAGAGCAATTATTATCTTCTGCTTATTTACAAAAGCTTTTCTAGTTACTGACCACTTCTCTCGTATCTAGCAATGGCCAGGCTGTCTTTTAGAGAGAATCCTTTTGCCATTCTATCAGGTCTGCAGAGATAATAACTGTGCATTTACATTAAAGGTAACAAAGCAACTCAGCAGTTAACAGTGAGTTTTGGTAGCATATATGTTTTTCTCTCTAACTAGAAGCTTTCTTTCTTGACAAATACACTTTTGCTAGCTAACTTTTATACAAAGACATCATGCTTGGATAGCGTCATTGTTTTTCATAACCAACCCATCACCAATGTCCCTCTAAAAAAGACAGTTAGGAAAAGGAGCTAGCAGAGCTGAAATGTCAGTCACTGCTATAGAACCACCCACAAAAAATGGGAACCTGAAGCAGGAACAGCAGAGTAGGGAGAGCTGAGCAGCTTTTATGAAAACAAGGATATGGGAAAACCCAGTTGAGACAGTGAATGTTAAATGTTAGCTAAATCTAATAACTTGGTTACAACAGTAAAATGAAAGTATACAGAACCACTGATACTGTAAGGCCGTGTTCACACGGCTTATTTCCGACGGATTTGTGCGCCGTATTGAGCGCACAAATCCGCCGTGAATAAGGGGCGGGACGAGGGCTGGGCCGGAGCGCGGCGGGGGCGCCGCTCCCGGCCCCATAGACAATGCATTGTTTACGGCGCGTCCGCGCCGTAAATAATGTGCATGTCACTTTCTCCCCCCGCGGCGGATTCGCCGAGCGGGGAGGAGCGACGGATTCCACTGCTCTCATTGAGAACAGTGGATTACCGTAATTGCTGCCGCGGATTGGCGCCGTACTGAAGCGCAAATCCGGCACGCAGTATGGCGCCAATACGCGTCAGAATAAGCCGTGTGAACGAGGCCTAACTATGTAGGTACATCCACTGTAAATGCAGAACTGATTATTTGTTTTGTTAACTGAAGTTAGTTTACTGAAATACACACACACACACACACATATATATATATTATATATATATATATATATATATATATATATATATGTATATATGATGTTGCATGCTATATGTATTTATTTACGAGAGTTTTAGGGATAAGCATGTTTCTCCGTTAGAAGAAATGATTATCGTCGTGAGTTTTATTCATGGAGCTCCAAAGTTTGGCAAAATGATTACATGCAAGAAGGAAGAGGGATTAAAGTTACACTGAATCTTTTTTTCCATAGTAATCTACTTTGTAAGTAATCTCCTGTTGCAAAAAGAGCACAAAGAAATTAAATTATAAAAAAGAAGTCTGGAAACAACTTATTTTCTGCTATGAATTTCCTCTTTTCACCACAAACGGTTCTGGTTTCTCCTTCATCATCTTTAGCTTCAATGTGTAACATCTGGTTATTCCTTTACTTCAAATGTCAGAATATTGTTTTATTTAATGTAGCTAAAACCAGGTGCAATATAAATAAATCTCCACTGGGTAGTAGTCCAACAGCTCTCATGTTTTAATTTGTTACAGAGATATGTCCTGGAATGATCTGCACAGTTTGTTTGTACTGTCTTATCTGTTCACTCAGCCAAAACATCTATTATTTTCATGATGTAGCTGCCTTGCAAACATTCATAAATTGAGAGAAAATTAGACACAAATGGAAACAGACTGTGTGCAAACCAAATCCACTGTAAATGACTGGCCGCATACATCTAGTTATGTTTCTTCTATGTTTTAAAGCATTTTTTGTGAATTTCCAAAAATTCCTAATACTGTAACATACTGAGAAACGGGTTTCTAGTCACTTGGAAATACTATTTTAGATTTACCACATAAATTCAATCATCAAAAAGTTGTGTAAATTTGCAAATTGAGTACATTATATTGCTTATCTTAACCGATCCTTAGTTACTTTCATATTACAGCCCAGAGTCATTCCAGCTAAATGACTACAGAGAGCTTGCGCTGGTGAGTCTAGGAAGTGTAGTCTTTGCATACAGTACTTTGAAGTAAAATGTTGGCAAAATTCACCTACTACTAGCTCTTACATAGCTTTTGGACTGTTTCCATTAAGCTTAACTCCTTAACTCAAACTTATATACTATTTATATATAAATGATATATTAAGTTATATAACTTATCATTTTGACATTAAGGGCGACATGTATGAAAGAGTTTTTCACCCTTTTTCTGGCGTACAATGCACCTAACTGAGCCGGCTACGATGTCTAATACTCCTAACGTATGTGTTAGGCGCATTGTTCGTAACTCAAAACTTTCTAATGCGCCTAACATGAGGGGCATTTTGGGGGCGTTCTGGAGGCGTGTCGCACCACATTCGTAAGATTAGACACATATATGAATGTGGTTCAGCAAAACTAGGCGCATTACTGCTTCGACAGGCAGACCTATTTCAATGTGGTCTGCCTGAGCCTGAGGAGTCGAAGTGAAGCTAGATTTGCTGTAAGGGGCAAAAATGTCCAATATTTCTCAACTTACACCAGTGCAATAATAAAAAGTAATTTATTATAATTATCAAACTGTATAAAATTTAATTATTTAAATTTAATGAAAAATGTGATCATATAAAATTAATATAAAAATATATAATATCCCCAAAATATAGAAATATCTCCTATAAAATGTATTTAAAATTCATAGAGTCTTAAACTAATTTTACATTAAATAACCCACTGATTATGGTGTTCAGATTTTTAAAATGTTTATTTTGACTACATTAAATTTGAAATCTATTTTTGCTGCTCAGCCAGCACAGCACAGGCAGGATCAGTACCATAGTTTATATTCACTGACATGCTATTCTAATGACTTTTCTTTTATTTCCAAGCCTATCTATAACCTTTATACATGTTAGAACCATTACTAATGCGCCTTAGTTTCTTAATGCGCCTAACATATAGGCGAGGCGCGTCGAACTTCACACCATTTATGAACGCACAAAAACCCCCTTTCATACATTCAGGTGCATTATACACTGAAAATGAAACTCGACTATTCACTTTGGCGTGCCTTCCTTTATACATGTCACCCTAAGGGAGATATATATGATCAGGTTTTTCACCCTTTTCTGGCGTAAAATGGGCCTAAGTGAGCCGGCTACAATGTCTAATACGCCTAATTAATGTGTTAGACGCGTTGCTCGTTAGACTCGACATTTTCTAATGCGCCTAACATTAGGGGGTGTTCTAGGGGCATTCTGTAGGCGTGTCGCGTCACACTAGTAATATTAGACAAATATATGAATGTGGTTCGGCAAAACTAGGCGCATTACTACTCGAATAGGCAGACCTATCTCAATGTGGTCTGCCTGAGGAATCGAGGAATCTGGGCAGCTGTGAATATTGTATTTTAGACTTTGCAAAGGCGTTTAACACTATCCCTCATAAGCGTTTGTTAGGTTAATTAGAATCCATTGGGTTAGAAATAACAGTGTATAATTGGATTAAAAACTGGCTATCAGATCGTACTCAGAGAGTGGTGGTAAATGACTCCTACTCTGACTGGTCCCCGGTTATGAGTGGTGTGCCCCAGGGCTCAGTATTGGGTCCTCTTTTATTTAATATACTTCAGGGGGCATTATACACTGAAAATGAGATTCGACTATTCACTTCAAAGCGCATTCCTTCATACATGTCTCCATAAGGGTAAATGGAACAGGTTTCATGCCTGTGAGTGCCAGATGTTAATAACAACCTCCTCCACTATCAGCAGCCAGGATAAGAGATCCCTCCGATCCCAGCCATTTAACCAATTATGTGCCTCTGTAGCATCTAAGCTTTTAGAACATGTCTGTCCCTTTCCGCCACCCAATTAACCCACAGTGACACAATTGCAGGGTGTTATTCAGTTGCCATTGGCAGCTAACAAAAGCCCCTAAGTCTGCCATTACTGTGGTCCTATTATTAGAGGCAATTTGTAATCAGTGATCACTAAAATAACTAAATACTGCAGTAGATAAGAACAGCACTAAATACTACAAGCGGTCAAGCAAGCACACGTTCATGCCCCCTGGACAGACAAATATGAGTAAAAAATGTATTTAAAAAAGTATTAAAAATACAAATAAAAACAAAGAATACAAAAAACCCTTTCCCACTTATAATAAAAAATAAACAATAAAAAGCACAATTGTGTTTTGTTTACCATTTTTATCCCACAAAGAATTTTTTTCTTTGGTTCCCCAATATATTATTAAATGGTACCAGTAGAAAATACAACTTGTCCTGAAAAAAACAATTTATGGCTTTTGGAAACTGTAAAAAGTTCAAAACTAAACAATTAAAATGGGTCGGTCCTTAAATAGACTCTTCCATCAGAAAGGGGTTAATTTTTTAAAATCAATATTCCTGGAAAACTATGTATTTTTTGGCAGCATTATCCCATTTTAAAATAACAGTCAAAAGACTCCTAAATGGTGGGGCAGACTAATCTCAGTTTATTGTTGGTGCTGTAAGAAATGCCTGCATGCAGTAAAAAAGTCACTACTTCCGAGGAAGCCGACAGTCAATCTGCGATATGCATCAGGTCAGCTCTCTCCCCTCAATTTTGGTGTTCTGAGGGTATTTAAAAGGCTATACTTTTTCACTATCATTCTCTGTATAGTTTATCCTTAACTTCTCTTATATACACTTATATTTACTGTTACTGGATACATTATGTTTTTGGTTAACATCACTGCCTTTTTTTATCTTTGTGAGGGGGGTATTATTTGAATTTTAGATCCTTACTATGGTTGTACTTTAATCATTTTGGTCTGTAATCAGGAAGGTTTAAATGTTGTTAAATTGGTGTCCTTGTTATGTAATAAAGACTATTTTATGGCTCACACACATTTTTTGATACCCTGTCTCCTCTGTGTGGCTCATATCTTCATGTTGTCTCATTACAAATAGTAGGTAATTACATAATGATAGCTTTATTGTTCACTGGATAGGCCTGGATAAAGATTAGACTAGAACAAGAGTGCAATGCGAAGAGCACCACATTAAAGGTTAGAATCAGAAAAAGTCATATATTCCCCAAAATTAAATCAATAGGAACTAAAACTTCAGTCCATAAAAACATACTCTCGCAGGTTTGTAGAAGGAAAATTATTAAGTGATTAATCGGAGAAATTAGAGATGCCAAACAAATTTTTAAAAGAAAAGTGTTTTTTAAAAGTAGCAAAATAACATAAAAATCATATAAATCTGGTATTGTCAAAATCATGCATATGAACAGAATATGGTTGCAATGTCATTTATACTCGTTGAACTCTAAGTTTAATGAAACCCACAAAAATGGCACAATTGTTTTTTTTTTTTTTTCCTGTTCCACCAGATTTATTTTCCACTGAATATTATATTATATTACACATAACATAGTACCATTAAAAATACCTCTTGTCACAGAAAAACAAGCCCTAATATGTAAAAAAAATTGTTTAGTTAGAAAATATTCTGCCTTTTGTGACCTCTCACAGGCTGTCAACTGAGAGATGCAGGGTATATAGAAGGTCTTAGAGCTCCTAAAGGGCTAATTTTTTTTTTCTGCACTTGCGGAGGTTAGGGGATATACAGATAAATTCTGGTCATTAAATCACGAGTGTTCAGCACTAAAGTTGACAACTTCATAAATGTATATTTGTTCTAAAGTCTATATGTGATTTACAATTTTAGGATTTCAAAATATCACTATAATGAAGTTCAGTTAGTCTCATAACCAGGCTTGGACTGGCCCATAGGGGAATAGGGGAAACCCCTGGTAGGTCCCTGAGCATGGTTTACCTAAAGTCATTTTTTAACTCCATGTACATTCTCAAAAGAGGCAAAAAAGCCTAGAAAGAGTTGCAAAAAGCAAGAAGCAGAGTATAGTAGGCATGTACAGTCATTTACAGTAGCTGTAGGATGGTTCCCTAAAATAAACTCCACCAGTGGGCCCATAAAAACTCAATCGCTGGGCCCCTAGAGTCAACTCCACCTGTGGACCCTAGGCACCCCAGTCCGACACTGCTCATAACATTTTATTGTCCAAAAAATCATGATCAGTCAAATGACAGATTTCTTACTAACCTAGGGATTATCAACCAAACTAGAATCTCCTCCAAAAGTAAAAAGATTCATCAGTAGTTAGCTATAAAGGAAAGAGTACCAAAGAACATCGAAAACTCTGTCTGTGGGTAGGTTCTCTTTCATTTGGAAACAATTCTTATTTGCCTGATAGTCCCGTCTTTTTTTAAGGCTGTTTTATGTATTGAACATTGGTTTACAGTAGTGTTTCTCAACTGCAGTCCTCAAGACCCACCAACAG
The DNA here is from genome assembly GCA_025379985.1 of Phyllomedusa bahiana. Taxonomy (NCBI): domain Eukaryota; kingdom Metazoa; phylum Chordata; class Amphibia; order Anura; family Hylidae; genus Phyllomedusa; species Phyllomedusa bahiana. The sequence goes on along the minus strand of JAODAL010000311.1, from coordinate 24,395 downwards.
GTCATGTTTTCAGGGTCTCCCACTGAATGCACTGACAACAATGATATCACCGGTGCAGAATGCACCGACCATAATGATATCACCTGTGCAGAATGCACCGACAATAATGATATCACCTGTGCAGAATGCACTGACCATAATGATATCACCTGTGCAGAATGCACTGACAATAACGATATCACCTGTGCAGAATGCACTGACAATACCTATATCACCTGTGCAGAATGCACTGACAATAATGATATCACCTGTACAGAATGCACTGACAATAATGATATCACCTGTGCAGAATGCACTGACAATAATGATATCACCTGTACAGAATGCACTGACAATAATGATATCACCTGTACAGAATGCACTGACAATAATGATATCACCTGTGCAGAATGCACTGACAATAATGATATCACCTGTGCAGAATGCACTGACAGTAATTATATCACCTGTACAGAATGCACTGACCATAATGATATCACCTGTGCAGAATGCACTGACAATAATGATATCACCTGTGCAGAATGCACCAACCATAATGATATCACCTGTGCAGAATACACTGACAATAATGATATCACCTGTGCAGAATGCACTGACAATAATGATATGACCTGTGCAGAATGCACTGACAATAACGATATCACCTGTGCAGAATGCACTGACAATAATGATATCACCTGTGCAGAATGCACGGACAATAATGATATCACCTGTGCTGAATGCACTGACCATAATTATATCACCTGTCCAGAATGCACTGACCATAATGATATCACCTGTGCAGAATGCACTGACAATAATGATATCACCTGTGCAGAATGCACTGACAATAATGATATCACAGATATCACCTGTGCAGAATGCACCGACAATGATATCACCTGTGCAGAATGCACTGACAATAATGATATCACCTGTGCAGAATGCACTGACAATAATTATATCACCTGTGCAGAATACACTGACAATAATGATATCACCTGTGCAGAATGCACTGACAATAATGATATCACCTGTGCAGAATGCACTGACCATAATAATATCACCTGTGCAGAATGTACTGACAATAATGATATCACCGGTGCAGAATGCACTGACAATAATGATATCACCTGTGCAGAATGCACTGACAATAATGATATCACCTGTGCAGAATGCTCTGACAATAATGATATCACCTGTACAGAATGCAGACAATAATGATATCACCTGTGCAGAAAGCACTGACAGTAATGATATCACCTGTGCAGAATGCACTGACAATAATGATATCACCTGTGCAGAATGCACTGACAATAATGATATCACCTGTGCAGAATGCACTGACAATAATGATATCACCTGTGCAGAATGCACTGACAATAATGATATCACCTGTACAGAATCAGACAATAATGATATCACCTGTGCAGAATGCACTGACAATAATGATATCACCTGTGCAGAATACACTGACAGTAATGATATCACCTGTGCAGAATACACTGACAATAATGATATCACCTGTACAGAATGCACTGACCATAATGATATCACCTGTGCAGAATGCACTGACAGTAATGATATCACCTGTGCAGAATGCACTGACCATAATGATATCACCTGTGCAGAATGCACTGACCATAATGATATCACCTGTGCAGAATGCACTGACAATAATGATATCACCTGTGCAGAATGCACTGACAATAATGATATCACCTGTGCAGAATGCACTGACAATAATGATATCACCTGTGCAGAATGCACTGACCATAATGATATCACCTGTGCAGAATGCACTGACAGTAATGATATCACCTGTGCAGAATGCACTGACAGTAATGATATCACCTGTGCAGAATGCACTGACAATAATGATATCACCTGTGCAGAATGCACTGACAATAATGAGATCACCTGTGCAGAATGCACTGACAATAATGATATCACCTGTGCAGAATGCACTGACAATAATGATATCACCTGTGCAGAATGCACTGACAATAATGATATCACCTGTGCAGAATGCACTGACAATAATGATATCACCTGTGCAGAATGCACTGACCATAATGATATCACCTGTGCAGAATACACTGACAATAATGATATCACCTGTACAGAATGCACTGACCATAATGATATCACCTGTGCAGAATGCACTGACAGTAATGATATCACCTGTGCAGAATGCACTGACAATAATGATATCACCTGTGCAGAATGCACTGACCATAATGATATCACCTGAGCAGAATGAAATTACAAAAATGAAATCACATGTACAGAATGCACAGACCATAAAGATATCAACAGTGCAGAATGCACCGACCAGAATGAGCTCACCTGTAAAGAATGCACTGAGAATAATTATCTCACCTGTGCAGAATGCACTGATAATAATGATATCACCTGTGCAGAATGCACTGACAGTAATGATATCACCTGTGCAGAATGCACTGACAATAATGATATCACCTGTGCAGAATGCACTGACCATAATGATATCACCTGTGCAGAATGCACTGACCATAATGATATCACCTGTGCAGAATGAAAACATGACCTGTTGGTGGGTCTTGAGGACTGGAGTTGAGAAACACTGGTTTACAGGGTAACGGTAAATTAAATTGGAAAAATAAGAATCCTTCTTTCTAGAGGAAAGATAATTTAGATATTTTTTTTTCCAAGGTAATATATTGCTTGGCATATAAAACTCCCTAGGCTGGTTGCCTCAACAACACATCACATGAAACACTAACCCTAAAGACTTGCATAAAAGCCTTGTTAGCTAGCCAACTACTACCCTAGCTTGTATTGATTAGGAGCAAGAATCCCGGAATAACTGCCTGGATGTTGTCGCAGAAATAAACTGAAACTCCCACTTCCACCTTCTTGTTGCATCTGTCTTTCAATAAAGGTCCAGCATGTATTTACCTTCCACTTCCTCTTTCTCCTGCCTTTCCTTACCTTATCATTTGTTTACCTAATACATAGAAGGTTTGAAATATTTCTTTAATAAATCCTTAGCAGCCATCTACAGTTTTTAGCGGAAGGTCTAGTTTGGTTGAAAGTCTGTAGTCATGTATTAAGGCTCTCATGAGCTAGACACTAACTTGCAGGAATACTAAGTTCAATAAGTGCTACATAAAAGACCACTTTATTCCTTCTGGAGAAGAGCTAGTTTTCACATCTTTAAGAATTGTAGCATTGAATAAGTCCTATATTGGGTGCACCAGCTATTCTCACCTGTAGATATGTCCTTTCTTACCCTTCCGCTTGACTTGATATGCCTTGACACAAGTGGTGTGAGATTACCAACTATGCAAAAAAAAACCTCAGTTGGGAGTTGTTTATCCCATATGTGACACCTCAGTTGAAGGAATATGGAGCCTATTGAGGATTTTGTTCGAATGTTATGATGTTTTGAATTTATATTGTAAGGGTGAGTTCACACGAGAGTGTTTCAGTGTCAGTGCAGAAAATGCATTGTTTCCTCATTGAAAATTCTGTGCTTGTCAGTAGAGATGAGCGAATTGATTTAATTCATTTAGAACTTCAGGAAAAATTTGATTCTGAACGAATCAGAATTTCCATGTGATTCATGGTAATGAATCGTTTTTTCTAAAATGGCCACGAGCACATGACGTGACATAGGGTAAAGAACTATGGGAGAAAGAAAGTAAAGACATCAATGCCATTACATGCAGACATGCAGCCAATCTGCAGCCAGCCAGCTTCTGTGATGTTACAGCCATGTTAAATTCTGCCACTTGTCACTGCGTCTCGTATGCACAAGCATCTCTCTGTAGCAGCAGTAGATTGCACGCTGTTCATTTTTTCACTTAATGTGGGGAACTCTGTGTCAAATCCAGTGTGTGTATTTCTGCCCTACACACATTTGAAGTCCATCCAGTTCAGTTTGTACGGAACACAGAACACATGCAAATATTCCATTAACTTGTCATCTCTGTTTTGGATCCACTCATGTTTCTTTTTGACTTTAGCAATAGTTTATTGAGCAATTGAAAGCAGACACTGATGATCCAAAGGAAGGGCAAAATGATCAGTGATGTCAACGCAAAATTACTGCCGAACCCTCTCCACTCTTTCGGGAGGGTGGGGAGAGGGACTCTACATGTATCAGCATCAACAAAACAGGTTCTGTCATTACCTGTGGAATCATCTGATGATGGTGCAAAAGGAGTGCGCTCTTTGACACTATAGTGGGATCTTGGCCATCTGCTCTTTTCTTTCTCGCTGGCGCTGACATTACCCTGTCAGGCTGTGTTCCCACTTCAGTTATTTGGTCAGTATTGAGGGAATTTTTAATCAGCTCCCGTAACTGCCCAGATAAGTAAAGTGTGAAGCGATTGTAAGAGCGGCGTCTGTCATCTGCATGTCATACTAAATCACAGCATTGTTTCAATATCAAACCACACTCCCTATGCATATTTCTACATGGCACAATGTTCTACAACACCATACAGGCTCTCTGCATCCAGGAAATAGCTGTTTTTTAACATGAATAGATGAATTACTTCTGAACTAATCAAATTTTTGGGGAAAATTCGCCGAATCGGACAAATCGAATTTTTGAGAAATTCGCTCATCTCTACTTGTCAGCATGGAATTTTTTGTGACAAAATGGCTTGGACTGCCCGAGGCAGATTTCTGCCTCATAAACATGTCATTTCTTCGACGGTGCAGACGGTGCAGACACTACACATCAATAATACTCGTGTAAAATCAGCGCTGTCTAAAAGATGAAGATTTTACATATGGTATAGGGTAAAACACCTTGCATCTGGTTTGGATGCTGATTCCGGATGCAGAATAAACATCCGGAATCAGCATCCAAACCTATCCTGTGTACACTCTTTAAGGGTTAGATTCCTTAAAAAAAAATACAGTAAAACAGCAAATCACATATAATAAAGTTTAAAGTTTTATAAAACTTGTGTTTCTATTCCAATACAACCACTTTGCTTAATTTGACACATAAACAGTTCTCAATGCTAAAGATCAGTCTATAAACACCTGCGATGCGCAATAATAGTATCAAATGATAATGAAAAAGCCACATTATGTATCACCGATATTTAGTCTCATAACAAGGACATACTTACAGACAATGAAATCATTAAGTCTGGAGAGACCACTCACATACAGCAGCGTAAAGTTTAGCTAGGCCATTTTAGCAAGAGAAATAAAACAACTAGAGCAATTTCAAAGCAACCTCCAGGAATTAACATGGGACCTGAACCTAGTCTTTGAAGAATCATAATGAATGATTTTTTTTGAAGTAGGGAAAAATAAAGAGCAGAACATACGCTTTCTATCTGTGCAGCACGGTAGCTGATTAAAAATGCTAACAACCAAGATTGTCCAACAACCAGAAGCTCCCATGAGACTCATTCACACAGATGGTGATTAGTTTACGATGGCCAGAACAATCACTAGTACCATGTTGCAGTAACACCCACAGACTATCTGTCACATTCCCTAGAGGCCAATAAAAGCTGTTTGCTTCATACACTTAACTTCAACCATAAGCTTTACAAGCATCTCTGATACATTTTTAATCATTTTCTTCATAAAACTAAACATTCCCTTTAGCCGATACATGTTTGTGTTTTGAATTTCTGTAGGCCTGTTCTGCAAGTGATTAGTTTTGGTACTGTAGAGTCAGGGAGCTTTATTAATGTTTCACAACAGAAGCCATGCACAGACGGAGACATTTGTGCTTCTACGCCTGCTAGGGTTCTATCAAACACTCCTGTGGCTTTAACCTCATGTAATCCATCAGCGCTCCCTATGGAAATTAAAGATCAATACTTTCCCATAGTGAACCACTGAGTACTTGCATTACAAATTGTTTATCTGCAACGCAGTAATGCAACTAGTCCATTATTATCTACTGAACATTTACTGATAGGTTTTACATTTATATATAATGAGTTCTTATACATTTTTGTTACTAGTAGTAAGTGAATAAAAAACTTGAGACAAACATTTACTGATAGGTTTTACATCTATATATAATGAGTTCTTATACATTTTTGTTACTAGTAGTAAGTGAATAAAAAACTTGAGACAAACGCAAGATTGCAATGTGTAAGAGAACCTTATTTCTTTTTTAATATGCTCATTTCCTATATCCATTTCCTATCAAATATCCATTAACTATAGAGTGACATGTTTTTAAAATGCATTATAATTAATATACATTAATATATTAATAATTTTGGTTTCATTTCAGTATTTCAGCGAATACTATCTAACAAAACTTGCTGTCAAACAGATCTATTTTGAAAGGGAAGATCAGACATATTGGGTGACATGCATAAATGGGGCTGCGCCAGAATTCTGGCATGAAAAATCTGTAGTAGACCAGTTCTATGGATGAATGAACAGGCGTACTCCAAACTTTGGCACGATAAGTACCTCGGTACCACACCAAAGACACTTTTTAGTGTGCCGTTTCGGGGCGTTCTGGGGGCGTGTCACACCACATTAGTAGAAGTGGACACATTTATGATCCTTTGATGCCAAAAATTTGGCGCCGAACAGTTAGAACAGCCAGACAAAGTTAATGGTGGTCTGCCTGAGCCTGAGTTGTTGTATTATAGTCTCAAAAATAGGAAACCTTATATGCTTCATGCCCATCAGATTAGGGATGATTGTCCAAGTAAGATGTTTTTGGATCCTTTTTGCAGTTAGCAAATCACTGTATACATAGGGCTTCCCTGCTGATATAATAGGTGCTGTTCCACCAGATTTGATAATAGAAAAGGAGTTATTCTTTCACAATTAGAAAGGGATAAATGTATGAAACAAATTGTGAGGTTAGAAATCAGGTTTTTAAAAAAGTGTGTTATAGAGGTTGTGTTGTACATAATAAAAGTTAAGTTTTAGTGCTTTATAGACTGAGAACTGATAGAGTTTAAGTTTGCCTATGGCAAAATAGTAAATTGAGTTGTTGTATTGCCATTAGACTGCGCCTGTATGTATGACCTGCAGAAGAACAGGGTCATACATTCTTGCGCAGTCTGTACTACCTTAAAGTGATTTACAAGTGGTCTATCAGTGCCAGAATTCATACATGTCGCACATTGTTTATAAAATTATGCTCCTCCAAATTCTAATGGTCCTATGTTTAAGTAAAAATTGACTAGACAAGGTATCACTTGGAGTCATCCTATGCATATGGTACCACCAGTATGTAAAGTCCAGTTTGGAGGTCTATATGCTTAGAACAGTGATGTCTTTTGGTTGTCCTTCTTTTAGGGACTGTAGAAGATCACAGTTCCTTCCTTAGCAGTATATCACCTTAGTTAAACCCTGTAGTATTCTTTTTTATTCTCTGTTGGTCTACTGTTATCATTATTTTAAGGCCTTTTTAAAGTCACTCTCTGCCAGTTGTACTCCATTAGGAGTCCATACACTGGCTGCTTCTCTCTCTAATTGTCTACAAATACACAGAAATCTGTGTCATTTATCTGCTATTAATCCAATGGCTACGTAAGAGTCAAGCACTCACAGAATAAAACTGTTCCTTTATTTCCATGTATTAAACACACAACAATCCAAACAATTCCATATAATCTAATTTAAAATATATCTTATACAGTATAACATTATGGGATCTACAGGTTGTTGTATATTTAATTCCTGGTCATAAAGGAACAGTTTTATCCACGAGTTTGGGACTTTACATAACTTTTTTTTTATTAAGGTCTTTTGTCTCCCTCCGCTTTCTCAGGGTATTTATTCCAAAATTCAGGCACATATTGGCGTATTCCTATTATAGAGCAAACCAAAAAAAGTTTGCCTGCAATGATGCAACAACTTTAGTGATATCTTGAACTGTGTAACAACTTATTGACAATTGCTTTTTATACCACACTTGTTAAAGTGCAACTGTAGCAAAAACAGTAGTTCCTTACTGTAATGATTCATTAGAGAGTCCTTAAGACTCTGCAATGAATAACAATTTGGTACCACTGTTTGCTAAGCAGGAGCCAGAATATGTTTCGGCTGTTGCTTAGCAATACAGACCACAGTGTATGTATGGTAAATCCAGATTTCTATGTGACTTCCTCATTCAGATGAAGAGCTTGTAGTATGTTAATACTATGCAGTACCAGAGAGGGGTTGACATTCCAACGCACATCTGGTGCTATGTGTTTGTTTCTAGCATAGTATTACATGATACATTTCCACCTTTGTAAGAAATGAAGTCTGACTGGCAAGATGTGCACGTCATTTCTCAAAACTCTAAGAGTATGTTCACACGATGTACTGTACGCGCCGCAATACTTTGTGTGTTTCGGGAGCTCACGCTAATACGCGCGTACTCCCACGCCGCCGGAGGATGGCAGCCCACCGGCCCCATAGAGATGCATTACTCGCGGCACGTATTCACTGCAAATAATTGGCATGTCACTTATCTCCCTACGCGTACAATACTATTGTATTGTATGAGCTGGGAGAGGAGGCATAATACATAGTTCTCTAATAGAGCTCTGGATTACCATAATTGTAGGGCGCATTTCCCCGCAGTCCTGCGCAAAATACGCGTCGAACTGCACCCCAAAATAAGTCGTGTGAACATAGCCTAAGCGACAGTGAGACAGATTTACCAAAGCAACTGCCACAAACTTCAAGCACAGTTTGTACTAAAAAAAACGGCATACATGCTTCGTCACACATTTATTAGGTGCCTTAGATACTGTTCAACACATTTTGTGCCTCGTCAGACAACAATATCCACTATGATAAATTTACTGCATTTTTAGATTGTCTATTCTAAGATTACACTGTCTGAGTTTTAGACAGTTTTAGTAAATATGCCCCAGTTTGTTCTTTTTGGTTACGTCAGAGTTCAGGGTCAATTTTTATTCTGTGTTCCCACACAAATATTCTCTGGCGTGTTTCGTCTCTGAAATGTATGTTAAAGTACTTGAATGAAAGATGTTTGCTACAATATTCCGATAAATGTTAATTATTAATACTACTACTACTACTACTACTTCTCCTACTACTACTAATACTAATAATATCAATAAAATAATAATAATATGACATGACTGATATAGCAATTAGTTTCTTCTCTAAAAACAATATAAATGCTAACAACATAACAGCCATCTTGATTGAAATACAGCAAAATGATGGATTACATTATAAAGGATTGAACCTGATATATATTAAAGACTGTCATAGCAAATTGCAAGCGTCACATTGAAAACCTATAATGGGTAAGCTACTTAAGATGTTGCTTACACAAACTATTAAGATATAAAGTGATACAGCACCCCAAGGCACTCAGAGAATTGTATTAACCCACACCGTTTATTCAGCAGTCACACAGACACTCATCAATCATTTAACTCAGGAAGAAGAAACACAATCTGAATGGCTTAAGGGGATTAATCTAACCATATTGATAACACTTTAAAAATTAATGAGGTGGAATGACTTGGAAGACAAATCAGGAACTTTTCAAGAAGCAGTTCATGTGTCAGGAGAATCCTTCCATAACTAGTAAAATGATGATTTATTCTTCTATATCAGGTCAGATTGTAAGCTCCAGATTGAAAAGGCCAGAATAAGGCCAGTATAAGTTCAACTGATATGATGTTAAAATATAGTATATCATTTAAATATACATCAATTAACCATAATATTAAATGTATTATTATGTAAGTCCCCTATATGGTGCTAAAACAGCTCTAATCTTTTTTAGCACTTCACATACCTTTGTAGGTGTCCTGTGGTAGATGCCAACATGTAGATAGACAGAGGAAGGGGTTCTCTCTACCAGCCTTTCTCCCCCCGCCCTTGTGAAACAATCATGGGGTGCTGATGAATTGTCATGGTAACCAGGGTCCTGATGAAGGCCCTCAGGTCTGCCATCTTAATACATCCGTTAGGACATGCCTATATGCATGACTTAATGGAATGTCCACCCGTGTTTGGCAGACAGGCATGATACACTACAATACAGGAGTAGTGCATTTTACTAGTGAGCTAGCAATCGCATAATCTAGTCTCATATGGAATACTATGGAAATGTTTATACACGTTAATACATGTCAAAAGCCACTGGGATATTTATCTATATTTATGATATTGCCATCACACATCTTTCACTGGCTTGCCTCCTTCCCATAGTGCATTCTTCAATTTCCATGCACATAAATGCAACTCGGACACCCATTAACCTGTCAAAGCTGTCCTACCTTGGAGCACTTTTAGTCAACACTAAACCCCATACCTGCTATTTTCCACTAGACCTGCCATTTTGAAGATCTAGCTGTCACAATTTGACGCTTATCACTTAGTACCAAAGATACTTATATTCGCCTATTTTTCATGCTTCTGACAAATCAGCTTCAAGAACTGCCTATTGCCAATGGGCTGTCTAATGATCTCAGCCCTCCACAGGTTCTAGTGTCATAAGATAGTTAATGTTATTTTTTTCTATTATAGTTGTTCAGTCTACGCATTAAATCGTTATCCCACCGAATTTCAGCTAACATAGTCTTTTTGATATTACTTTATATGTAATGATCAATTATTTATGTATTACACATTTCTCTTTTGATTATTAATATAACTTTCTTTTTCCCATACATATGTGTATACATAAGAAGACTTTTAAAATTGAAGAATTGAAAAAATGCAGCAACACCTTAACAGTCCCTTTTAATATGTTAGTGCATATGTATGTCATGATAGTATCATCTTGCTTGGGCCCCTAATTTACCATCTAGAGCATAGAACTGCTAATAAGTATCGTCTTTTATGGACAGCTAAACATTTGATTAATTACATGTGGTGCTACATTTCCTCTGTTGTTAAAAAAAATCCGCTGCAATAGCTCTCATGTGAAAGGGCTATTAAGTGATGAAACAATTAGTTTATTGGTTCTTACATTAATGTCCAGAATATATTGCTATTACTTTTGTAATATGTTCCTATACTGCATTCAGTCTTCTCATAGCATGAGCGAGTCTTCCACTCAGTCAAGTCTGTTCTGCCCGCTACCGTATGTAAAGAAACTTTAGCCTGGTTAATGGTAAACCAGTACATGGATGCAATAGATGATGTTTGGTAGTTGAGATAATGACTCTATCTCAAACTATATAAAGTTGCATGTAAAAGTACCCTATGATGCATGACTGCATGTAAGTTTACTGTGTCTTACATAATACAAGTCTATAGTTAGGATGTTGATCCAGGGATATGTTGTGTTTGCCATATTTAGTCAGGAAGGAATGTTTTTCTTTTATAGGAGCAACTGGTATCTACCTTATAGATTTTTTTTTAAATTTCTCTGGATCAACACAATAGGGATAAAGGTTGGACTTGATGAAGTTGTATTTTTTTCAACCTTCTCAACTCTCTAACTGTGTAAAACTGTGTAACTATAGGACATGCAGTAACACTGATATGATGCACACATATAAACCCATGTTTATGGGAACAAGCTGGCAGCAGAGAGAAGAGGTGGTCACTCATACACCGCTCTCTCTGCTCTCTTCTGTGGGAAATGTTGTAGAAACTAATTAAGAGAGCTGCACATGTGCGGCCTCTTCTCTACTCTCTGTGGCCGGTTTATTCCAATCCATTATTGACGTTAGAAGAAGGGAGCAACCCTTTAAGCACAACAGCAGCATCTCATTAAAACAACCTACTGCTACAAACTGTACCTTAGACCAAGTTTACTGAGTAGATTTGCATTCCAATAAACCTACAGTTAGGTCTGTGATTCTGTATGTATCCTGGAGTGGAGAATATTTGCTGCACAGCGGTATTGCATATATTGTAATATTTTGATTCTTTTTAGAATTCATTTATTCAGTTGTGTTCTATTCTGTCACAAATTACCCTGCATGACAGCATTTCTATCCAATCAAACACTTCTATAGTTCTTGTCTATCCATAAACAGTCATACCACATTGATTCTCTCTTTGGATTTCACAGTCACCAAATGTAATATGCAATTGCTTTTTTTTCAATATAATGGTAGTGTCTAGTGTAACAGCCTTGTTATCAAAGAAAATACCTTTTTCCTCTGCTCTGCTTTCTTGCATTTTTTCACCTAGACTATTACAGCCGCACATGCAAATGTATCATACCATATACAGTGAGTTCCAAAAGTTTGCAGCTAACGTTTGCCCATTTCTATACAATTACAAAAGAAGCCTCCGTAATGGTGTGCCATGCCTTCACTCTTCAACTGCATTCTGATTGATTTTATCTAGCTTCCACAAACTTATGTCAAGAGACAGTCTAAAAATATATGTATGCACATGTACTTTTTTAAATGAGTTGCAGCCTTCACTATGCTTGTTCTGGGAAAACTGTGTGGTTGTGTAGAATAATAATAAGGTCAAATAGGATATAGTCAGCAATGGGATTTAATTAACTTGGGATCTAATGAGTGTCATGCTGAATTTATTTACATTATTTGCACAGAGGTTGAAGCTGATCTGAAGAATGATGATTTTCCTACAATTTATACTGCATCAACAAGAGGGAGATTGGTATGGCAGTTAATAATGGTCCTGCAACCCTTTCGTTATAATAATTGCAGTTGTTAACTCTTTGTAGTTTGTCTAATGACCTCGTTATAGTTACATGTTATATTACCGATTTAACTGCAATTAAAACGTTCTTCTTTGTACTATTAACTTGTTATCTCTTCAAAAGGGGTAAATATGACTGATTAATCTCTGGGCAGGAATCGTAATAGCTTCTGGGACCCGCTTCTACCTCAGGAACGGGCCTCCAAAAGTCAACGCAGACTGGAGAGCTGGCCGAACATGCGCAGTTACTCTCCATTCTATTCTATGGGAGTTTCAAGTACAGCCAAGCGGTGTGTGCTCCAGTCTGCGCTGTAACTTTCGGGATCCTGCTCCCGAGTTAAGTGTGGGTCCCAGAGGGGAGACTCGTACCTATTCGACAATGATATGCTATCATTTCCTATCCTGGTAAAACCACTTTAAATGGTTTAATACTGACAATGTTACAGTCGGTAGTAATTTGGTAAACACTTTGCTTTACTGATTTTCTAGCAATTTTGAATTATATTATGCTTTCATCTCCATTCATATCTAAACTTATATATTAAAATTCTGCTAGCTTATATGTTTAGAAGCCAAACGGGGATATAGATTCTTTTCTATTTCCAATGTCACCAGACAGAAGTCTGAAACAGATTTGTATGTGAATTTTTACAAAAAATACAAAGAAGTCACATTGTTTCATAGGGGAGTACTTTTAATGTTGTTGTGACCAATAGGCAACAGCCAGTGCGTTAAACTTCATGTAAAGGTGTGGACAGCACTTGGTTATGTGTAGTACAGTAGCTGCCCAGCAGCTTAAAGAGGTTTCCGGAGACAGTTATCACCTATCCACAGGATAGGTGATAGATGTCTGATTGCTGTGAACCCCAGATGTCACTAAACCTCCCTCCTCCCCCACTGTGGGACCAACAAAGATAGCTGATTATAGTACTTGGCTAGCTTATATCAATCTTATAGACTTTGGAGGGTTTTCAGTCACTGCTCCTTCAAAGGCCTCCTTGCTGTGCAAACACAGTGGAGAAGAATGGGGGACTTAGATCCTCATGTTAGTGACCAGTGATCAGACATTTATCACCTAGTCATGGATGAATAATATATGTCCATGGTGGAACAACCTTTTTAATATACTGTGAGCAGGGCTGGGACAACGGGTAGGGGAAGGTAGGCAACGTCATAGGTCATCACTTCATTCCAAACAGGTAAGGGGCACAAGAAGACATGGATGGGGCTGACTTTTCCATTCAGGGCTGTGTGTGTGCTATATTTGCCTAGGGCATAGAATACCTTGTCCCAGTCCTGACTGTGAGGTTACAACCCTCCCTTTGGATGACAGAAATGGGAGTGGCTCATCAGTTTTTTAGACTTGTACCCTCTTACCTATATACCTTTGCAGGTTATAGGCATCAAGTTGGGAATTGGTATTTTACACTTTCTCGTATAAGCGTTGTTGTATCAGTTTAGTTTCTTTCTTTCAATCATATAAAGTCATTTAATTCCGCTTTCAGTTATTCATTGCTTTTTATCATTCTAAAAGTCCAAACTGATACATGCCTTTTAATGTCTTATTATCTTTGATGCCTTCTTAATTTTACTAAATATTTCTCAATATGACACATCAGAAGTTTTATTTGATAGGAGTCCAGGTGTTGTGACCACCACAACTGCTAGTACTAAGAACAGAAGAACTATGGTGAACAGAGTATCCTTTTGTTTCTGATCAGATTGCCTTGGCTTTCTTAGGAGAGACGAGTAAGACCTATTAACCTGTATACTGCATGCTTTGATTGCTGAGAAGAGCCGAGCAGAAAGAAGGGGCACGGTGCTCAGTCGTGCACTTCTGTCCCTTTTGTTTTAGCAGTTAGTGGTAGTCTCAGTACTTGGACCCTGACCAATCAAAATTTCTCACTTGTCACTTTGACATCAGAACTTTGTGAAACTGATAGTTCGCTTTTCTACCTCTCTTTCCTGGAATACTAGGGGTAACAGCTGTGCCAAAGGGCTCCTCTAAAAGTACAAGAGTGCTGATATAAATAGTGGCTGCCAGTATACCCCTATAAATTGTATCTGCTAGCATCGTCATAATAAGCAGCCAATAAGGAACCACTTGCTTTTCACTTCCTTTCCCGGAATTCATGTTGGTACCAGTAAGGCTCCATTCACGTCACATTTTTGTAATCTATTCAGCACATATATTTGAAAGTTATTCAAACATATAGCACTAGGACCCAATGGGGAAAACGTTACTCAAAGTGCATACTTTAGACTACGTTGCCTTGTTTATGTCTTTATATATTTTTTTGTGAAGGACATGGGGCCAAGAGGTTGACGGGGTCTACTCAGGTATAAGAACATTGGGGCATATGTATTAAAACTGGTAGACTAGACTTTCCAGCAGGTTAGCGTAGCATTTGTCAGTATGTATGAAAGTGTCTCACAACACTTTATAAGTGTGTCCCATCGTGAGACAAAAACATGTGCCAAAAATGGCACAAGACCTTTTAAAAATATGTCGGATAGGACCTTCAACAGTTTTTATTAGGCACAAATCACGCTAAAAAACTGGTGTACCCCCATTTTTATATATGTTCCCAATTGTTCCCTTTTGTAAGGAACAAGTAATTGGTGGCTTTCTGCTCTCCAGTACTACTCTTTGGGTTCTCTGATAAATGGCGGTATTATTTATACCTTTAAATATTACTAGTTATGCTGCTTAGTTAGTTTATTGTCGTTAGTTGGTGGGGCCCCATCACATTTTGCTATACGGCCCTAAGAATTCTGGTTATGCCTCTGATGAAGGATGAAAAAGTGTAGACAACCTTGCTTTTTGTCATTCTTTCAAAAACATACATATGATGTATACTTTGTTTTAGGACTCAATGGAAAATACATGCAAATGTAAAGTTTTAGAATTGCATGCATCTAATAGATGCTTAATAGTGGAAAGAAAACAAAAGTGAACCTTCTCTGTGATGTTTGAGCTTCCAGTATAAGGTATGAAAATCACTAAAGCTCATCCACTTATAGATGGGATGAACCCAATATCTACATTATAACCCCCCGCCCTCTCCCCAAAATCTGAGGAAGATCACTCGCCAATTAGAGAAAAAAAGCACAGCTGTTTCCTTTGGTATCTATAAAACTTTACTCAACACAATTGCTTTATTAACAACATAAGTAGGAAAAACATAAACAGACATACATGCCCATATGTTTAATGTATGTGGTTACAAAAAAGCAAACATTTGTATGCATGTTTTGTTTTTAAAAAACCTATTGGTTTAATTTATATGCTTGATAAATGGCAAAAACATAGGGCGACATGTATGAACGGGGCTGTGCCAGTTTTCTAGTGTACTTTGAGCCAAAAAGAATGTATGAACAGGTGCACTCCAAACTTTGGTGGGATAAGTGCCTTTGTAATGCGCCTACGACACTTTTTAGTGCACCAAAGATTTGGAGAGTTCTGGGGGCGTGTTGTACCACATCCATAGAATTAGACTCATTTTTGATTCTGTGACTCCAAACCTAGGCGCAGAATAGTTAGAACAGCCAGACCAAACCTGAGCCAGACTTGTCTTATTGGCACTAGACTGCGCCTGTATGTATGAACTGCAGAAGAACAGGTTCATACATTCTGGCGCATTCTACACTGCCTTAAAGCTATTTAGAACTGGCCTGTTAACGCCAACATTCATACATGTTGCCTATAATGTGAATAGGACCTAAAATGTACTATACAAAGATCATTATTTCAATGTATAATTTAAAATATTGTAATGTTGGTTAAAGAGGTGTTCTGACGGTTTGCTTATCCATTGATCGCAGGATGATGAAAAATAGAAGACAAAAAGCATACTTACCTTCTGGGGTTCTTGTTCTGTCACTGTGGCAGTCCTGTGCATGTGACAGCTAGGGCCTGTGATTAGCTGCTCCCAGGGCCGTCTCTTCCATTGGGCAAGGTAAGCACTTGCCCGGGGGCCCACAAGCACAGGGGGGCCCCTGGGGGCCCGAGCGGCTGCCTGCCCAATGAAATCACTCACTGCCGCCCGCCGGACACAGTTCTTTCCGCGGTGCGGGCTGCGGAGGTCAGAGAGCAGGGTGGCCCCTTGCTATGCCGCTCCTGTGCTTTACAGCTCACAGCGCAGGCCGGGGCAGCGCCGCCTTTCTTCACTGCGGCGCCGCCCTGCCTGCTCTTTGAACAGTAAAGCACAGGCGCGGCAATTGCTTACAGCAGGGGCCCTGTGCGGCGGCCCCTGCTATCGTTGCTATGCTGCGCCTGCACTTTGCTATTCACAGCCCAGGCAGGGCGGCGC
>JAODAL010000311.1:0-5000 GCA_025379985.1 Phyllomedusa bahiana | reverse complement strand
TATATATATATATATATATATATATATATATATATATATATATATATATATACATATCCAGGAACGTCAGTGATCCATATATACAGTACATGCATTTGTATATATATACTGTATACTATATATGTATATATGGATCACTGACGTTCCTGGATAGATTAAGTGTTCTGACAAAAGACCATAAGTTAAAGGGGTGTTCTTACCATGCTGTTTCACAAAGACTGCTCTTCACAGCCAGCTTCAGAATCACATTTTATATTCAGGCTGTGGGCTATTCTACAGCAGTTATTAACACATCAGCTCTGCCATTCCTAGCTGAGCCTGTTAGAGGGATATCAGTAATGGAAGGGTTTAAAGGGTAAAAGGCTACAGAGTTAAAGTTTGTCTGTGAGAAACATAAATAAGCTCTTGTGCTGCTGATAAGACACAGCAGGAATGACATCTCACCTAGTGCTCTAGAACCTGTTAGAGCACAGATAGATGGTCGATAACATAGGGAAACTTGCGTACAAAAACAAACAAGAGATAAGACCTGCTCTAGCTCTGAATGAGAGCAAATCAGAACAGCAATGTATTTGGTAATAATCATTATTTACCTTTGCCTATATTTTCAAGCTATTCAATGAAATGGGAATACCCTTTCAAATGCATTTTCCAAATTTAACAAGTGTATATACCTATACATTTATTCTTTATTCATACTCAGTGGTGCTAATTAACCTAGGTCTATTCACTTTACAAGATTTCTGTATGGTTGGCAGTGAGATTACCCAGAGGGAATCTTCTTAGCAATTACATTTTTAAGAATATGATTTAAAAATACAGCAACTGTTGAGGTAAATCTGAAACTGCCTAGAATAAGCCCTCAATCAGTCACATTTACAGCCATTGCTGTCCAGCCACTATATATACCAAAACACTAAGGGCGACATGTATGAATTCGACTGCGTACTTTTTTTTAACTTGGCGCCGGCACTCCAGTTCTAAATAGATATAGAAGGTGTGGGAATACGACAGCATGAGATTTTTGGCGCATTAAAGAGAGCTTTCTGCGCCAAGTTTGGCCCTTAAAATTCTATGACCATACAAAGTTTGGCGCAATAAGCTCTATGTAATGCACCAAAAATCTGTCGTAATATACACTCTTCTATATCTATCTAGAACTGTGGTGTCGGCCCAAGTAAAAAAAATGTATGCTTTCGAATTCATATATGTTGCCTCTTAATATTTCAATGCTCAGAATCTGAGATTCTGAGAGTGTAGAATACGACAGATTTTTGGCGCACTACATAGAGCTTAATGCGCCAAGTTTGGCGCATTACAGCTCTTTGCCCATACAAAGTTTGGCGCATTAAGCTCTATGTAACGCGCCAAAAATCTTCATACTGTCGTACTCTACACTCTTCTATATCTATTTAGAACTGGAATGCCGGCGCCAAGTTAAAAAAAAGTACGCAGTCGAATTCATACATATCGCCCTAAAACTTACCCCTAGAAAACAAATATAAGAGACCACACAGAACTACTTAAAAGCATAGCTTCCCAAAACTTGGAGCTTTCCTAGCCAACTTGTTAGCACCCACAGCCTAAGCATCATATGAACCTATATAAGACCACAGGAGGCTAATATTTTACCCAGCTAGAAGTCTCTCTCTGAGACCTGTTGTCCTCCCTAAACAGTACTTCCCTTCTAGATTGTATTTAAAACTCAGCCATAAGCAACAGCTACAAAAGAAAAAAGTGCAAACTCTAATCACTGTTGCCCTCTGCACCTGCCCATGGGGGCCTAGTGATAAATACAGTCTTGGCATTAATTTTTAGTGAACTCTTTTTCGCAACTACATAAAATGTGTAACTTTGCAAAAACTTTCCCTAATCTTAATTTGATTTGCAGTTATAGATAGCTATTTTTCTCCACTCACAACTAATGTAAAAGTAAGATTTAAATTTATTAAATTTAATCTGATGGACACCATTGAGATTTGTCTGTTTTAGAAGCTGCAGTTTCCCATGAGGTTTTTCTGTTAACTCCTTAGGCTGAAGGACTAAAAAGTACTAAATGACCAGCAAAATTTTGTCGTTTTTGCCTTCTTGTATTTCTACGGTCATGACTTTTTTATTTTTTAAGTGATGCAGTTTTATGAGGACTTGTGTGTTTTGTGTGGGGGGAGTTGTATTTTGGTGGTGTAATTTAAGTTTACAAATAAATTGCTGCTGATTTTTTTTTACTTTTTTGTTTTTTTTATTATTTTTTTACACCATTCACTTTTCACACTAATTAACCTGTTAGATTAATTCTAAGTTGTGAAGATACCTAATATGTGTAGGGGTTTTTTTGTTTGTTTTTTGTGTGTAATGTATGCATAACTTTTTATCAAATATTTATTTTTATTTTATTATTTATTTTATTTTTTTCTAGTTTTTTATGTTTTTACTTTTCTTATTCCATGAAGCGATAACTATTGCAAATTTTTTTACACTTAGTAATGTATTAGCATAAGGATATATTCAAATAAACAAAATCTCTAGAATGTTAGCAAACAATGCCAAAATCAATAACAAAGTAAGTATCTTTAAAGGGAACCTGTTCGCTTGTTCCTGCTGCCAAGAGGAATGAGTCTCAGCAGCTTCTCTCTGCCTCTATGGCAAAATAAACAGCTTTCTCCCATGTTTGCCTATAGGGAGGGAGCTGTCCGTTTAGCTGAGGAGGCAGGGAGAAGCTGCACATTGGACAGGTGCCCTTTAAACTGTGTCTATTATTCTGCTTTAAAAGCTTTTTTCAAGATTGTTAAAAACATCCCTACCACCTTTAAAGGTACTAAAATAGCAAGTCAACCCATACTTACCTCTTGCATCACCACCATTTCAACGCTGCCAGAGCTCCTGTTTTTCCCCGTCACTGATGATGTCATGTGAAGTCATTGTGAATAAGATGTCATGTTCATGGATCACATGATGCTGCAACCAATCTCTGGCCTCAGCATGTAAAGTATGCAACTACAGAAGTCAGTTATTCATTGCAGCATTTTGTAATCCATTAAATGAAGTCATCAGTGAGGGACCAGGGGGAGGCACTGGAGCTCTGGCAGCGCTGGAATGGTGGTGATAGCAGAAATGGATACAAGTAAATCTTCAATTTTAGCACAGTCTGAGGTTGTGAAGAGGTTTCTAAAAATCTATGAAAATACATTTAAAGGGGTTTTACCATGAAGGCATTTCATGAACGGTTTATCCTGCTTCAGCTTTCAGTGTGTTCAAAAGGGTGTGTGTATGATTTGTTTGAACTGCATAACATGTGGCCCAGCATGCTTGATATCACCATGCCTTTCCCCACAGTGTGATAACTCTAGTTAAATAAATGTCTATTTATGTAAAGAACTATGAATAGCTAAAATGTAGCTGAGTGATTAGTAGTTTGAGCGATTACGTTGGCTATCGACATCGGGGTCAGTCGATAGTCGGCCCCATCGATAAGGTTTTTCGATAGTGAGCGTCGATTATGAGCGATGACCATTAAAGTCTATGGAGAGCACAACACCTTCATTCTTACACCCTAACAGGGCTGGAGAAGCGGGGAATTAACAGCCACAAACGTCAAATGGATACGTGCTACATCTTAGCACAAAACTTAGGTTTTAAAAAGCACAGAAAAAAGTCACCACCATTCACTATCCCTGTCTTTTACACAGCATGACTTTAAAACCCGCTCACCCACAAAAAATTTTAAAAGGGCCCGAAAGGGAGAAATTATTTGAACCTCATTTTACTTTAACTGGACATTGAATTCCTGTCCCCGGAAGCAGCTGAGCCCAAAATGATGACCCCCCAAATTTAAAAAATGCCGGAAAAGGAGTCTTTCAACCCTTTTTTAGTTTTCCTGGACAATTTTTACTATCCTTCCTGGGCCACAGCATGGCCCCAAAAAACCCGCATGACCCCAGATTAAAAAATGCCCGGATAAAGGAGTCTTCAACCACCATTTTTGTTTCATGGACATTGGGGTATCCTGTCCTGGCCACAGCATGAAATCCAAACCTGCATAACCCCAGATTAAAAAGTGCCGGAAAAAGGAGTCTTTAACCAACTTTTTAGTTTAACTGACATTGATATCTCTGTCCTGGGCCCAGCATGAGCCCCAAACCTGCATGACCCCAGATTTAAAAGTGCCGGGAAAAAGGAGTCTTTCAACACCCCCTTTTTTTGTTTTATGGACATTGACTATCCCTGTCCTGGGCCACAGCATGAGCCCCAAACCTGCATGACCCCAGATTAAAAAGTGCCAGAAAAAGGGGTCTATTTAACCAAACCTTTTAGTTGGAACTGGACATTGACTATACCTGTCCTGGACCGCAGTATGACCCCTTAAACCTGTTGACCCCAGATTAAAAAGTGCCGGGAAAAGGAGTCTTTGAACCACCATTTTAGTTTCACTGGACTTAACTATATCTGTCCTGTACCGCAGAATGACCATTAAAACCTGTCTGACCCACAGATTAAAAAATGCCCGGAAATTAGGAGTCTTTCAACCACCATTTTTTAGGTTGAACTGGACATTGACTAGAGCTTCCTGGACGCAGTATGGCCATTAAACCTGTCTGACCCCCAGATTAAAAAGTGCTGGAAAAAGGAGTCTTTCAACCACCATTTTAGTTGAACTGGACATTGATTATACCTTTCCTGTGCCACAGCATGTCCCCGGGCCCGGGGTTACAGCGGGTGCGGTGAGAGCCAGGCTGGTGTCCGTCTCTATTAAACACGCAGGTTAAAATGCCCCGATGACGTAGCAACGAAAACTGTGTGTTGAAGCAGAGTGCGGAAGCGGAAGTGTGAGAACTCCCGCCTTCCTCATACACAGTCAAGACCTGGGTAGCGCTTGCCCCTCCACATGAGTGCGGACCAATTGAGCTTCACTTGGAAATTTTTGGTGGTTTAAAGCTCCTGTTCCCCAGGGCCCTTTTTTTTTTGGCATTTTTTTTATTTTTTCTCACGTGCTGGAGGAATTG